>VWZE01002698.1:903891-1075804 GCA_013396675.1 Eubucco bourcierii | reverse complement strand
AAAGAAAAAAAAAAAAAGAAGTAATAAAAGGTCGACGGGTAAGACTTCAGTGCTTGGGTATAGCAGCTGAATTACTGGCATTATTTTACCCATAGCTTATATCGTTCTGCTGTTGTCGTCGTTGTCTTTGTTTCCTCTCTTCTGAGCCTTTTTTCTTCTGATGCAGGCTGATGTCTATTAGTCAGCTGATGTCCCAACTAGTTAAGACTAAGAGTTAAAGTAACAGTCAGTGTATGAGAAAGTTAATGTGCTTGGCCACTGGCAAGGATAAACCAGATGGGGCTTTATTTATTTTTTCTTTTCTCCTTGAAGTCCTGCAGGTCACGAGACATTTGGACCCTAATCAGTTGGCTTGCCCCGCAATGTGATTTTCACTGTCACTGCCATAGTCCGCATCAGGGTCGTCCTCTTCCTCGTCGTACTCATCGTAGATTTCTCCATTGACGTCATCGGTCTGCATCTCCTCCTTGATGTGAGGCTCCTCGCCTTTGATGCTGTAAGTGCTCTGGATGACGGGCATGGCGGGCTCCGGGCTGCTGGACACGCTCGAGTGCTCCGAGGGCAGATGTGGGGAAGGCATTCCTGCCATGGCGATGGCTCCTGGGTACACTACGCCCGCGGTGGCAATAGGAATCTGTGCTTGTTGCCTGCCATGGGGACAAAGCAAAAAGATGTTTGAATACTGAAAGGAGTAAAAGGAGGCAAGTACAACAGCACTTTGCAGACCCATGGCATGCAGAGGAAGGGCCTGGATGGCCTATGCAAAACAATCCCTCCATCAATATTCCAGACTCACCAATTGATGCTCTTGGAATCAAGCCCAGACCAAGTTCACTGATAAGAAAACCCAATCTCTCTAAAAGTCTCTGACTACACCTGAACTACACAGCTTCAGCTTGCCTGCCTGTGATGAGAACTTCTCTATTGGGAGCCCCATGAGCTGCCAGCCAAAGCCAAATGTCCTTTCATTTGTGGTCCAACTTAAAAAACATCTATTTTGAAAATCTTCCTTTTAAGTAATCCAAGCTGCTGGCAGGAGTAGACATAGAAGTAACACATGCCAAAAGGAAAGACATGGCAAAGGCCAGGTAGTTCCCACAGGCACAGGGAGGTGCTGCAGGAAAGTATCAGTGGATGAGAAGAAAGCAAGGCAGGGCTCCCCAAAGAGGCAATTTTTACTCCGTGTTCACTCAGAGACTTGGTCTAATAATTAGGGAGATGAACAACGGGCTTGCTGCGGCCAACGTGGGTTTATAGGACAATCACTAAGGGCCTCCAACTGGAAGGTGATAGTTTCCACAGTGAGAGGCACATGTGAAAAGCAGAACCTTTGAAGAAAGGTGGATAAAATTGAGAAAAGGCAGACTTGAAAAGGAAGCGTGCATTATTTAAAAATAAATAAAAAGCAAGCGAGCAACATGAGCATTTGAGAAAATCCTCTACAGGATGCCTTTATGTGGCATCTAAGCCTTGGAAACCTGTCTGCAGGAATGAAAGGAGAATTATTCCAGGCCATAGAAATTCCCTTTGCATCAAGAACACTAGCTGTGTTATACCAGTGTTTGTTTCCCTGAGAAGCTTCGGGGTCCCAACAAGCCTAGAGGTTTAAAATTCATGCTCCTTTTGTTTCCTTGCTGCATGAAGTAATTCCATTGCAGTAATACTCTTCAGTACATGCTGCACATTGTAATGTCATCAGCGGTGTGTCCATCTGCACTGAAAAGCCTTGCCACAGGAGACAAGGGCAGAGTCTCTTGAGATGAACATTCTTAATTAAGAATGAAACCCTCCCCTGTTCCCCTGCCTGCCTGTGCCCTGTCTGTACAGTAAGCCTTGCACAGTACAGTGATCCTGAAAGACCTTCCCCTGCCAAACAGCTTTGTATTTGTTTGGAATTACTTGCTGCATTTGCAGATACTTCCTGCCTGCCGCTCGACCGAGGCCTCCCTCTACACAGTCCTCATTTCCATCTTTCTGCAACACGCAGAAGCTGTCTCAGATGAAGATACAGCTCTTAAAGTAGGGAGCGGATCTAATTTGCATTTTATTCTTAATTCACTAGGAAGGCTTTTGTTTTCTGGAGTCAGCATTTCTGTAACAAGATTCAGCACACTTAAATTGCTTTTAATATTTAACAATAGGAACACTTTGCACTTAAATAGTGCTTTTCAGAATGCTTTTCAGATATTAAATCATTTAAGAGCAGTATTTTTCCACTTCTATAGGATGTCCACTCCAAAGGATCTCAAAGGGTCCTCAGATATAAATTGTGCTAGGGCTCTCAGCAGCCCAGTGCTTGCTGCATTACCATTAAAGATGAGGACACTGAGATGGGGAAGCATTAAGCCCAAGAGCTGCAAAAAATGCCCAGTCCTTCCACTGTGATGCCTTCAAACAGGTTTTCAGCACATCCCGATAGTGGGCACAGCCACAGCTCTTGAAAAAGCCAATCTCTTATTCTGGTGCCTAGGAGCTGGACTGGCATTTAGAAGTTTAGTCCTAAAACGACCTGCACCAGGAACCCAGCTGCAGTGCAGTGACTGCCAGTGTCAAACACCGACCCCACTGCCGTCATCGGCTGCACCGTAAGTAACTTGCAGAGAGATTTCACCCCAGGTTCGGTGCTCTAATGCCCCAGCACAAAATTATCTCCAGAAACGTCTTCATTTCAATGTCAGCCTTGTTTGGAAAGCTAAATAATATGCAGGATGTTACAAGGTTACTTTTTTCCCCCATGATGAAGCACGCATGTTAACCAGATAAGCAGTGTTCTGGGGGCTCTGTTGCCACCTATTCTTTTTCTAGAAAGTCCCCCTCCTCTTGTTTTAATCTCTTGATGCCAAATGTTGGCTGACTTCCCTGTGTTTGTTTCAGTGCTTACCACTGGGATCACCGGACCTGCCAGCACCACAGGGTTAAGCAGCTCAAATTTCTCTGCTGAGCAGCTTATTATAACAATGCACACTGTAGCTGTTTAAAACACAGTCTGATGACACTTAGTAGTTGCTGGACAGATATTCTCTCCTTTATTGTTACTTCTAGCTGTTTTAACTAGAGAGATGTATAACCCTGTTAATACTAAAATGATTCCAAATTCAGAAGAAAATTCCATTATTTCTGANCCCCCTTTTTTTTTCTTTTTTTTTTTTTTTTTTTTTTTTTTTTTTTTTTTTTTTTTTTTTTTTTTTTTTTTTTTTTTTTTTTGTAAGACCACAGTGTACCTTTCAATTTTCTGGAGCACATACAGAAATATTGCAGAGTATTTGATGACTTCCAATTCTTTTGATCTGCTGTAACCAAAACGAAGGAGTCTTTGCAGAAGGAACATGCATGATATTTTTCTAGGCAGATTTTAAGCTAATCATATCAAGCTGATCTATGAGCTGTTTATCAGAACCAGTCTTCTTGAGATTTATGCTTAACACAAAGCACTGAGCTTACTGTACTGGAAGAGACTCCTTAGAATGACAGCTGCCATCACAATGAACAATACAGACAACTTCATGCCCGATACGAATTAACTGAGCCAAGTCATATTCCAGCTCAAGTTCAGTGTATGCAGCAGTCCTTCTGCAGATCACACTGGATGCAAACTTCCATTTTCAGCTTTTGGCTCAAGATGCACAACCACAGATTCAGATATAATCTCTGAGGCTTGGTAATAGAGTAATACTTATAAAGCTTTATTAGAAGACTTTCACTGGAAAATCTTCAGCTTTTTTTTCCTTTCTTTTGCATGATCACAGCGGAAATGAGACAGTTGGCCAAAGCTGTAAGATGAGTATATAGCAGAGCCAAAAACAACAACAACAAAAATCCCTGTTTAACTTCCTCCTGGAACACATTGTTTTAAAGTCTAAGTTTCATATTCTGTTAGCGATATATAACACTCTTGCCAATAAAACATAACATTCACCACGCTGAATTAAGAATCCTCCCTTAAATTATGTTGCTTTTTTTTTTTGTTTTGTTTAATTTTTCTGAAACAAGAAATAGATTTTTAAAGGTCCCATACCCAACGTTAAAATACTGCCTCATTTCCTGGCGTCTGTTGCGCATGATAGCCTTGTACTCGCCGATGCGTAATTTCTTGCCATCTACAAGACAGGTTCGCTTCGGTCGCGGCTTGTATTTGTAGTCTGGGTATTTCTCCAGGTGCTGCTTGCTGAGCCGGGCCTGTTCCTCGTAGTATGGCTGCTTCTCTAGGTTTGTCATCGCTTTCCAGCGAGATCCTGTCACACACACACACACACACACACACACACAAGAATGAGAAATGAGATTCTACTTGTCCACAAGCACTGGAAGGCAGAGAAACAAGTAGGTCACCCAGAACAAGATACCTACGGTCATATTGCTTTGGGCTGGGAATCTGTCAGAACTTCTAGACAGGGGTCAGATCTTGTTTGTATTTGACTGCTAAACCTCTTGGGTATGGCCAAGAGGCAGAGAGGGACGAGTCTGGAAGTTTTTTCTCAATATTTTACTGGACCTTGTCTACGTTAGATGCCTTTCAGGTGGGCAGTAAAACCGTCATCCAGAGAACAAACAATCCCAGCACTACCTGCATACAAATCTCTGGTTTAGAAAACAAGGTGGTTTGGTTCAGAAAACAAGGGGAAATGCGAAAGACCCCTTAGACATAGAGTCTGCTCCGCTAAGTCCTCCCCACTTTCCTTTGGCAGCCTTCACCTCCTGTTCTAGAGCAGACACTGTTCCATGTGCTGCGCTCCAGCCATCCTGCTCCACCACGGCAGGGACTCTTGCATGCAGCTAGATATGTGTCCAGATATGCGCCTGCAGCTTGCTCTTTCATGACAACTGCCATCTTGTTCTAGCTTCCAGCTGTGTGAGTACAGTACGAACTGATTGTAAATGCTATGCTTCCTGGCACAGGAGCCTGCAGAGTCCCTGAAGAAATGCTGCTAAAAGCTATAAACTATTTCATGTGTCTTAGCAGGGTTTTAACTCCAAGACCAAGTCTTGGTGAACATGGCCTGCTCCAACTCAGATCATTCAGTATGTGTCAGGAAGAGAAGAGCACTGTGGGATATCAGCACACCTCTCCATGTAGCTGCACCAGGGCTTTGCTGCTGGCTACTTTGTTTCTGATACCCTGCCTATATTAGCTTGGATATTTGAGCTGGGGACCATTGAAGACTTTACAGCTGTTTTCAAATGCCTCCTGAAATTTATAAACTGGTATGTCTTAAAGGACATAGTATGGGAGCAGAAACTAAAACTTCTTCAATCAGTTACACTATTTTATTTTTCCATGAACTACAGAAGTGCTTCAGGGTAAGATACATTTCAAATAACAGGAATGGTCCAAGCTGTGAAACATGTGGCCTAGAAGAAAAATTTTATTGGAAAACGGTCAATTTTCCCATTGGAAAAAAAAAAAAAAAAGAGTTTAACTCGTTTCTCAATTTAATGGGTTCATAATGTCATATGTCATACTTGACTTCCTCTTGTTCTTCATTTTTTATGGTTACTCACACCATATTTAGCTCATGCTATTACTCAGGCTGGTCTTAGCTCACTGTGCCCCAAAGACTCGCAATATGGAGAGCGCAGTCAGCCCTTGCCAGGAAAGAAAACAATTTGGCTCCCCCCTTCTGATTATTGACACCATTTCTCCCACTGCCCTTGGACTCTTTAGTCCTAGTTGCATTTTGACCTGCTGGAGGGAAGGGCACCTGAAGATAATTGATCCATAAATAATGATGTTGTTCTGAAGAGGAGCAATGGACATCCCCTTACTAACAAACACTACTTCGGAGTCAGAACCCCCACTTGTTAGGATTTTTACAACATGTAACACTGAGAGATACTCTACTTAGTTCTGGGATGGGAAACAGTTTGCTTTCATTGTTACTAGCTTGGCCACAACACTGTATCATGGTTTTAAGATTCAGGCTGGAACTCCTTCATGGAACTTTGTGTGTTACACAGCTTCTTTATGTGGAGACCCGTGGCAGGGTTCTGTGTTACACGGGGCAGCAAATCTCTGTGGCCAGAATCCTGGTCAGCAGCTTTGTCTCCTGCAGAGAAATTACTCCAAGCTTTTTCTGGCAAAGGGAGTGGCTATAAAAAGTGACACCATCTTTCCACACACAGTACCTCCTAGATTTTGGGCTAAAAGACACAGTGATAAACATTTGGAGACTGCCAAATCATTTAGCACTTACTAACGCTGCCTAAGATGGAAACGTAGATAGGCTCTGTGTTGAATGATGTTACAAATGCAGAGACCTGCTGAAGATGCCTAGATGTAGGTCTGTTTTCCAATTCTACCTGGTAGACACTGGCACAACGGTGTTTTATCATGCAAAGAAAATCATAAAAACTAGTCTAAATCTGGAGCCCTTTAATCACAGACCTGCTAAATTCTCAGTGGCTGAGAAAAACAGCACCAGTCCCATTTCTTGCTGAAGAATGAGTTTTTACTTATTAATAATAAAGTTGAAAATGTTGGTCTTTAAACAAATCATAGAATCATAGAATGGTTTGGGTTGGATGAGACCTCCAAAGGTCACCTAGTCTGACTTCCCTGCAGTCAGCAGGGACATCCTCCACCAGATCGGGTTTCTCACAGCCTTGTCGAGCCTGACCTTGAATATCTCCAGGGATGGGGGCTCAACTCCCTCCCTGGGCAACCTGTTCCAGTGTTCTTGATGTTTGATTTAGATGCTGTGAGGGGATCTGCAATGAAGGAACTCAGATATATTTTGAAACAGATGGACAGGCAGAAAGGTAGAAATTAAAATCAGTTGTTGCAAAACTGCCAGGAAAATGTTCTATCCCACCGCAATTCCTCCCTTGCGATGCTGGCTCACTCGCTTGAATCCTGCAAGTCAGATCTGGGCAGGCAGATTTCTACCCCCTCATGTGAAAAGATGTGTAAATAGTGGGTGAAGTTAGGCAAACACATTAAGTCTCTGCAAGATCAGGGTCAAAAAGAATTGAAATCTGACGCATAATATTTGTACATATAGCTACACATACAATATTTATAAATAAATGTCATTTATTATGGTTTTCCTCCCTAAGCTGCAAACTCAATAAAACAAAAATTGTGGCAACCTCACCTCTCTTCAGAGCAAATTTTTAATAGCTGCCTTCTGCAGTGCTACCTCCTCTCACTATGACTTTACCACTTTTACAAAATATACTAAATATAATTTACTAGTGTGTCCTGAAGTATCATAAATAACTGAACAATGCTGTCAGAATGGATTTTCAGAGAGGGTCCTTTTTGTGATGGAACCCCCTTGCTTTTCACATTTTGCAATTTTCATTTCTTTTCTTAGGGATACACAAATTCCAGCCAGCTCTCTGATCAGTCTTAATCTGAAATTTTGAATGTCTGAAGAATCTGTAACTCTCATCTTTGAGTTTTTGCCCACAGGCAATATAAGCTATGAACAAGTATCATCAATCAATGCACTGAAACTGGTTGGAGAAAATGCATTCAGAATACTTTATCTGCCATTGGTTTCTGTGTTCTATAAACAGGCAGGCACAGGTATCTACACACGGCGCCAAACCTGAGCACAAACAAGGTGTGGCTGAAGAATCTGGAGAAATCTTTCTTTACAAGAGAGATACACTCTTGGGTGAGCTTTCTACTCACCATCTGTGTTAGAAAGCCTTGAGTGGGTCAAGTATGCAAAGATTTTCTCCTTGACTATGAGAACACAAACTCATGCCCCTCCCTGGAGACGCCTGCATAATGACACAAGGGTCCTTGCGCAATCCTGCCTGATCTGGTGGCTGAAGTATTTAGAAAAGAAATGAGAACATTCTAAGATTTCTGTGGCACCAAAGATGGCTCCTGCCCTCAAAGACAACTAAGGCGGCCAGAGCCATGTCCACATTGTGACTGTGAAGACAGCTGTAGAGCCCAGCAGAAAAGAGACTCCCCTATGTGTGCCATGACACTTGTGCTTGGGCACACACATGTACGCATGAGGTGTGGGCAGGAGCTCCGCTTACCACTGGTTTGAAGCCAAATTTCTCTCTCTAGAATTCTCAGCTCTTTGTAAGTGTTATGGATAAAGGCTTAGCTTAGTTTTCAGTGCCTGACTGTAAACAAGGGATGGACTTTCCTGAGATGTTAAACAGAAAACAAAAGGTAAAAAAGTAAATCATTGACTATTGGATGCCAAAAGAATAACAAAGATAAATCTCTACAATTCTATTTGCTTGCTGATGGGGATGAAAATCAGTTGCATAAACAATTCTCTTCCTTTCTTCTTTGCTCCTCTCCTCTGCAACTACCTTTTGCATAGCCCCTTCATCTCTGTCCTGACCTCCTTGCTGTGCAAACTGTCTGGGAGGTAACAGGAGAGGGAAAGAAGGGGGAGGGGAAAGAAGGAAGCTGTTGGAAGCCCCTCTGGATCTGCCCAGAGGGGTGACGGGAGGTCCTTAAGAGGGTCTTTGTGTTGTCTCTACTTTGTAAATATCTCTAAATATCTCTAAATATCTATTTGTAAGTATACATTGTATTTTATGTTTTTAGATTTTTGCTGTAAATACACAGCTTTATTTTGCTTCCAAATCTTCAGAGNGTCCATTTGACATTTTTCAAACTGACTACCTGAAGTAGGCTGATTTTGCATTTAAAAAGTACCCTCACATACACAGGCACTTGTACAGGTTTGCAGTCACCACATACATGCACGAAAGAATTTCTGAAGGTTGTATCTTCTCTAAGCTCTTCATGAAGATTTCTCAGTGAAATTAATTAAAATGTTTACGAAAATATCTAAACAATGCATTATTAAATTGATAGGGTCCAGCAGACCCATTTTAGCACTTTGTTAACATTTACTAAAAAAAAAAATCATTATCTGCAAGTTTAAGTTGCAATGAACAGATGGATGACAAACGTATGCACAGATGAATTTAGTGACAAATCCATGTATCTAATTTTTATGCTCAAAACATAATACCACAGTGTCAAACATAATCCCTGGAGAATTCTAGTGCTGGGAAGGGCATCTCCTCTCATTTTACTACAAAAATGACCCTCAATCAGCAACAATTCCATCTAAGCTACTCCTTGTGACAATGAGCTTCCTGACCTCAGTGTGTAACAGTGCTGCTAACAAAAAAGGGTATGGAAAAATGGTGGCTTTTTAATCAGGAGACCCTAATACCTGGCTGAACTGAACTGTGAGCTTCTAGCTGCTCACCCTGCACCAGCTAGCAGAAAGCTCCCTGCTGACTTCAAAAGACCAGTCTTTTGCAGCTGAGAGAAGACCTTTGTAACATCTCTGACAAGAAAGATGATGTCAGGACATCCCTCTCCATTGCATAGGTGGAATAAGAAAATTAAATGTGATGCTGGAAAGAAATAGAAATATCATCTCTTAGTGCCTCAGACCTCCCTTTTCCCCGTATCTGGCAGCAAAACAGAAAGAGTTTGGAGTCAGCTATACTGTCTGTCACCTCAACGGGATCTGTAATGAATTTGCACATTTTACTCCAACTACTGTATATCTAATCAGAAAAAGATGTCCCCATATCTCCCTGATCTAGCGCCAAATAGTAAAAGGTGATTCCTTATGTTAACAATTTCAGCAGAATGGCTTATTAAAACCAGATTTTAGGGTATTATAAAATGCTTAGAAGCCCTTTAAAATGTCAACCAGGATCCCCAGAGACTGCGTAAAATGTCAGCCCAGCTCAAGCGCCTGTTTTAAGCAGAATGAATTAGCAGCGTGCTGTCGGAGGTTGTTATCCAAAACAATCAGTTAAGAAGGAAAACATCAAGCTCTCTTTGTACTTTCTATATGAAAAGGGCCATTCAGAATGATCTTGGTAGATTTCTGAGGCTGATTATTTAAAAACAGGTTGAACCAGGTCTACTCTCAATTTAGAAACAGACCAAAACTATTACTGCCCTGTCCTCAGCCTAATCACATCATACACCTCTGACCAGTATAATCCCTTTTAACCAGTATAAGGTTATTTTGCCATCAACATAACCAATTTAGCTTTCTAATCCTGTCCCCATAACTAATCTAATCATCTCATGCCACCCTTTTAATCATGGGTTAATATCATCACATCTGCCATCCACAGCCAATACATTCTCCCTCTCTGACCAATTTATCTCATTTCCACTTGCCCCCTGCTAACTTTTCATAATGCCACTCTAATCAAGCTATACTTCAAACCTTTGACCAGTCTCAGTATATTTACCAGCCCTGCAGTTGGTTAATGCTGCCATAACAACTGCACAACATCTCTCGAGTTGTCTGCAAGGCCAATGAGAGTTGCAGCCCAGGTAAACATGTTCCCTGCTTAAGCTTTTAGCCACCGGGCTGAGGGATGCTCAAGTCCCATAAAGCAGCCTTTATCAAGATAAATGAAACATCTCCAAACTGGTCGCAGATGTGGGGTTTTTTTCTGCAGAACAGTAACTCATATGGTTCGGTGATCCTCATTCACCTTTCTGGATCATTCAGCACGTCAGAGGAGTAATATAGGAGAGAATGTGGCCCTGGGATTCTGAGCAGTTAGTGAAGAGTTGGGAGACTATGGCATGAAATTCAGTAGCTGATATGTGTGACAAATACTGCTTGGGATGTGAAGAGTAGAGGATATGGAAATGAGTTCTGATGTTTCTTTTCTTGATTTCAGGATTCTTTGCAGAATGTTTAGAATAAAAGCAGCTTGTGACAGAAATAATATACTAAAGGGAAATTAATGTAACAGGAATGTAATAAAAATACTTTTAAAAACTGACAGTACATAAAATAAAAGGAGGTACCTTAGTATCTTTTCCCAACTGCTACTGATCTGAACAGAAAGCACTACAGCATAAATCAAGTACTTCCCTGTGCTACCCCATAGAAGCCAGTCAGATAAACAAACAGCAGCAGTTGTTTTGTGCTTGTTCAAAAGCACAATGAAGCAAGTTGGTGTTGTCTACTCAGTTTGAGTTCTAACACCAAAACCACCACCACAACCTTAAAAAATTACAAAGACCCAAGAACATTTCAGGTGGTGGTTGACATACATTGCTGGGCAGCACAGCAGAACTTAGTACCATTGCTGCCCTTGGGGCAGTCACTAAATAGCAAAACAAGGTCCGTAATTCTGTTGTGTCAAGTGCTCAATGTGCTCAGTCAGAATTAATTTTTTTAGTATTACTATAGAAGGAACAGTGCTCTGTCATTCTTACCTAGTATCTTGCTGATATTGGAGTTGTGCATGTCAGGGAAGGCTTGAAGTATCTTCCTCCGTTCATCTTTAGCCCACACCATGAACGCGTTCATTGGGCGCTTGATATGGGGCTCGTTGCTGCCACGGCCTCTGGATTCCCGATAAATTCTAGACTCTGAAACTCCTGCACTTCCTATAAAGAAAAACATCCACAGCTTGTGTTTTGTTATGCAGCTTCCTCTGTCCTCAGTAACCTGTGTGAGGTGCTGAGCATTCAGTGAGTCAGCGTTCACATCAGTTAACAGCGTTTCTTCTTTCCTACTTGAAGGATATATTGTATATTGCGTAGTTTTCACTTCTTCTATTGATTCAGTATCACAAAGCATAGACTTGATGAAGTTCAATTTTTTTTCATCACAAAGCATTAAACAGCTTTTTTAAACCACCCTTTACTACTTAATAATATAAACCAAATCAGTGCAGACTTCCTTTGTACTTTCTTCTTGTCTTGCTTACAGAATGCTGGTCACATCATCTTACCTATCTGCAGTGACACACAGCAACATAAGGCACTTTGTCTTCAGCACTTCTCTAACTAGCACATGAATATTTACAAACCTGCCTGCTTCTGCGCTCACCGCTCCACAACACCACAAGCAACAGAAGAAAAAGAAAGGGATATTACTCTTGCTTTATCAGATCAAGAAAGCTCCTACAGATGGAGAGTGCGAAACACCTATGGATGACGAGGTCTATAATTCACGGATTCACTGTGTGATTTCATTTATCTCACATCTATTTGCCTCCCTTACTCACTTTTAGCATCAGAAATATGTACGTTTTTCAGTCTCGAAAACCGCAGTGCACAGAGAAGCTCCAGAGTTTGAACACCACATGATGAATCAGTTCTTCCTGCCTCATTTCATAGTCACTTATTGCTAACCACTCCTCACAGGCCTCCAATGCAGTTGGATTCTCCTCCAGACCTTGCTGACATGTAGACACAGATCTGGAAACGAGGATAAGCCATTTGTACTGACCGTCAGAATCTCCGCTCATGTTGAAATCCATCATTGCATGGCTAAATTTCCCGTCCTCACTCTGCTTTACTGCCAGTTGCTGAGTCAGGGTCTCCAATGTTGTTTTGTCCTGCATGGGCAAGATGACAGGATTTGGGTCAGGAAAGTAATTAAACATTGTAACTGCAAAGGTAATAGGCAATTTAGCAGGTTGATATGGGAGCTGGATAACAACTCACTCACAACAGCTTACTGTGCCAGGTACTTTGGAATAGATAATAAAACTTTTTCCTGGAAGGGATATCGCTGCAGACTCTACCAAGCACTTTTTAAAACATCCTTATTAGCAAGTGATGAACAAACTTCATAGTGTTGAAAAGTTTGGTTTAGTTAGGCACGACAAAACTGGCTGCACATCTGAAGAATACCTCAACTCTCCGTGTCCCTGGGACTGAGAAGCTGGACTGGAAGTTTAGATGACACATGTCTTTTGCAATGTATTTATTGTTTTAACTCTGCTTCCAGTCTGCACTCAAAGTGCAGAGCCGTGGATGACATTGCCCTTTTTTCTTGAGAGGGCAATATTTTAGGAAGCAACCCAGAGAGGAAAAATACTCCACTGTACAGTTCGATCTTAATCAGGCCTCAGGAAAGGGTCAGTCTGAATTAACTATGATACTTGGGCAGCAGTTGTGTTTTGTCCAGACTGCTGCGCCCAACCCTACCGACACTGGGTCCGTCATTCATCTGGTCAGAACTATCTGTGAACCCTGGATTGCAACAGCCTGGAGTGTGCTGCCAATTAATCTGTCAAGCTGCAGCGGTGTCTAAAGACATTGCCAGAGCAACATGCCAGGACCATTAATTCCACTGTTCTCTTCAAAACACCTCACTTCTCCCTAATTGTTTGACTTTACAAACATAAAGGTGTTCCATTCTCCAACTGTTTTTGTTTTCCCAACGACTTTTGCTTGTAAACATTCCCTCTTTCTGACAATCATGTGTTTAAAACTAAATCTTTCAGGAAAGCAACACTAACATTTCGAAATGTTGGGCACTGAGCCTTCTGCAAAGCTAAGAAAATGACATGATATGGCATGATAACAAAGTGGCTCCAGTGGAAAAAATACTTGTAAGCTGCTTCCTGCAAGAAAGATTGCTGTCTTGTTGCTCTGTTCCACTCCAGATGACTGCTAAAGATCAACAAACTAAAATAACTTGCAGATTTCACGTGACAACCAGAGACTTTACAAGTATTTTATGTAGCCTAATAATGTCACCAGGTTGTTTTATAGAAGAAAACACAAAAGAGAACAATGTGAATACAGAAACACTTCCTGCAATGTGATGTCCCTGCATCTGCAATTCAATGAACAGTTCAAATTCGTGTCAGTCACTTTGCAAAGTTTTTCTTGAGTCAGTTAGAAAGGAGGTTGATCTGTTCAATTTCACATGCTCGCACAGTTCAGGCAACAGGAGGGTAACCTTCCTGCTTCTCACATTCATTTTCACTGTGAGCCTTTTGCAGTCCTGGTGCTCCATCTATAACCAGGCACTTCTCCATCACAAGTGTGCAAGATGACTTTTCCTCTGGGTTTTTGCAGGGAAAGCTCATGCAGCAGGGTCTCCCTATCACAAGCAAAAGGGCTTCTGTGACACTACCAGGCAGAGCAGATCCAGAAAGCTTGGAGAAGCTTCAAATAAGTACCTGAACTATTCAGGCACTTAGCTTCACCAAACTCTTTGATCTACTGGTTTTAGCTCAGCTATCATTTCTAAAGCAGCCTGTCAGCAGACAGAAAGTCAGGAATAACTTGACTTTGTATTTCTTCCAAATCCCTCTCACATATAGAATGGAAGTCAATATTTTTTCCTTGGAGAAAAAATACAAAAACAAACTACCATCAACTTTGTAATGACAGAGTTCAAAAACTGTTGTCAGGAATCATTTAAAATGCTGACACTGACCTGAAATACAAAAGAACATCTCCTCTTGTTGGGTTTGCTATGGGGGAGGTGAGCTATTCTGTTGCAGACTTTTCTTGAATCATGTATAAACCTCTTAGAGAGACAGAGCTGGGAGCACAAAGGGCACAGGCTTAACAGCTTTTTCTTTATGCAGTAAATGCAGCTGTTGAAGTTGGAGGCAGTTACGCTCAGAACCACACTCTGACGACATGATCTGATTGAGTCGTAAGGTCGGGGAAGCTCCGGCACGCTACCAGCTACGGCTCCTCTATCCGAGTTTGACTCCACAGGCCTGCAGATGCTCTGCCACATCCATCTTCACCAGTTTTGCATTTTGAGGCACAGCCACTTTAGATGAAGCGAGAGAGCACAGGCAAGCTCAAAAAGGGGCTACAGAGGAGTGCCAGATGAGGGTTGAGTTCCCAGGCTGTGCTGCTCTGCCGCAGTGCTCAGAGGTGGCTCTCCAGACAGCTAAAACATCGGTGGGGTGCGAGACCACCCTCTCAAACTGGTGACAGTGCACTCCCTGCTACTTAACCACCGATAGTAACGGTGCCATACAATCAGCAACAATAAGGTGACACTTAGAAAGAACTTTCACAGGATGTTGCTCTTGAAACTGTGGATGTTAAAGCAGCCAGTTGTACTTCTCTGTATTAATGTTTAGAAATACTTCCGTTTTAAAAGCACTCAGGCAAGAAGGAGTCTAAAGCCTGCTGTCTCCTAAGCCTCTGCAACAGCTTTAGGGAGCAGAAAGAAATCAGCGAGACCCCTTCGGGCTGCAAAAGCCTTACTGCACTAAGGTGAGGCTCCCTGCTCCAGTGCTCTTCCCATTAAACACAAGGCAACTTACTTCCCCTGATGCACAGAAACACTTTCACAACTACAAAATATTCAAGAGGAGCTAAGTAGCATTCCCACCTTCTTTTGCTTGAAAGCATTCAGTTGTTGACTTACTGGGTTTTGTTTGATAGAAGTACCTCTTTGTCTTTCGGTTTATGGTGGAAATATTTATGGAAGCTCCAAAGAAACAAATGAAAAAAAAAAAAACCAACCAACACAAAACCCAAAACCAAAAAAAAACCAAACAAAAAACCACACACACAAAAACCCAAACCAAAACAAACAAACAAACAAAAAAACCCAAACCAAAATAACAAAACCAAAACCCAACAAACTCAAAACCCTCTGCTAGCCCAGTCTCCTCTCACAGAACCTGTTGAAGAACTTCAGACAAGAGGTCCACAACGTTTTCAAATGTATACAAAAATATGGTCTGTTTATTGTTGTCACCTTGATTGAACAGCAGTTTGCATCTTCTTACAACTGCCACTGTCCACTGTGTTGGATCAGCTGTGTAAATAGCTGCAAAATGTGGTACTACTCAGTGCTGAATAGTGGAGTACACACCTGTTGGGCTCGGTAGCACACTTTAGAGTCAGACAATTGTCAGAGCTGGAAGGGACCTCAAGGATCATCCAGTTCCAACTGCCCTGCCATGGGCAGGGCGCATCCAGCCTGGCCTTAAACACCTCCACGGATGAGGCTTCTACCACCTCCCTGGGCAACCCGTTCAGTGTCTCACCACCCTCGTGGGGAAGAACTTCTTCCTAACATCCAATCTGAATCTGCCCACTTCTAGTTTTGCCTCAATAATGCAGCTATCACACAGCACTAGGATTCAGAAGGCAGCAGCACATTTCTGAACACTATGTTGGACTACGCTTTTTAATTATTTTAACATTTTATCAAGCTCTACATCTAATTGTCTTGCTGAGCAGAGACAAAAACAGGGAAGAGAGATCAGCTGATAAAATTGCACGTTTTCAGGTTTTTAAAGCTACATGAGAATAACCAGAATGATAACCCCTTCATTTCAGATTTTCCCCACACATCAAAGGCATAAAGTACTACTCATCCTGTGAGCAACACAACCTAAAACAAATGCTGTTGGGAAGAACAGGCAAAGCTGGTCCAAATCTGGGGAAATGGTGTACAGAATTGTTTGCCGAGACTGCTAAAAGCCATGCAGCACAAAGCAGCAAAAAGCAACAATAAGGAATCCTTCTGCTCTTGCAGGAGAACCATAAAGACCTCTTGCTAAAGATCTTCTAAATGTTTGCATTTTTGATCAGGCCCCAGAGTCTGAAAGACATCTTATAAACACCTTTTTCCTCTATTGGGAACTTCAGCGGAGGTTGGGAAAACTATCCTAATGGTCATTTCTATGAGACTGTAGAAGAGACTCTCCACAGGCACAGTGAGGGCTCTGTTGTCTGGATCATTTAAAATTGTAATGGGCAAACCAGGAGAAGACAATACTGTAGACAGCCATCAATCCTACAATAGTCCAATTGTTCAAAGTCTAAGCAGGGAGGTTTCATCAACAGCCACAATGTGAAGCTTCTCAAACTTCATTAATCAAAGACAGTAATCCGCTGGAGAGGATTAATACCACAGCTCCTAGCAGCATTGTAACTATATTTAAAAGAACAATGAGAAACACATACACACATGGAATGTGTCAAGGAGGGAAAAAAAAAATAAAAATATATATATATATATAAAAATGAGTAAGCACCACAAGTCAGACTCAAGTTTTGTGGTCAGCTGCAAAAGTTACTTGGCTCTGTGTCATGGAAAGCTGTCACAGTTTAACAAAACATTGATCTAAAAATGTGGAGAACTTGGTTGCCATCTCTTTCATCGAAGAAAATAAACCAAGAAGAGTCAAAACATACACAGAGCAGCCGGATAATGTTTGCCAGAACTCCTCCTGCTACTATGCAAACTTGAACCAAAACCTTGGAAGTCACTGTGATATATTTGCCTATCCCCCTGACCTCACCCGCTCCTGTCTGGTGTTGGATCATGATACCAACGCTTTGGGTGCACCTGAGACCACGCCCACTCCTCCATGCCTGCAGGACTCCACACTTCTTCCAGAATACTGCGAATGTTTGGCATATGGCAACGGATCCCTCCTCCCCTTCTTGGAGACATCCTTTGGCTGGGGTATTTGGCAAACACTGACAGCGCTCTGAACTCCCTCAGAACTGCATTCTGGCAAAAGCTGAGTTCCCCATTGCATAATTCAAGGTCAGCAGTTTTGCTGAAGCAGTCCACTCTGCGCTTTGCAACTCCCCTAACCCTGCCCCCAGCTCCCCTGATAGGAATATTTTTCCTCTCAGTTTGATGCTTGCAAAGATACAGTCAGTGTGGAATACCAAAGGAAGAGTGTTCAGGCACACCTCTTCACATTCCTCCTTTTCTTACTCCAAGTGAACTGAAAGGCCAAGTAAAAAAAATAAAAAAACCAAAATGCTTGTAGAGGAGCTGGAGAGAGCCAAACAGGATTACCTATGGACTTCAAGGAGAAACCTGTTGATCAGCTCTTGTACCTAAGAATTACAAATACCCTGATGGACAAACTGCTTGCTCCCCTTGTTCCCTTCACTGTTAATACGTAAAAAGAAATACAGGGTTGCCTGTTATTGTCCTTTTTAGTGCCCCACCTCCCTCCTCCTCCTCCAAATGCAGTTTGCCCATCTATTTATCATAGTACTCTGTAGGGAAAGTTCCCCCATCTAAACCATAAAGGTGGTAGTTTCAAATAGATTGAATTTTGATAAGTTAGCTTCTCTCAGGAGGGCTTGTGACAGCATTTAATGTGGTTTGTGGGGCTGAGGCAGAAGTCTTCTCTCACCAAGCCCCAGTAAATATCAACCATTCTGACCCAAACCTTGGTCAGCATACATCAAAACTTAAAGCACTAGGCAGATTAGTTTGCTGGAGTGTGATCCTGCAATGAAAGTTCACCTCTCTTTATGACAGAAAAGCATCTTTAATTATCAGACATGCTGGTGGCGCCAGGTGTTATCCATTCAGCATTATGATATTTTCCTTAGCTCTCCAAAAAGGTGAAGAGTCTTATCTTATCCTACATCTGACACGAGTGAAGACTGCAAAAATAATCTTTCTGTGCAATTCCTCTGCCTCCTGCAGTAATAAACATCAAAATAGCTTGTATTATAAAATCTTCATCCACAGTCTTTCAAAATGTGGAAAACATGAGGTAGGTATTACAGAGTTGGAAGACCTCAGAGGAAGCACTGGCAGTAGGGAGAGCTTAGCACATGAAGAATTCCTTGCAGTTCAGTCTCTAATCCTGCATAAGAATACCACAGTGCTTTAAAGCAGGTACTGTGCACAATGTCTGTGCCCCAGTCCAAACCGTATTACAGTCAGAGCCCGCCACACCTATAACTGCTGTAAGAGAACTCCCAGCTCTATTTGGAGGAACCATCTATTTAGATTCAGGTTTTTTTTGTGTAACAGATCACACTGCCCAAGTGTTTTGCACTCACCAGTGAATTTAGCCACAAAATTTCACAATGAAAGGCAGTATTATTAGCTCTGTTTACCAGAATGGACCCTGAGTCACAGATTATGTGACTTGCCAAAGGTTCCTTATGCAGACTGGTAGTTTTAGGAACTGAAACTAGCACTCCCGAATCCTATTTTAAAAATATAACCTCAAGCTTTTCATTCTTTTGAGTGTGGAATTGTGACTCTTGCTGATAGCACATTACAAGACAAAGCAAAAGAAAACAAAAATAAGGGCAGTTACAGATCCTCTGTTACCATGGACCTTGCTTAAGTAACGCTTGCAGGGCTGTATAATTCATAAAAAGCACACACAAAATGATAAAATAGAGAGAGGTTTTCAAATGTTGACTCAGTAATTGTTAAATCCCTTCTGGCTGCACCATTTTATAGTCTTCTACTGTACTAATGAAACGGGAAGAAACAACAAAGAAAGGTTTTAGTTTTCCAATTACATAAACTTTGTGGACCACCAAAGAAGATGAAAGATTATTTATAATGCGGAGTAATTTATCATTTGGGAGAGTTTTGTTGTTATTGTTGCAGCAAAGTTTAGTATGAAGAAACAATGCATGCACCACCCCCTCAGCTCTTTCACTCTTGCTTATCTGAGATCTTTCTTTTTCATGGAATAATCCACCCACAGAGCCTAAAAGCAGCAATGGAAGCAAGAAAATAATAGTCTCTATTTGAGGGCCTTCCTGTTTTATAGTATTTATTTCAGAGTTCTTATACCCAGTCTTAATTGAGTCTACACCATTTGGTAAAGGAGCCCTATCTGTGGCTTTATGGTATATGTTCAAATCCAAATTGGTTCAATACTGCCTAGATACTGCATCTGACTTGTAACACAGGAAGCTCTACACGGACTCAGTAGAAAGGATCCCTAGAAGGTGCTGTAGAGAAGAAATCAGATGGATGGAGTGGCTTCAGACTTTTAACTGCTCTTCTCTCAGGAGCAGCCACCTAGACATTTGCTGAAAGCTGCACAGGCATTTTCAATGTGGACATAAGATACTTGGATTCTAGTGGCTCTCAAATCAGTACCTTTCAAAGCACTGAAGGGAAGACAGAGTCCACTGAAACATAAAGAGGAAAATCCTCAGTAACTGGGCAGTGATGAGTTCCCTAAGATTTTTTTTTTTAATTCTTTATTAGAAAAATAATTACTTCCTCAGTAAAATACATGACTTGGAAACAAACTGATGCAAAGCTGCAACTCTAGAGAACATCAGGACACTGAGGTCCTCCTTTTCTTTGGTTATGAGCTCTAAGACATAGTACAAATCAAGATTTTAAAATGAAAATGCCAATAGGGCTAGTCCAGTCTGTTACTTTCTAGAAGAAACAAAAAGGAAAGCAAAAGCAGAGCAGAATGCTGAAACACTACTTGCTTTCTAGAGAAGTGTTCAGAGTGTGGGCACAGGCACCGACCTCAACGACATCCAGTGGTAAGCTGCTGATTGCAAAGAGGTTATAAGTTAGGTGACCCAGTTTCTCATCTAGACCACCTTCTGCAGTCACACACTCTAACTCTGCATCAATCTCTCTGTTGCTGCACCTTAGTTTCCCCAGCTAAGCAGGATGGAGATCGAGACACTTCCCTACCATTGTGAAGAGTAATGAGATCTCTGGATGAAATCCTGCACAAATGTTAATGAAGGATTACAGAGTCAGAAGCATATCCTACAGTTGATCACTGAGGAAAGGGTTAATTGGGGAAAAGAGGTGGCACAGCACAAATGAAGCAAAATGAAAATCACAAAACCCCACCAGGCTGTCCTGGGAAAGGTCTGCATGCACATAGAGAGGAAGCAAGATCACAGCTTCTGCTTTCCTGGCAACTGGTTATTGAACTATGGGTGACTCAAGTGCACAGCAGCATTACAGATGTATTGTCTACTCTCTTCCAGTTTGCCCTAGATGGCATTAACATTATGAAGGCTGCTGTATTTTTGCTTACATTTCTTCCAGTTCTAATGAAGAAGCTGACATGCTGTCCAGGTGTTCTTCTATGACAGAAGCCACAACATCTTCTCACTCATGCAGGCCGAGTTTGTCTACTCCTCGGCATCAGTTCAATTAAAGGTCAAGTCCAGCAACCCCAAAACACATCAGTTACTGTTTGTGTATTCTAGAATGGGCAAGACAGGACAGACTGACCCCTAGGAGACTTAACTCGACAGGATTCACAGAAGGCTCAGTCTCCGTTTCACTGAAGAGAGGAACTGCACCGATGGTGGTGCCTGGGAACGTGCCGATCGACAGCTCTAAGTGCTGGAGGCACATGCTTATGTAAAAACACTAACACAATCTCAGGAAGTGATTAGCTCTCATGGCTGTAGGGCACGGCTTAGAACTTAAACCCAAAGACTCAAAAACCTCAAAAGACATAAGGAGAACTCCAAACTGGTTGGTTGGTTGGTTTGGGTTATTTATCAGAAGAGAGCTGATCCATCTTTATTGGCTTAATAAAAATTCCACTAAGGTATAAACAGCTGCAGTCTCCCCTGATCCACGTTAGCCTGTGAATGTTTCCAGTCTCTGCCCTTGCAGTGAACGAAGACTTAAATTCCCATCCAGACTTCAGCAGTTGCAAGGATCCAGGCTTCTTCCCTTGCCTCTTTGCCTGTTGTTCTTCACTTCAACAGGAATTTCATGCACACATCTGTGGGCAGAATTTGCCCCTCCCTCTGTGTGTCTGATTTTTTATTAGCTAACCCTGCCCATAATGATGTACTGAAGACACACAAAAACGCAGATATTTATTTTGTTAATGGAAAAAAAATGTATCTGGGTATTTAATAGATGATGGTCAATCAGGATTTAAAAAAGAAAAAAAGAAAAAAAAAAGTCTTTTAAAATAGAAAGCAAAGATCCTTGGGGGAATAAAAGAAAATCCTTCTTGCAGAATCTCCCCCTCCCATGCGTAGGCACTTGCTAAGGGAGAGTAGTGGCACTGTGACAAAAGTAGCAAAACCAAAGGCAGGCTTCACTAAGAGAAAAGGGGGAGGGGAAGTCTTCCACTGGCCATCTGTGAAAACAAGGCATGTGGCCATTAAATGCAGAGGCTGTAAATATAAATACACACAAAGCTCCACAAAGCAAACGGAAAAAAAAAAAAGAAAAAATAAAGAAAAAAAAAAGGAAAAAAAAAAAAAAGGGGGGGGGGGGTAGGGGGGTGCAGAAAGGAAAAAGAAATAAACTTTCATCTGAAACAAATCAAAATGTTTAATGCTTAGTTACCAATGCTGGGCAAAACCAAAGCTGATCTTTGCAGTGTGCAAAGTCGCCATGTGCTTCTAATTAAATCTGAAGAAAGTTTCAGCAGAAATGACAATGGATACAGTAGCCCTGTTGAATAGAGGACTCCTTGGACATGAAAGATCTTGTTGAGCCTGCTGATTGGGCTTACTGAAAGGCTGACATACAGGGTGATGGATGGGTGATGACATAATACCTGCTTGCCTTCTTGTCATGCTTTCTGAAAACTGTCTGCTCTCTGTTGATAGCATTAACAAAGAGGACTGCGACCCGCATACAAGAATTTCTGCTGGCAAAGTATCTCAGGAAGACAAAATTAGGATGAGGCTAGGGAAAAAGGGTAACAGTTGTTAGAGTAATATGTTAACTTCTATGTCATGGGACTCTAGCAGTCCATTCTCTGCAAGATACTCCCTGGTCCCCACACTGCATAGTAATTATTCCAAATGGGGATCAACTCACACTGCAAGAGGAGAACAAGTACACTGATTATCCTTGCTAGTGTTTAACAGGACAGTGAGGAGTAGAGTGGGGTGCAAGTTACAGGGCACATACGTTAGTGCGCTGGTGAACTTGCAGAGGTGTGTGTGCATGTAATGTTTGTGGTTAAAAGAGTGACGAGCAAGTCACAGCGAACACTCAAAAGTGGTTTTTTCCAGCACAATACAAAGGAGATTATGAACATGGGCGGGTTTCAACTCTTACAAAGTGATTTTTGGTTTGTGATGTTAGTACTGCACCTCTGGACTTATTTCCACTGTGTTTCTCCTGTTTGGTAACCCTGGCTTATGCCAAAGCCTGTTCTTCCCAGTTTCAATTGTGACAACCTATTTTGCATAGTCTGACCCATGGACTGCAAGCATCTGTGGCAAGTACAGGGTCAGTCTGTTTTACCAACCTTTCTCTTTTCTTCTTCTCCCTGCCCTTTTCTCTTCCAGGTTTTTACTTGACTTTCTGGTTCAAATTTAACCATTAGGGGAAGAAAAAAATGTTACTGAAGTAAAAGTCTCTACTACAAGAGAAATTTTAATCCCATATGCTAAAGCAGCTCCTCTTTATGCCTTTAGTAAAGCGAGCTCCAGTGTTTTATTTCTCAAAGACAGCAGGATCTGTGGGTTTGGGATTGTTAATATCCCCCTCCTCCCCGAGGGGAGAGCAGGGACAGAATTCATTTCAGCTCAGCAGATCACAGCAGTTTCTTAAGAGTTAACTCTGCTATTCCCATCCATCAGGCAGCCAGTGAGGCATCAGGAAGGAATGATGGATGTAAAATTATTACAGTGCTGCCACCCGATATACTTACTGCCATTTGTAACTAACGCTGGAACTGACACACTTTTTTCATTATTAAACATCCACATTAAGTCAACATTGGTCACTGTCATTTCATGTTTGGCACACTCTTAAGGGGAAGAGAGGGAGGTGGGGGTGTGGAGAATGGTGAGTAGAGGGCTGGGTGGGAATGGAGGGAAAGACATCCTGAACCCGGTGTTCCATAAGCATGAGTAATAAATAGGATCCTGCCTACAACGCTGGAATAAATATTGTTACAAATAGCTTTTTAGTTACAGCCCAGCAGACACGTCCATGTCAGAGCCTTTTAAAAGGACATACTCCAAGCAACCTGTACCACAGGTTAAGAAACACTTCAGCACAGGAAGCAACCTGCATTCAGATGCACTCATCTCAGAGCGTGCTACAAATGCAACTGTGTCTGCATACATCTGGAACCCTTGCATGGCTATTCATACTTGCACAGCTGGCCCAGCTGCCTGCACCTACTGCAGCAGGTACCGGCAGCCAGAAACCAGGACCTGTGTTTGGACCACGTGCTCAAATATCTGCTTGTGTGTCCCCTTCACCACAAGCAGAAATGCTTGAGACTACAGTCAGAGCATTATTGGCTAGCTCGGGACGTGTTTGTGCTGTGCCTCTCTGCAAGAGTGCACTTCAGGCTTGCATGCATGCACACACATGCTGCCTCTTTGTGTACATCTCTCTTTGCAGAGGAACAGGCAGGTTTGGGGCTGAACAAACCGACCAGAGTCCACTCGATGCCGCTGCCTGTTGTGCTGTTTGCACTAGATGACAATCTGCACTCTCAGCTCCATGTATAAAAGGTAACATTGTTTATGTATAGTACATCTCAAGCTATAATTAACTATAGATGACAATTACAAATAAAACTATGCTCCTGGGTTTCCAAGAAACCAGAAAAACATACACACACACTTCTCATTTACACACGGAAATGCTTCCAAGAAAAGTAATGTAAAAATATGTTTTACTGCATTTGCAATTAAAATAGGTTTTGGTAAAATCCATGTTCATCATGATGCTCATAGCTTTTACTGTAATCCTCTGAAAATAAAATCCCTCAAGATGGTCCAAGTTGTATGCCCATAAAGTGACTCACCCAAATTATACTAGTCACTTCTACAAATCTTTTCTCATTTATGACTCCTTTTATACACTTCCTCTCCAAGTCCACAAAAGTCCTGCCTTTCAGCTGGCAGGGCTGCCTGTCCAAGAGGCGTCAACCCACCTGGGAACACACTCCAGGTAACAGCTCATGTTTACGTGCAGAGAAAAGCCCCAAGAACTTCAACTGAGACTCACAAAGGTGACTTGAGCCCTGAGCCTGCCCAGCAACCTCTAGCAGATAAATCCCTACCAAGAGTCTAACACATGCATTCGTAACTGCACGGAGCCAGCCTTGACGGATAGGCTGCAGCAGCAACTCATGCAACTGACAATTCAAGAGGTGTCAGAGAACTGCAGGTCTCCATAATTACACTGAGCACTGACAGAAAGAAGGAAGGAAAACCTGGGGTAGCCCCAGATGAGCGTTGGTTGCCTGTAAAGATCGAGCTCACTGTAGCGGAAGGGAAGCCTTTCTTCTGTACTTACTGTACATTTTGAAGTAGGAATATGCCCACAGACACATAGCTACATTAGGCTAACCTCCTTTTAATTACACACACACACCTCCCCACACACACACACCCCACCTGAAAATTGTCATACCAGGAAGCAACCAGTGAGAAAATGTAAGTTCAGGAAGATGCCTTTAAGAGGTCCAGTGGGACTCTGAGCTTCTGAAGGAAAACCCTCAGCAGTAACAACTGCATCACTCAATAGCTACCTCCCCAACTATCTCTTCTTTTTCTTTCTCTTGAAAAAGAAGGGAAAACCAGAATAAAATTTAATTCAAAATGGTGACACTTGCCTTTCTCCAAAATCTTGCTCTTAATAAGGGAGAAAATGTTAAAGCCCCAGATCAAACAGACAGAAACTTTAGAGAAGTTGGAGTGTTTGTCTGGATCTGAACGTCACAGCTGGCAGGTCAGTGGACAGCCTACAGTGTACATGGCCAAAGAATACAAGTGCCTAAATTTTAGAGCCTAGGTCTTTTCCTCTGTTGGGTCAGAAATGAGAGACAGCTGAGGAGAGCTTGCAAGTTAAAAAGTGCAACTTCTTAACTAGTGCTTGGTGGTCACTCCAGCAACTCAAATGCTGTAAAAATCTAGGATAGCTCCAAACTGTTTCTGTTCTTTCCTGTCTCTGCATTGAAATAAATATAACAAAATAAAATAACTCAGTGTACCCCAATAAAAATCTGGTATTAATTGTATCAAACCCCCCAAGCCTTACAGTTGCTTTAGAAAAATTCTCAACTGAGCAAACAATTTTTTCTTCTTGTTACCTTGTAAAAGAACTCCTCTCTGCCCTCCACGAGCCCACCAGGAGGCATGAATTAGAGAGGAAAATAAACTTCAACTGGGCTTGAGGGTGAGAAGTGAAAACAGAAGGGGTAAGGAGAATCCCAACAATAGGAAAGTTACAGAATAAAGTGAATGCAGATGGTTCCACTCCTGTTACTTAATCAAAAGGCTGTGCAGAGTCACTAGAGCCAGCATAAAGTCATGTGTTAGAACAACAGCTGATCTGTATTAAAGAAGATTAACTCCCAATGCCATGTTGGAGGGCCTGGGATTATTTTATGTACTTCCATTGCCGAACAAGCCGTCAGCACAATTACTGCCCTCCGATGTGAATGACTGATCTGTAACCACAGCTAAACAGCATGCTGCTTAGGGGCCTGGGTGCTTCATGAAGATGAATTTCCATACCATCAAAGTGCTTTTAATGGGCTTCCTGATCCAACCACAAGGCCTGCTTTGCAAGTATATAGAACTCAGGATGAAGGCTTCCTGTCCAAAAGGATTTGGTCGGTTGTCACTTGACAATTCCCAGCCAGCACAAGGGAGGAGAGGGGGGAGATAGGTAGAGTTGTCTCTGCTTTGGAGGATTAAAAAAAAAAAAAAAAAAGAGGAAGGAAAAAAAAAAGGGTACAGATGCTTTCTGAATGCAACCAACTGCTGTATCCACAGCTGAATTCAATGCGCTTAACAAATAACGGCAATTTAGCTATGCTTGCAAGGAATAGCTTGAGTCACTTTGCATTAGCATCTGGCTGAGTGTTAAAGTCATTTCTACATGGGGAGCAGAGAAAAGAAATTTCTGCTTCGAGCATCCTTTCAAGAATGCTTAAATATTTGAATATAAATTCCTTTGTGCTTGTGATCACTTCTTCTTATATCTGACACTCTGCTTTTCCCTTTTCTCTTCTGGTACTCTTCCATATGAAATGCCATAAACATGCTCCATCCCTCTCTTTCTCCTCTCTACCCATACCAGGGCTCTTATTCTTCTCAGAGAGGTTGTATGTACTATTAGATTCCTATTACGCTGACCTCTTTTACCCTTCCTCTTCCTCTCAAGAAAAGTGCATGAAATTGGAGTAATTTCTACATCACTTACACCCAGGATAGACTGATGAAAAAAGTACAGTAGTGAGAGCCTCACATGGACATTTAACACTCATTACCCAGGCTGCTGGCTTCTCGCAGCTTATTGATCAAACTCCATCTAAAACCAGGGGAAATGGAAAGCTATCCAAATTAGCAATCTGCTCGTTCTGGACAATATTGTTTGACTCACAAGCTTCCTAGGATGACTGACTTTCAAGTTTCTGCTAAATAGCTGATCATTTTTATTTATTCCAGTTATCTGCCTATCACAATGATTCACATAAGGCTTTGCAGTGAAAATCCACGACAAGTGGTTTCAGCAAAATTCAGTTTACACCTAATGGGGCAATAGTCACTTTGTTGTATTGCATGACAAAGGCTGTGTTCACCCCAGAAAATACTGCAGGGGAAGAGAGAAAATGAAGGAAAAGTCTTGCTAAGGATGGAATTTTGAGCTGAAGACAGAGTTTGGATGTGTATCTAAGGTAGCAGTGTTACATACCAGTATGCGGGCTGACCTGTTGGAGGGCAATCTAGGGGAAGGGGACCTGGAGGTCCTGGTGGACAAAAGGATGTCCATGAGCCAGCAATGTGCCCTTGTGGCCAAGAAGGCCAAGGGCATCCTGGGGTGGATCAGAAGGGGAGTGGTGAGTAGGTCAAGAGAGATTCTTCTCCCCCTCTACTCTGCCTTGGTGAGGCCACATCCGGAATATTGTGTCCAGTCCTGGGCCACTCAAGAATGACCTCAGCGAACTGCTTGAAAGACTCTGAAGCACAGCCACAAAGATGAGGAAGGGAATGGAACATCTCCCTGCTGAGAAAAGGCTGAGGGAGCTCTTTAGCTTGGAAGAGCCTGCCAGGTGACTTCAGTCATGTCTATCAAGATGTGCAGGGCAGTGCCAGGAGGACAGAGCCAGGCTCTGCTCAGGGATCCCCAATGATAGGACAAGGGACAATGAGTGCAAGCTGGAGCAGAGGAGGTTCCACATGAACATAGGGAAAAACTTTCTCACTGTGAGAGTGACAGAGCACTGGAGCAGGCTGCCCAGAGAGGTTGTGGAGTCTCTCTCTGGAGACATTCCAAACCTGCCTGCATGTGTTCCTCTGTGACCTAATTTAGGTAATTGTGCTCTGGCAGGGGCAGTGAACTCAACAATCTTTTGAGGTCCCTTCCAATCCCTAACATTCTGTGATTCTGTGTTGTAAGGAGAGCTCACTATAAATGTGGCAGCAAGGACTGGCAGGTCTATTTATCCTCCATAAGCCAAGGCAGCACATGGAAGGCCATCAGGTATTTCCAGAGAAAAACAGCAAATCACAACCTCTTTAACATAGGCAACACTTAGAACACACAAAAATTTGAGCAGAGAACATTCAATTTGTTGCTATTTTATCACAGCACACCTCCACAGGCCAGTCTGAAAGCAGAAGGTGCTGAGGTCCACACACTCTCCTGACTCTTAAGTTTCACTGCAAATATTTGGTGCAGTTTGTGTTGTCAATTCTCTGTTTTTTCAGTTTTGTTAACTCATCTAACATGACACGACCGTGCCACATTGCAATGGTCACAAAATATCATATATGACAACCTCACAAGGCTAAATACCCAGGAGCTGAGCCTGAGTATCAGCAAAGCTTATGCTCCTAAAGAAGCTTGAATATTTTCAAATCCAGCTCATCCCACAAACACAGTTAAGCATTTCCATAAAGTAAGATTTCCACTCAGACCCAGAGATTTCAAGATCACCTCCTCATAATACATGTTGACAGGCTGGAACAGAGAGTTAGTGGCCTCCAAAGTTTTCATGAGGGCTTTAGCTATCTCTGTCTCCTTCCCACTCATGTCATCTCTTGTGTCATCTTTTGGCTGTGTTTTTCACTGTAGTACTCTTTTTTTATTTTAAATAAGTAACTACTCTGTTTAAAAATGAAACCAAAGAGGAAGAAACTGTGTATCTATAGAGTGTACTTGATGTGAAGGGAGTGCTGGAAACTCACCTTTTCTGTCCTGCAGTTATTGAGACCCAGGCTATTGACAACAGCCACCTTCCCATCCAGCACCTGCTGTTCCCTCCGAAGCTGCTCCTTCATCTGCCGGGCCTCCTGGATTGCCTTGGTAACAGCATCGTGGTCATTTAAATAACCTGAGGACGTGACAGAAGAAAGGAGATGTTAAACAGAGAAAGTTACCAGAGAACACTTCAGCTTTCATCGATGAAAACACGTCAATAGTTTAGCATTATTAATGAGAGAGAGTTAAAAGGTAGTGCCCAGAAACTGGCCCAGCCTTTGTACTTCTGTTACTGCTCTGACAGAGCCACCTGGATAAGAAGCATGAGAAACCTTGGTGCCAAAATCATTGTCCTGAGGTTTGATCCCATTAATTTCAATATTGCCCTGATGCTGCAGAGGTTAAACCTGTGGTTTGCATGCAGCAGGATGCAACCGGGTAAGAGTTAGGGGGAGCTTTGATCATGCCAGCAATCCTAAACTCTTAAAAATAGACCATTTAATGCTTCCTCCTCTTTAAACTTGTGAATACATTAAAATAAACCACAGGTGGCGGTGGTTTGCTATAGATATGAGATGCATAATGGTTGGGAAGAGAAACTTCATCCAGTGAATGCTCCCCACCACCACCTGTCATTCAGAAATGTGTAAGAAACCACAGCTACATGGACCTACATTCCCACTCCTATTCATGCTGCTAATAGTAGGTCAAACGTCCACTGTTTTGCTGCAAATTCACAGCCTAGAGCTTAGCCTTAGTAGTCGCTGAATTATTTCCTTTTAAAATGTTACAAGCATCACCGGCACAGCTAATACTATTTAATTTTAAATGTGACACTTTGTCATTTTTTTCCCTTCAGAGTAGTGTAGATTATACTTATTATGATCTGCATGTGATTTGTAGGATAGAATACTGATGGGAGACTCCGAGCCCCAGTCTATTTTTCAAACATTAAAGGAGAGGCTAATATATATCAGGCTCCCTCCCCCTCTCCACAGCTCCACACGCGCGCGCACGCACACGCTTCTTTCTGTCTTTTAACTAGGGCATAAAAACGGCATAAAATGAATCTGTAATATGAAATTGCCCAGAAAAGGGACTTCTGTTTGTGACATGAGGCTAAATCTAACCAGATCCATTGGTGAATTGTGACAGATGGAGGGACTGTGAGACAGAAGGCAGGCACTAATCACACACAAAATGACCGGCTTGCCTCAACATGTTCCATGGATTCCAGCAAACTTTACACCCTAATCCATTTTTAGAACAAAAAACATCTGGGCCATAAATCCTCTAATCTGCCAAAACACGCTATTAAATCCCATGATTTGTTGAAAAACACTAAGATTAAAGAAAGGAAATATAAAATGGCTAACTGCCGTGTTAGGAAAGTGTTATTAATACTCTTTCTTTGTCTCAATTATGAATGTTCTGTTCCTAAAGAGCCTTGTCTAATCATGTCAGATTACACATCCTTGTTGTATTGCTAGACTCTTCTATCTGATCCACCGATTGCCAAAAACCCAGGACATTGTCTTGCTGCTTAAAACATTTCAGGGGAAGAAGCTGATGTCAGATTAGTTTGGTGCTGCTGTCAGGATTTTAGTTTAGTTTGAGTTTTTATTGTTGGTTGTTTTCTTTTTTCAGATGCTCAGAACAGAAGTGGTATTCCCATCGGCCCTGGCACTCAGAACCCAAGAAGTTTCTGTGTGCTTTGACTGCTGCTGTTAATTGCACTAGCAGTTAGCTTTTGGCCAAATGGCCAGGAACCCTGAGAGTTTCATATGAAATAACTTGGTCCATGTTACTTTTATCAAATGACCCAGTTCAGCAATTCCCAGCCAACGGAATTCCAGCAATTCCAGCTTTCCCAGTAAAAGGAAGGACATAACCTGCACCAGCAGACTACTACCAGCTGATATTTTTTAATTTTTTTTTTCCCTCCATTTTATCAACTTGCTTGGATTCTTCCCCACTTTGCATCTGTTACTGATCAAGCTTCCACATAGTCAGGATAAATTTAAAAGGAAGGAAGGAAACAATCAAACAAACAAACAGTAGTACTACTGCTGGTTGTGTTGCTGATTAGACTAAGTATAATACTCCCAATCTGCAATACAGCTGAATTTGCCTAGGAACTGGAATTCATGCCCTTCTCCAGACTATTTGGCTTTTCCTGAACACTGCTATCTTTGAGACAGTTTGGCACATGACAGTGAATAAAAGCAAGCACTCCTTATGTTTTTCAGTAGCTGCCAAGACGCTGGTGTGCAGGGAAATGATTAATATAGAAGTGAGTTGAATGTAAATTATTGTTGTTTAGGGTAGGTGGTGAATTATTGACAGAGAGGGGAACTGCATTACATAAAATGCACTTAGTTACGAGGATTGCCAAACGAGCACAGAGATGTTGCGGATAACGGCAAAGGGCAGAGAGAAGTTGTTTCTGTTTATAGTACACGGACATATGCCTGTTCCCAAAAAGAAATGCTTGGATTTAAAGTCATACATGAAGCCATGACATTTGTGACTGCTCAGTCTGTAGCATTACACACTATAAGAAGAGCTCTATAAAAGGACTAGATCTGTGTGCCAAAATGCAGCTACACTGTTAATCACAGGAGGCTACAAGTTTACATCCTTCCAAGACGACCCAATGATGCATGAGCATTTCTCCACACCACAGGAACCCAACAGTCTGAAGAACTGCTTTCAGAGAACGGTTTTAAACTGAAGTTAGTGGTGGTGAGAAGTGATAGTTCAAGTGCATCCCAGCAAGGTGGACTGTGCATACCTAGGACAGGCAACTTGTGCCTTGTGTTGACAGTGCAAATCACTCAAATAGTAGAAGTAACGGCACAGCAAATGCTTTGCGTGCTTCCCAGTCACTTTCTGTAGAGGGATTCATCTCTCAAGATAAAACAGTGATCGAGTTCCTCTACCATTTTTAGAGATTTTAGTATGTTTGCTAGAAATGACAGCAAAATTTTCCATGGCATACCTCCTACCAGAAAGTGACTTGCAATTTCATGTTCGCTTTTTTAAGATCACCAAACGGTTTCAACACGGTGATGAGCTTTACTCGCTGTAACTTTGGCTGGATCTGACCTAACAGCACAAAAAAGCTATACAGAGTGTTCTAGGCCTGCAATAAAGGATAAACCTTTGTTAGAAGTTGGCTGTATCTGTCCAGCTTCCACACCAAAGACTGCTTATCTTATACATACAGCAGGCATGGTGATACTGCTCAGCAACCTCAAAAAGTCACTTTCTATATTTGTAGCTGAGAGTTATACAGCAGTGAACTCCATGTCATTAACAATAACTTAAGTATGTTATCTTTTGCTCCACAGTTTCCCATGGTTTATTAATGGTATAACACATTAATTCTCCTTACAGGACTGACCTTTAAAGCTCTATTCATCCTCAAAGCTTTTATCCAATTACATTATCACTCATTACAGGTACAGCATTTCAAAATCTGCATTTTGTTAAGAGAAGTAAATTGCAGAGGTCTCAAACCTATGAAAAATATCAGGTGTATATAGAAAAAAGATTGGAGAGGAGAGAACGAGAGATGTCCTGCCACTTGGATGCAGGTTAGATGCTCACTCTATTAAAAGATGAAGAATTCAATGTGAAAAAATGGAAACTGGATGCATGTTACATGGAAAGCAAATAAAAAGATGGCAAATGTTACTACCCACAGTTTAGGGTTGATAATAATGCATGCATCAACAATTAAAAATCTCGTATTTACAAAACACAGAACTGTGATGTGTCATACCAAATAAAGTTATTTTCTTTTCTCAAAGGCATATCCTCTGCCTGATACATGTAACTCATCAATGCTAGCAATAATCATATATGTATAGTGGGAGGATAATACAGCAGCAGCTGGATCTGTTTTGACCTTCGGACATAACTACTACTGTCTATGGAGGTAGAACATGGACTACAATAAGCCTGGGGAGAGACCCACAGAGACACAAAAAGACTTCACTACATAGCACTGAGACAGTAAAAAACCAACTTCTGAACAGCTTTTGGGTCATGCCAACCCCAAGCAACGCTACAGGCTTAGGGAAGTGTGGCTGGAAAGCTGTCTAGCAGAAAAGGACCTGGGGGTTCTTACTGACAAGCAGCTGAAAGTGAGCAAGTAGTGTGCCCAGGTGGCAAAGAAAGCCAATGGCATCCTGGCCTGTATTAGAAATGCTGCGTCCAGCAGGAGTAGGGAGGTGACTGTCCCCTTGTACTCAGCCATGGTAAAATAACGCTCCATGCAGCTTTTCCTGCAGACTGAGCATTAAACCTGTAATTTTGCAGATAGATTTGTATATATGCACTTTCAAAACAAAGGGGATTGTTTTAAAGTTTAACTGTCACTTCTAGATGACACATCAGGGATCTTTAATGCCTGATATTAGGTGGTTGTTTGTAATGTACACCATTAAGCAAACAACGTTTATTGGCTTTTATTGATAAAGCCTTATCTGAAAACACATAGGTCTTGGTTTTCTGAGTCTGTGAAAGATGCTTCTCCTGAAATGGTAAGTCTGGGGGAGTTTCTTCACAGGCATCAACGCCCACATAGTTCACAGACCACTGTCTGGCACTGAATGACAAATTTCCACCTTCTGTTATCGTCTACTACTGGTTATGAGGAGGGAGAAATGAAACTGAGCTTACCTATTGTGTTTGCTCTGGCTGAAGGACTAGATAATGTTGCTGGCACAGAGGACTTTAGCGAACTGGTCCCACTATTTATTCTCAGAGCTGGCATATGAGGAGAGGTGGGTGATGTGGGAGACTTGCCATCAGATGTCTTGGGTTTGGCTGAAAGGTTCAGAGGCTGGGCCACTTCATCCTGTGACAAGCAGAAGAGAAGAGTCTTGTTAAAAAACTGCTGTCGGCACAAGACTGTCCAAGCAAAGGCAGTTTGTTTTCAGCTCATATGAACTTCTAAACCTGAAAGGTTCTATGATATATATTAAGATCAAATGTGATACCATCTTGTCATTGCAGTTTGGAACTGGGATGACTGATAAACTGAAGAATTGGCATGACACGATCAGAGAACATCCTCCATTTGCACTCAGTGCGTAAGAATTGTCTCTGCAGGGATTATTCACATCCCAAGATACTGCTTCTGTGACAAAAACGAAGAACACTTTTGCAGCTCCTTTTTTTTCTTTTTTTTTTTAAATTTTATTTTAAACTCAATATGGATGAATTACATAAGACCTGAAAAGCATTTTCAATTAAAATTCAGTCACCACCCCCAAACCAGGCGAACGGGTATAATGGAATGGGTTTTCAGTTGGGTTTTTTTGTTGGTCTTTTTGTAGGGTTTTTGGGTGTCTTTTGGGGGAAAAAAAAAAAAAGTCAGGAACAAACAAACCAAAACTTGTGCTTTCCTCTAGACTTCCCACGCTTTCGTACTTCCCAAGCACAAAAATATCAGAAGAAACAAACACTTGTCTTCCACAGCAGTAAGAAAGCAAGAAGAACCTGTGCTTTCCTTCCACAAAACCTCTAACAACCTCAATAATTCTCCATAAGCCCCCAAATGTTTTCATCTTTTCCAGAGTTGGACTTCAAGATTTCAGTAATTATTTTTATGTGAAAACAGAAATATTGGGTGACATCTTTTGGCAGGGTAACTGGAATTATTCCTGAACCTGGCCTGATTACACAGAGTAACAGTGCTATGAAATGCATTGAAATTCCAAGTCATGAATTTTTGTTTGACCAAAATAAAACACAGTAAGGGGAAAATAGCAAACAAAAAAACCAACCAACCCACAGGGAAGGGGGAAAAGCTTTTCAACAAGAGGGATATTTCAGAAGTGATTTTAACTGATTTTTAAATAACCAGAATGAATGGATATGGTATTAGATCTAACCATCACATACTAGCCTAGCCCTCCTCTAACATTGTGACTTAGGAAAGGCATCCTTTAGGTGGGGGAAGTATTACATCACACAACCAGCTTGCAGCTCTAGGCACTGAAGAAGCTGACTCTGATCTCCCTAAGTTTTAAGTACATTCAGTTTTATAGAATTATTCCTGATTTACAGCAATGCAAAGCAGCCTGGAATTAGACCCGTAACATTTGAGTGTTTTACTGTTACCACTAAGGTATCTCTAACTACAATCATATAATACTGATTCTTTTCCACAGAGGATGGTGTGTTGCAGTAAAGAAGCTAATTTATAGCTGCCTATGGCTTGTGGAAGCATGATGTAAACGTATGTCTCCTAACACAGAACAATTCTGCAAAGCACTGCCAGAGAATTTCTCCATTCCCTTAAGGAAGCAAGCTTTGAGCAAAGCACTTTTGTTGTGTTCCATTATTTCTGCATTTTTCTAATAGTCATAATTAAATTAAAGCTTAGCAGGCAAACATATTAAGGACATCGTGGACAAGGTTTTCATCCTTAAAGAGCTATTTCAGCTGTCCCAGATGCAACTTATGCATAAAATCAAGGTGAAAAAAGCAATGCATAAAACTGACTCAGGAGCCTCTTCTCTCATTCTCAGAAGCAACTTAGGCACTTAGAAGGCAGAATTCTGTGGATCCTCTAGCAGACCTAAGCCTTGGTGTTAAAAACGTTACTCAGTTCAACCAGCATTTGACATTTTAAGAAGGTATTTGTTACTTTACAGAGATACAAATCCATCTGTATTACAATGAAATAGATTAACCTACTAGCCAAGTGGTAGGGGAACATCCTCTGCTGTTCCACTAATTTCTATTTAGAAAAAAAAAAATCCCACCACAGTACAATTCTAAAGTTGTAAAATCAGTACTGAGAGAGTTGCTTCCAAGTGCCAAGCACAGAGCAGCCAATGAGCCAACGGAACGCAGTGACCCTGACCCACACAAGGATCCCTGAAGAGCCAAATCACCTACATGGAAGGCAGCACCAGAAGCAAACTTCCCCACAGACTTACTTCAGTTCAGTCCAAGAGGGCTTAGTTCCCATGTATACTTAAATCTCGATCTCTGTTCTAAGTCTCAACAAAAAGGGCTGATTAGCTTCAGATATGGAAGTAAAGGCTCTAGTTCACACTCTGGACCACTGGAATTCCAACCAAGAGCAGCACTGCAGTTCATACCGAGCAGCAACCATCCCCTGATGGGAATGTCCCTTGATTCCTGCAAAGTCAGCTTGGCTTCTCACCTGTTTCCTCATGCTGTGAGGATCTTTCAGTCTTGTCTTTGGGATTCAACCCCTTGGCTATCTTGTCCCTATAAAATTTATTTTCCTCCCTTCTCTCACCACTTCTCCCTTTCAGCAATTCCTCTGCTGCAACCCTGGTCTTCTACAAGTCCACTACAGAGCAGTGGTTTTAGTCTCATTTAATGGAGGTTAGAAATGGGGGGAGGTGTTTTGGGGTTTTTTTCTGTCGTAGGCACCCAGCAGTGAAGCTGTCTGTGCTGTAACTATTCTGGGTAGTAAGAATGCTCTTCTTCATTCAAGTCAGCACAGCCTTCTGTGGAGCCAAGAAGTATAAGGCCTTGTGGAAATAATAGAAGTCGACATCTCCAGAGCTGATAAATGTCATTCCAAATTGCCCCTTCATTCACTTTCATTGTGTTTTCAGGCTAATGGTAAATTAATCGGAGGTCACAGAACCTTAGTTCTCATAAAGGAGGATAAGTAAACAATTTTCAGCCATTCTATGTATTTACAAAGTGATATTACTTCACTGTTCAGTCTCCATAATATTTTAACTACTGTTATTTCAGAGAACATTCTCAAATCCTCACTGGAAGACAAATGTATTAAAAATTCAGTCAGAGAGTTTAGAAATTCTATGCTGGATCATGAGTTGATAATAATTTAAGTAATTTGCCACAGTGCAGCCACACTGATTTATCCCATGGGAGTCTAAGAACTATATGGAAGACAGGAAATAATATACAATTGTGTTAAATGTGAAGATGACTGTTAGGATCCTCACTCCTGTACTGAGGGAGTCATTTTATAGTCTTTCTCCTATCTGCAGATATAAATTCAAGATTCTCTGCTCTTCCAGTTTAAATCAAGAACTGTACTGCTCTTCATCATTGGTTTGCACCTGCATAAGCATGAGAAGGATTAGGTGTTGGCCTCCCTTTGTTTTTAACTATAAAATCTCCCAACTAATATTCTGCCACATTATAGACCAGCAGGCATCAGTCCCAGTTACATCAAGGTTTTGTGTAAGTGCAGCACAATACTTAGGGCAAATAAGAATAGTAATAGCAATAATTTAAGTAATGATATATAAAAATAAAGCAATTAATAAATTGATAAAATAACAAAAGTAATTAATTAAAATAATTTAAATTATTTATGTATAGAATATTTACTCCAGGTAGGTGGCATATCTAAACAGCCCAGAGGCTGGTTTATACAGTGGGACCATGGAAAGCAGAACTACTTCCTGCCCTTAATTTTTATTAAGCAAAGCTCATCACTGATTGATCCCTGCCTTTTTTCAAACATGCAGCTATTCTAAGATGCTATTGATAAGGTTGTTTTTTTTCCCCATGCCAGTGTTTTTTGAAGAGTTAAACAAAGTCAAACATTTATCTATATATCGGCTCAAACGATTTAATGCTTAGACCAGAGGATGTTAAGGCTCAAAAGGCTTGCAATAATATAAACGCAGATGTGGTGAAAGTAAAATATGATCTTGATTAAAGGTTATGAAATGCTTCCTTTCAAGTAGCACATTTGTCTAACCAAACGAAACACAGACAAAAATACTCATAGAGAATAAGGAGCAAGTGAAAACACACAATGGAGGGCTAATAAAATGAAGTATCGCAGCAAGAGCCAAGCCCTGGTAAAGACATTCCCATTCTCTGTATCGCAGCGGCAGCAGAACAGTTGCTACTGTAGGGCTAGCTGGTGTTTTGCTTCCCAGGATGGGAAAATTGCCACTAAGCAAAACTTTGGAGCTTGGGGAACTTTAAATCCTTGGTTTGCTCTAGATTTTTTTCTCACCTGATCTCTAGAGATACAAAGGAAGAAAGAAGAACCCTTCATCTAGATCAGAGTTTGAGGGATAAACAAAATATTCAAGAGCTGTACTTGGTAGCTTCACTCAGCCTGGAATTGTGTAACTTTGAGTTTCTATATTTAAGCATCAGACACTCCAAATCTAAGTGCCTGACAAGCAGCATTTAAATAGAAATGCTGCTGGTGAGTGTGCATCACACTGCTTTTGTAAGGTTTGTATGGTCCTTTCACAAGGTAAAACGTTAGGTAAACACAATGTGCTTATTAAGTTGGGAGGAAAAATGAGTGAGAGAGAAAAGGAGAAGATTTGGACAGAATCATACAGTAACATAGCAGCAGAGTTTCAAACAGACCCAGGAATTCTGATTTGCAGTCGCCAATGTTGCAATTATCTGGCTGAAATGGTGTCTTTTCCCATCTTTCCATCATGCTGTCTCTGTTTACTTCCTCCTAAGATAAAAGGTTAATTTATGTCCGTGGAGAATGGATATGGAAAAAAAAAAAAATCTGATTTTTGAGACTGCCTCTAAAGTCTGTACTAAAAATGGTGCGATTTCAATTGGAAGAACTGAAAAAAGAGTGAGAGCCCAGGTACATGAACTGGTCTCAAAAACAGTGGTAGTAGGAAGGCACCTAGATGATTCATTTGGATTTCATAATCTTGCTTCTTTTCACACATTTGAAAGATTAGTGTGCTATTAAAATACAGTTACTGAATTATTGTACTGTCATTTAAATCCAAGTACTGCATCCCGCTGTGGCGCACAGCGAAGGTCCAGGTTGCATGGTTTATTACCAAATCATGAACTACTCTGTGTATCTGACTAGCAATACAAATGTGCTTAAATGACCTGGCATAAGCCAGCCTAGCATGCTCTACTAAAGAGGCTTTTCATGACCTCTGGGAACACATTTGCCATATCTTGCTGCCTATTTAAATGACCTTGACAGTACAAATCACATCCAAATCGGTCAGAAACAAGAAGGAGAGGAGGGTTCTAAAAGAAAGACTCTGCCACCTCACCAGAAATAAAGTCTTATTCCCCTTCCCTGGTTCTGTTTCATAGAGATCTTCATCTCAAGAGAAATGCAAAATATGGAGCACTTACTGGCACGTCTGGGGCAGAAGACAATGATGCTATTGTTGGCCACCGAACAATGCAGCCAGTGAGTGCCTTGTCCATTCATTCTTGTGCTCACCCAGAAATGTCTAACCCAAATATACTGCAAACTGAGGTGCAACAGGATATATGCAATGGAAATCCTTCAGCATCACTAGCCCTTAAGACTTGAGTTGTCCACACTCTCACACAAAAATACCCACAGCTTCTTTCGTGTCCCCTCCTCTTCCTCTGAAGCCACTCCTGGTGACATTATCAGTAGTGATAATAAGAAGACGAGAGGTAAAGGCAGTCGTGAAACATGCTGTATAAATGAATCATGCTGCTGATATTATCCTCACTGATGAAATAATTGTATTAAATTAAGCAGGGATGTTCACATGACAGGATGGGTGAATTAGATAATGCTCATCTGCAGCTGTACCTCCTCCTGCCACATTCTCAAGTTTTGATTAAGAATAATGTGTCCCTTCCTGCAAAGGTGGAAATTTCTCTAACTATCTAGAAAAAGAGATGGAGACATACAAACAGGCATCTTGGTTAGTATTGACTAAAAGCACAGCAGAATTATTCTCCAGTCTCAGAGAAGTCAGTTTATCCTCATCTTGCCCACGAATTCCATTAACAGAAGCAGACGGTATGAGTAGACTCCAGTTAGAGAGGAAGAGGCACCGAAGACAAGGCAGAGGACGAATATCTGTCTTATATATAAACAAAGTCATCTTTCTTTCTGATACTGCAAAGAACACAGATTTTTCCTTCTCTGATAGCTGCAGGAACATCTTAGTTTGGATTTAAATCTATAAGCAGAACAGATTTTTTTATGGTGGTGCTTTGCTCAGTATCTTTCCACGCACACACTGCTCTCATAAGGCAGACACCTTCTCCACTCAGTGCCTGCTGCTCAACCAAAGTCACTTGTTCCAGATTTCACTGATACTGCTTCAATACTTTATTCATGGGACTCAAAACTAAGGAGGGAACTAACCCACCCTCATATTTGTGACAAATACACTTTTTCTTCTCTCACTTCCTTCTTTTAGGGGACTACTCAAGGAATAAATTACTCCCAAATGTTGATTCACGCACTTGAAGTATTCTTGCAGTTCCATTCCTGCTCATGAGCAAAAGTGGTGCAAGAATACATAAAATCAATCTGTTCTGTAGTACTAGGGACAGACAGAATTTACCCCCAGACCTTTAATAAAATATTAGGGGCTCTCAGTGAGGATACTCCCTGGGGACTTCGTCATCTCAGAAAGATCCCTAACATATTCCCCTTTTGTTTTTCTTTACAGGAAGCCTAACTGCCAGGAAAGAAGTCTGCAGTTACAAAGACTAATTTGCTGCCCTGCAAGCCCCAAGCTTTTATTTTCTCTAGTCCACATGTTGTTGCACTAAAATAGGAGCTGCTGGGTGGTTCTCCCTTTGCATTTAGCACTGTTGTTTCCCAAAGTTGTAGGCAGGATTCGCAGATACAGGAAGAACAAGAGGAGCGTGCAAAATGACCTGTCTGGAAACATGGGAAGCCCTAGGAGCTGGATGCTTTCCCCTCTTCCCTGCGACCTTTCTATTCAATGCTTACACTGTAGTATTGCTCTATTCTACGAGCCACAGAATACAGATGCTAAAATAAGAGAGGACCAAATGTCAAACACATCTAGGATCATTTTAGTCCTCCAGCTAGCTCAGATATGGAAGAGTGTGACCTGTTTCAGCTGCAGGGTAGACTAAAAGCGGTGTCTGTGGAGAGAGCTACCATAACTCCTCTGTTCAAAGTCTACATCCAGTGATGACCTGAGGCAAAGGTCTTAGCCTTAATTTGTGTAGCAACTGGTCAGACCTCTGCACACAGAGCCCTAAAACCAACTCTTTCAAAGTCTTCAGGAAGAACATGTGCCGTGCTGGGACCTTGCCCTTCAGAGTGTGGCGGAGCACGGAGCAGGTTGCTCGGCCAGTAGAATACAGCAGTGCATGCAGCTTAGCAAAAAGAGCAGACTGGTGTGTGTTTACCCAAAATTCATTCATTTAGTTTCATAAATCCTCAGAGAAGCATCCTTCAAACCATACTTGCAGCTTCTGGCTGGCTTTGGACTGCCAAGACGCCCACAAGCCTTGTGAAGTCTCCTGGTAATCTCCACAGACAAGCAGCACAATGTGTTTGAGGAGAGCGGCTGCTATGAGATTTCTAGGCTATTTCTGCTCCATCACGAGTTTTCAGGCACACCAACTTCCAGGGAAACCTGACCACTTCTGGATCATTATCCCAAACCAGACTCAAACTTCAAAGATTCATTTTCAGCCATACAAACCCAACTGACTTACTCCTGTAGCTACTGCTTTATCGTTTAGACATTTGTTCTCCTGCTAGACTGCAGCAAGCAGAAGTGAGAGTTGCTCACCACGTTTTTTAGGATCCAGTATGTGGATTTTCAGTACAGCATGAAACAAAATTGCAGGGACAAAGAATTTTCAGGATTTGCTTTCACCTCAAAATGAAAATGCTCCTTCACATTCTGCATCTCTGAGAAAGCAAAAATGCAGCCTGGTAGCCTCATTTACAAAAGAAACCCCCAAAACTTCAGTGAGACTTGATGAGCAAATCTTGCTAGGCTTGGCCTGAAATGAAAACAGTCCACATTGAGTGAAGATAAAAAAACATCCACTTGGGATTGTGCTAGTCCATACTTCACATCAAAACTGGGTGTTGCTGTCAGCCTTTTGCTTCTAATAATTACTGTTCAGCTTTATGTCCACACATGATTGCTGTACCTGCTTGGTACTATTAATGAAGCACTACTCTAAGAATGCTCAAGTCAGCTGTTAAACAGGAAGAGTGACTTCAGCACACGCCAGCAGGGACTGACACAGACACCACAAACCTTGAGGGGAAGACAGCAACTGATTTTTCACACTTTTAACCACACAAACCACTTTACAGTATGTAAAAACCGTTGGAGAGAGGATCACAAAACTGTTGGTGGGGAGGAAAGGAAATGTTTCTTCCTAGAAAGTATGCTTCCTCTGAACTGTCCCCACTGAAATACACTGCATAATAAAGGACAAGGAGGGGGGGGAGGATAAATCACTTTTCCAGTGCACCACAAGAATATTGAACAACTGAAGCTCATCGTTACTCTGACAGCTTTTTGTCTTATTTTACAAATGGGAAGAACAAGGCACAAAGTGGCTAAATGATTTGATTTGCCTCATCTCATAGAGAGAGAGAAACAGTTGAGTCACAATGAAGAGCAGAGCATTTGCCACTCTTAGATCAGCATTTTGGTGGTTTAGTTTTTTTGGATACTGTATTGTAGGTCCTAAAATGCCCAGCTGCTTCAAAAGAAGCTGCAAGTGTGTAATAGTCAGTCTGATGTGTGCCATATACTTCTGAACTTGTGCTGGGAAGAAATTGGGATGGCCTGTGCCCTGAAGCATGATGCCTTGTAGCTTGGGTCTTGGTTAGATCTTTTTGTGAAAATCCTTGCTAGATAATTCTCTTCCATAAATAATTCTCTTCCATAAACTCTCAGGAGTCCAAACATGTGGTGGTGTGGCCCTAATGTGCTCTCCCAACTACAACTGGGCTGTTTGGAAGAAATGGAAAAGGTCATTAGATTGGATTTTGTTTACTGCCTAAATTGAACCTGGAGCCACCATCTTGTAACAAATAATCCCAGGAAATGCTAAGCAGAGTGAACAGCAATGAAAACAACAAAGCCTGAAAGGACAGGGAAGGACTTGGAAGGAAATAAAACAAGAACCTGGAAAGGCAAACAGCATTACAAACTGGTACATTTTAAATGAACAACAAGAAAACACAAGCCACAGTGATCAAAGCCTCCCACCTCCTCTCTGTGGTGGCTGACACCTTCGCTGGGAGCACACTACCACCTCTAACCTCACACCTGCAAAAGGAATTAATTTCAAAAAGAATACAGACCAAAGTGTACCATATCAAAACAAATTAGCAACAGACCCCTCCTCCTGCTGTGGTCAGGCAGGAGAAGCAAAGATGCTGCATGGATTCTACGGTTCAAGGGGGGGAAAAAAGACAAAAGAAAACCATAAAACCCCAGCTGCTGAAAACCTTAGAAGGAACAAGTCAGAAGAGCTTGAAAGAAAAGAGATTTCAAACAGCTTGGCCAACTGGTAGTGGGCTAAGCAATTCCTTTTCAAAAAAGCACCTCTGCTTTCTCTGGCTTTGGATACCTGAATTGCATCTAGGCAGAGCTTTCACCAGGAGAGGCAGCAAGGTATGCAGCAGCCCCAGTGACTGGTGCAAAGATAATATGCACTGCTTTTATTTATAGATGCGTACAACTGAAAGAAAAATGTCAAACTCTGTTTTGTAACTGTAGATATGACCTGCCTGACAATTTGTTTTTCCAACTAATAGCTTTTCAAAGGGAAACTATCAACATAAAACTCATCCATCTTTAATGCTTGCATGCTATTAACAACATTCAAGATCACTAAAATGAAAAATTATTTTACAACTCTGTCTGTTGGATATTTTTTTTTTCATTTCACTTCCTTAGATGCAATCCAATCAGCAATTCCAGGAACCAGAGTTGAATATACTGAAGTGAACATTTAAACCAAACACATGTTCCACTATTGAGTACTATAGCTACAGCAGAACTTGTTTAATACATATACTCCATCCACAATGCCATTTGTGAGGGTAAATGCTTCAAAGTATGCTTTGGGGAAAGGAGATTCCTTTTACCATGCCACAGTCATGTCTTTTGCTATCGCTGATACCTTGGGTCATGTCACCTTCAGCTGCTAAGACTTCCCAACAAACTTCCTCTGTGAGCTTGAATGAGTGACTCATTTTAAGAATCCTAGAATCATAGAATGGTAAGGTTGGAAGGGACCTCAAGGATCATCTAGTTCCAAACCTCTGCCATAGGCAGGGACACCTCCCACTAGCACAGGTTACTCAAGGCCTTGTCCAACCTGACCTTGAACACCTCCAGGGAGGGAGCAGACACAACCTCCCTGGGCAACCCGTTCCACTGCCTCACCACCCTCACTGCAAACAACATCCTCCTAACATCCAGTTTCAATCTCCCCTCTGCCACTTCAAATCCATTGCCCATTGTCCTGGCATTGCAAGACCTTGTCAATAGTCCCTCCCCAGCCTTCCTGTAGCCCCTTTCAGATACTGGAAGGCTACTATAAGGTCTCCTGGAAACCTTCTCTTCTCCAGGCTGCAGACCCCCAACTCTCTCAGTCTGTCCTCACAGCAGAGCTGCTGTAGCCCTCTGAGCATCTTTGTGGCCTCCTCTGGACCTGCTCCAACACTTCCATGTCCTTCCTGTGCTGGGGGTTCCAGAACTGCACACAGGACCGCAGGTGCGGTCTGAGGAGAGCAGAGCAAAGGGGCAGAATCCTCTCCCACTGCTGCCCACACTGCTCTTGTTGCAGCCCAGCACACAGCTACTGTCTGGGCTGCACTCACACTGCAGCCTCATGTTGAGCTTTTTGCCCAACCGTCTGCACGTGGCCACTGCCATCTTTGTGAAATTGTGATTAAATACTACCAAATCAAAACTGTGGTGCTGTGCACAGGGGCAGATGGCTACAGGAAGTGAAGTCCCACCTCTTTCCTCTCAATTCTCTCCTTACAAACCTGGAGGAAACACAGTCTTTCATCCATGAAAAGGGCATCTCCTGCACAAACTGTGCATATACACCACAGACAGGCCTATCTAACTGCGTGGGGATCCCACCACTTACAATCCCTTACGTTTAATAAATGTAATTTCTGCTGTATCATTATTCTAATTAATATATTAATCAACCATAATAATTAAAATATAAATATAATGTCGTTTGGTTTTGGTTTTGTTTTGTTTTTTAACTTGCTGCTCTAAGTACTGAATGCAGATTAAGAACAGTGTTGAAGAAGCATTCAGAGCCCCTTGGTGAATAGACTTCAGATCCTATTCCTGATTCACACCAGCAAAAATGAAATCACCATCAGGACCAGTATCAGGGCCAAATTGCTGGCAGGCACAATGAAACACTAATTGCTGGATTCATTAGTAAGACTCATAGTTTGTCCCCATGAGATGTTGAAGACTTTCTGAAAGCTCCTTTTAAAAGCTCACATCTTAGAAATTAAAATTAACAACTGCAAAGTACCATTTCTGTTACACTGTGGAAACTCAGCATGAATTTGAAGTCGGATCACAAGAATGCCAAAAATCTATTATGTAAAATTAGGCAGATTTTTATCTACCATTTTCCTGTTAATTCTGTAGAACATGCATGCCTCCACACACAATAGATATTCCATGCTGCTCCTCCAGCCTAAACAATTGGTTAAAATAGTTTTTTGTAATGCTGAAAGAAGACAACTGCCTTTAAAAAATACCTTTAAAATAGCCCCAGCATCACACTGTTAAGATTGGCCTATTCTTTTCAGAGATAAAACAAACTTCTACTTAAGAACACATCCAAATGCATTTCCATCACTGAGCCAGAACATATTCACCTCCCAGAAGCTAACACTGGAAGAGATGGAAAGAGAGAGAGAGAGGAGACCTTTAGTCCACCTACTGGCTTCACTAAAGGCAATGAATCCAGCCCTGGCTCATTTCAAGTAGGTTCAATTGTGTCAAAGGTTATCCTCAAGCTATTTCTTGATGATTTATAGCTGATGTCTACAGATCTCCATTTATTTCAATGATTACTTCAATAGAGAGGCTAAGATATTCTTTGTCTTCACAGAAGTATATGAAAGGGAAGCTGACATGTTAAAAAAAAAAAGAACTTCCAAGGGCCTGATTTGCTGCTTCTAAACAGGGCCAGCTCTGGGCAGTTTTTGTATCTTATCCAGAAGAAAAAAAAGGGAGGGGGGGGAAAAAACAAAGCTCCCTTCTTCCTTTACTATGCTATGGTTTTGTGACTTATTCCAGGCACAAATCCTAGAGCACTGACTCAACATGTATGCCACCAGCTAATTACAATCAAGACAAGACACTAGGATTTGGTAAGCATGAGATCATCTTAACAATTCAGCAGTAAAAACATGTATTTTGATCACGTTATTTTGGCCTGTTTGAGCCCAAAGCAATTTACAAAGTGAGCCCCAAACGATACTATTAAGGAAATCCTTCCACCCAGCACTGAACTGTGATCACTTGAGGGTGAAGAACAGCAGCACAGAAAAAGCACTAGCAAAACACACTGCATCAATCTGAAATCTGAGATGTCATGGCAGTGAAAGCACTCAGAGCTGTCCAAACCGGAGGTGATTTTTAACCTCGGAATTGGTCTGTGTGTGAATTCACACACAGCTGGTACCCTGCCTGGCAATCTCCATCTCTATAGGTACTTTGAGAACACCAGCCCATCTCCATCAGGTTTTGATGAAGTTCTCGAAGGTCCCACAAAATTTGTGTGGAAGGACAATGGGATAGCGGAGGGGAACGCTCCAGTGCTTGCCCACACTTTAACAGACACCAGGATGCCCTGGAGAGAGGTATTCTGCGTTTCCAGTCAGAGCTCAAATAGTGTGAGACTTCACAAATGAAACCAGGTTTCTCCACTTCTGACACTCTTGGAGCATCTGGCACACTTTAAAATGAAGGCAGAAGAGACAGGATTCAGTTTGTTCTGTTCTGCAGGCCCCTGCCTATTTACTAATTTCTCACTTAGGCTAGCCAAAATGATGTGGCTGTTGTCTTCCTCAGCCACTAGTCCAAATTCACTTTGGAAGGGTGGTAGATCTCCTGGGTACTGCACCACCAAATCATTCTGCTTGTAAGCTGCAGTTCACTACAGAAAAATTGGTATTCCAAAGGCTTTGAAATTAAGAACTGCAAAGTCAGACACGAAACATACCAAGCAAACAGTCCTAACTTCTGATACTGTGAACAAAAAGGCTACTTGACATGCAATTCTCAGCCAAATAGATAGGCTGAATTTCCCTGACCCCAAATGAGCTCTGTGCCTTTAACAGAGAACAGTGAAAGCACAGGCTATCAGGGATATCTATGATGAATAATAAGCAAACAGAGATTAATTAATTAATCCCAGAGTTTTAATTGCAGACTCTATTTTCAGTGGACATCAGAAACTAGGATAAGGAGGACCCAGAAAGGGGAAGAAGATAATTCCAGAGAAGACCAGGAATATTGGAAATAGGCATGAAAGGGGGGTCATTCTAATCTGCAAGCAAAGCAGAGAAAACAACCACAGTTTAGACTAGAGGACTCAAGATTTACTGAGGCAACCAACAGCTAAACTCAAAATACATTAACTTATAGCTGCAACCTGAAGTCTATACAGCTCTTAGCATGGCTAAAGATAAAAATAATCAGTGACCTGGAATGACTGCAGCCCTGAGACAGCTACCTTTAGAAAAAAAAAGCACAAGAACCCAATACAACAAAAATACTCTCCAGAACTGTTTTTTGTATGTGCTTGATTCCTAATTGTAGCTGAATTAAAAGTTGCCTAAGTAATTCTGTCAGTACATGACTCTTCTTTCCGGTACACTGCTTTCTCTGGAGCACTTTGGAGACAAATAAATGTACCCCCGAAACTCAACTTTAAGAGGCTTTTTGTGCCAATTTTCCTATGGATGTGTCACGTTGGGTTGTGTTTGTGAGCATGTAACTCCTGTTGTGCTCTGTTAGGTTGAAATGGTGTAACGCGATGTGGCTGAAGCATGACGTGACATGTCATTGCCCGGCATGTCAGCCCACAGCCTGCACAAACCCCTCTGCTGCAGCTCCACGCACACGTGCCTCCCTGAAACGGCCTCTCACTTGAAAGCTGCAAGCAGGTGCTGGCACATGCACTCTCAAAATTTTAGAACACTAGTAACTCATGAAATATTCCAAGTTCGTATTCTTTCTGCACCATCATTGTTTTAAATTGAAAGGCCTTCTCTCCAGCATTCCCGCTGGAGAAATGGTCTCACCCTCCGTCGACTCTGCACGTCCAGGTACTGAGTAATCTTTTATCAAACATATTTTCTTGACCCCCTCCTCCCCCCCTCAGATACCAGTTACGTCATTAGCTTACCTTTCCCATAAAAGCAGCATAGAAAAACGTAGCAACAGAAGTGAAAGAAACAAAATTCCTTTATTAGTGCCAAAAGGGCACACACACACTCAAGTTCATAGCCTGGCAGTACTGGCGGATAAAGGCACACGACCCAGATCAAAATTTCAATCTGATTTCATGTATTAAAACCTGTCAAATTACATCAAAATGCCAAAATGGTTTCTTGCGTCAGCTTGCCTGTCTCTGATGTTCTTTAAATGGTGTTGAATGTTCTCTCTGGATGCTATTGAAGCACTTTTGCTGCAAGATTCTGTAGTAGAAAAGCCTAATTCTGAGGAGAAGTATTTACACGTTAGCAGACTTGCTAACATGAAGTCTCCCATGACTTGCAACCGAAAATTAATCCCACCTGATTAAAACAGTAATTCACAGATTCATCTTGTTAGCAGCTTTCCAAGCCTTTGAGATGCATTTATACCACTCTGTATGTTTCAGCCATGACAGCCTGAAGCTTTTTCTTGAGATGAAATTCTCACATATTCGCATGACTCCAAGAGCTGAAACAAGAAAGCTACCCATTCTAAAAGCATACCATGCAGCCACACTGGTTTAGTGAGCTTCCACATAATCCCTCTGAAACCCTTTTCTATATTAGTTCATGTTGCAGGAAACAATTCAAGCTACATTCTGTACAACAAACCAGGCTGCATTCTGTACCACAAACCAAGCTGCATTCTGTACCACAAACCAAGTTGCATTCTGTACCACAAACGTGTGCTTCTGAGAACTTCTGTGGAATATCTGCCAAGCACTTCATGTGACACTAGAGATAATAGTAACCTATAAGAAACTCTCTCCACTTGAAAATAAAATCAACTTCTCCATTCTGCTACTAAATGCTGCTGCTCTTCAGCTCTCCACTGTGACCTGGGATTACGGATTAAAATGTTTCAGATCAAAAAAAACTGTAGAGCTCCCTTGTTAAACGATAATCATTTAGCTGTGGGTGCAGGAAAACTTACTACAAAATATCTTTCTTTGATGCTCAGTTTGAATTGCATTCTGCCTGAATGTGTCAAGAGGAGATAATTTCAAATCTGGTATGTAATGTGGAAGCGAATCTCCGTTCTGCAGACGAGGCAAGCAGCTTCTGGAAGCTGCTAGACTGATCGCATTAGAATGCGATTCGATCACTTTGTAAATCTACTTTCTGTGTTGGGAAGTCCTGCACTGGGCAAACGCTGGTTACATTACTACGCAGCAGACAGTCTTGCCACTTTATTATTAACATACACAATAAAATACCCAAATGCTTAAGATAAAGATGCACTAGGAAAAGGTTTCATTGCTGAAGTAAGGTATCTGCCTCCCCTCTAGAAGGGTCTGGTAGAATGGGAGTCCTCTGCTCCACTTTGAGCTGCTCCCTAACCCATTAATAGGTACATTGTTACAGTGCTATTGTTCTGCATTAGCCTGTGCCCCTGGAATAAAGCCATTTGTTTGTTTAGAGAGTCTAATAGCTGAAACTCTTAAAAAATAAATCTCTGGAATAAAGGATGACCTTTAGAGTAATTTTACATTATGAATGAAATCAGAAATTAACCTGATGTTGGTGTAACAGGTTGGTTTGCTGTCTATGTTTAACTTAGATCTAAAATTGGTACCTCATCTTTGCAGTACTGTGTCTCTCAGCAGCTCTCAATAAAGCAAGCTGAACTTCATGTATTTCTTCCCTTCCTCAGCAGAAAGACCCTCTCCTAAATACCTTCAAACTCTCCTCACAGAGCAAGCCCACTCAGACATAAGGAGGATCAACAAAAAAATACTGTAACCAGAAAAATCTAATTTTTCTCCGTTTCATTATGCAGCTCAAGATTCCATGCTCTGCTAAAGCCCTTTTACTGCTATTCCTAGGCCTGCATGGCCAGCTGGCAACAACAGTGCAACAGCTATCTTAGTGGTATTAAAACCCCCTGACATCGTGACACTGTTTTCTTGTTCGGGACTCTTCCAGTCTCTTCTTGCAAAATGCTGCTCTTTCTCACCCCAGCTCTTTGTTCCAGGTGACACTAGATGGGTAGCTCTGACAAAAAGCTTCTGCAGAAGTTGATGCTTAGGTATTTCTACGTAACAGAGTAAGACACAGAGCAGAAACAAAATGTCAGGTCCCAGCACTTTGGAACACTGAGGGATTCTCTACTGAATGTGGTTTTAGTAGCTGCCTCCTAGAAGTAATAGTGCCTGGTGTAGCATCTCGGTCTTCAGTATGAGCCCAATCATTTAACCAAACAGAACGAAAACTAGGACCCTAATGCCACCTGGCTGACATTGCCATTTTGAAAAGAAGGCATTTTATTTGTTCATGCCAGGTAAGGAGCATGAGTGGCAAGGAAAAGAAATGCACACTGCAAGGTAGTCATGACCCCCTCAAGTCACATCTCTGTCACTCCTTTTCTAATTTCTGAAGACCTCTCTTTCACAAATGCTTAATTCCTGTATCTGGCCTTCATTTTGTGACCACTGATTTCAGAGGTTTTATCACCTCTTTTCATTTCATTATGTTTTCTTCTCAAATTTCATTAGAGAAAGTGCCTGAGAAGGGCTGACTGGCTGGATCTCAGCATGAGAGATAGACTCCTGCCAGAGAAACATGATATCAGGAAACAGCTATGGAGAATTAATCTGAAAAAGCATTCTAGGAGCCCCTCCATGTATTCAATCTATATTTTAGGAAAGCAGGGACTGGTGTGAGGCAGGCAGAATGCTATGCAACTCCCCACTGCTGCTACAATTCCGATACTGCTACCAACACTGTTTTTGTTGTTCAGAACACCTTCTCTGGTTCAGAAAAGCACCTTAAGAAGACCCATTAATACACATAACTTCACTTCATTCTGTTCCAGCAAATGGTTTAAGAAAGTCATTGCTTATGTGTCTGTATGACATGTATAAAAAGAATGCTAAGGAAGATTGTGTCACCAGATCCACATTTTGTATTTGAGATTGAAAGCATGGGCAGGGAAGGAAAAAGGCTTACAGGTGAAGAGATGATCAGCTACAAGGTCTCCACTAAGCACGGACAGGGATACTAAAGTAGTGCAGCACCAAGAAGCATAGCACAGACAGGACAGATGAGGTCTCAGTTTACAGTTCCTGACTGCATCCATACTAGAAATTTCACCCTAATTATCTCACAGTTATTTCTAATCTGTTTGATGCACTGAGAAGGGGACTGAGAAACCCAAGCACTGAAAAATGTTTGGAATGTAGTAACTTACAGTATTGTAGTGCTGTTATTTTGGGGCTGAGAAACTACATAGATGAATTTAAGAAAATTGTTTTCATCACTGGCATATAAAGAAGTGTGTCCAGCCTAGAAATTTTCAAAAATAAAAGAGCCTTGAAAACCTTGGAGATAAACCTTCTGTAAGCATGGCCTCAGTGTTCCAGAAAGGATGGTCCATCTTCTGTCACTTCAGCAGTAATTCCTCACTCTAAATCACCCCAACGGTCTGGCTAAGGGACGTAAGGAAGCCTTAGTTCCCTGCTGCTAAGGCTGGCATTCAGCACCTGCTGTGCTCTTCAACCAATACAAGGACAGTAACTGCTGTTAGTGTACGAGGCATGTGCAATGGGTTAGTTTCAGACAAGTTCTTCTTCTGTGCTCTTCACAGAAAAGAACTTGGCCCCATTTGGCACAAACAATCATGTCTTTTGATCACGTGTACAGAGCCATGATCCCTAGATTCACAGAATGGTTTAGGTTCATAGAATCATAGAATGGTAAGGTTGGAAGTGACTTCAAGGATCATCTAGTTCCAGCCCCCTGCCATAGGCAGGGACACCTCCCACTAGTACAGCTCACTCAAGGCCTCCTCCAACCTGGCCTTGGACACCTCCAGGGAGGGAGCAGCCACAACCTCCCCGGGCAACCTGTGCCAGTGTCTCACCACTCTCACTGGAAAGAATTTCTTCCTTGTATCCAGTCTGTATCTGCCCTCCTCAAGCTTCAATCCACTCCCTCTCACTACAAAAGTCCTTGTAAAATATCCCTTCCCAGCTTTCTGGTACTGGAAGGACGCACTAAGGTCTCCCTGGAGCCGCCTTCTCTCCAGGCTGAGCAGCCCCAGTTCTCTCAGCTTGTCCCCATAGGGACAAGCTGAGACAGTCTTCTTCAATCACAAATCTGCCCTCTTCACAGCTGGAGTACTTCTGCAGAACGATTAGCGCATGTTTCCAAAAACATTTGGTATGACCAAACATAAAAAAGAGCTAGGAATAGGAATTGCCAATATTATTTCCACACTTGAAGAGCACATCTGTAGAGCTGGAATTGAATACTTTCCTTTAACATGATCAAAACTAGCAGCTCTGAGGGTACAAGAAGTCTCTACGACTCCTTACCAGCTAAGCTTCTGCAGCAGTCAGAGCACGATGTGGTGAGCAAGCTGAGGCAGCTATGTGTATAATGGAACTTAGTATTTTTCCCCTACATCTCCCAAAGATGAATTTTCACATTTGGTGCTAGGATACAAAAGAGAGAAATGAAGGAAAGTGAGACAAATACACCCAAGTTAACAAGGCTGCTTAGGGCAGTCACCTCAAATGAAGTTCAAGTAGACAATTTGCCCAAAGTAGAATCAGAAATATCATCTTGATGATTGCTCTTATTACCAGGACATTTAGGGCCTTTTACTTTCTCTTTTCCTTCAGATGTTTTTCACTTCCTCCCCCCTTCTATTTTTATCTTGAGTCAAGAAAACTTTCCCATTGAAACTGGGGAGCACAATCCCATCCTCAGTTTTGAGTGAGATGGGAAAATCCCCAATCATCACCCCATAGGAAATTATTTACTCATCTTTCCTTGTAACACAGCCTGTGGTATGTCTGAATTAAAATGCCCATTTCGAAAGACTCTTATTCATTACTCTGTCCTTGGTGTCAAATGTACTTGGTAAGGAACTCAGTAATGACTCAGTTGTAGTTTCACATCCAGGCTTACTTCGCCTGGGTGAGAATGGAGCAAACACAGAGTCAGTTCCTTTCTATCGTTCCTATACTATAAACAGGATGCCAGACGCAGCTGGTGCATGTAGCAGCAACTGCAGAATCATCCTCAGCTACTCCTCACAAATGGAAGACATTCCCCTAGAGAGCCTCTGGACATTTTAAAGTCAGCCTGTGGTGTGTTAGAGAGGCAAGCTCCAAGTCTTTCAAAGGCCATTGTATTGTTGACTATAGGGGACAGGAAAAAGTTTCAATCCAGTGTTTAATTTGGTGATCAGATGATCAGAGAATGTGAAAATGAAGTCCTGCTTCAGTTAATGATTTGCACTAATATTTGTTTGGATATTGCAGCTGAGGAGGATCTGCTTGTGTATAACCAACCGCCCAATGCCGTTTCTGACTTGTCTGAAACACATTTTCTTTCCTTGTCACAACTCCCAGGTGCTACTGCTGAGCAAATAGTAACATCATTGCCAGAAGTACTTGAACAGAACAAAAAAAATTATCTGGACAATCTGTGTTCTGTTGCCATCGATGGAGACGCAACTGTGAAAAGGGTTAGAGCTGAGCTAAAAGAACTCTCCTGTCACACACTGCACTGAATTGCTCCTGTTTTTCAGCAGTTGCGACAGACAATGCACTGTGCTCTGCTAAACACAGGCAATCACTTAACTACGTTTACAAGCTACACTGAAAATTCACTCCAGAATTACTGCACTTGAAAGAGTACATTGGAAAGGGCTGGGATATTGCACCGGGTAGGCACTAGATGCTACATTTGCGTTTGCAAGACAAAAAGCAAGCAACAAAGACGGGAAAGAACAGGGTCCTCCTGTCTGTTCGCATGTCATGCGGTTGTCCTCATCTGAAGTCAGTGAGGACTGTGGCTATCAGGTGAGGATCCTGGCAGCATGGTAAAGGTCACTATCCAGATAAAAAAAAACCCCTGATGATATAGACATGTTTATCTCCCGCATGTCCCTGTACAACCAAGAGGCTAAAAGTTAATCACGAGACAGATTGGTAGGTTGTGCTGCCTGCTCCTTATCTGCACCTGTGCCTGTTCTCTCCTACTTACTTGAGAGCATGTAACCACCTTGAACACCCAACAGAGCAGCATGCAAGCATTTATGTGATCAAAGGCAAAATGTGTTTAAGACAGACTTTGGAAATCCAGCAAAATTTGGCAAACTTCAAAGATAGTTGCCTTTCAAATGGGTTGTGGAGGAGGCCTTGGTAAATTTGAATGGTATGATTAGCATACCGGCTGTTTTTAAAACTGCTCAAGAAGAAGCTGTGTTAAAATCCATTTCCGCAAGACACACGCATTTGCTTTTGGACAGGCTCCACTAGCTCTGTTTCTTAAATCAGTTTTTCTGGCACGGATTTCTTCTTGGAAGAATGTACGACACCAGCTCAGTTTCCTAACCAAAACTTGACAGAATGTGTGCAGCACAGCAGAATGGCATCTCTGTTCCGTGGTTTCCTAAAAGGTACAGCGCAGAAACCCAGGAGGTGGATTTGACTATCCCAGGCCACACCTGTTGAAAAGGTGAGGGAGACCACAGAAGATGCCTGAGTAATCTGCCCAGCACAACGTTCAAACACTGGTGAAGGCCACTGATAAAAGGTTTGCCAAAATGGGGGTTGCCAAGGTCTTAGAGGAGTTTAGGGATGTGTTCGAGTCTTACTAGATTTAAAGGATGATCCTTGGCAAACTCCCTCGATGCTTCTCAGCATTTCTAGAGCCAACAGTTGTTCCATCTGCTGCTGAGGCCGACTTTGAAGAATCCTTGCAAAGAGCAGCATGCTAACTTTAACACTATGCAAAAGAAAAAAAACCCACAGCTTTTCAGAAGTGACCTAGATGTTTGCCAGTAGCTTGACACACTCCCAGGTAAGACTGTCTCCTTGTCTCCAAACACTCGAGTGTATTACCAGAGCTGCGCCAGTGTAAACTGTGGGCTGAAAACAGAGATTGGGCAAACAGTATCTATTGAAAGCTTGTCTAAGGCATTAACTGTTCATCCGTGGAGGGCTGGTGTACAGTGACAGTCAGAAAGACCACCACAAACTAACTTCAAGAACCAAGCTGCTACTGGGGATTGAAAAAAGATTAAAAATGGCTGCGACACTCAGGCAGATACTCCCTGACCAAGTTAAAAAGTTCAAATTAAAAAAGAATCATCATCAAACACATTAAACTTTTAGAGCTGTTGGACACAAACGAGCCTTGAAAAAGCAAAAGGGAAGTCCACCCTGATACAAACGAAGGTGTTTAGCTTCAACACGTAAGCTTCAGCTTCTGCCACTGTGATGGATGTGTCAGTGTGCTTTCCGAGTCAGGCCACGGCACTATTGTATAAGCTTTATTCTAATTACTGTAGGCTCTATAAAGGTTTCTTTATCATTTAGTATTATAAATGATTGTGCTTCCAGGCTGGAGTTCAAAGCTCAGTACAGCATTCGCACAACACCACAGGCAGGTCAGGTGACCTTTCTCCAATTCTCCCCTCTCTGGTGCTGAGGACAGACAAAGTGATACGTCTGTCATACGCCATTACCATTAGAACAGAATCTTGTTCTTTTATTACAACTGAACTCCGCCGGATTTCTCAGCAGGAATGCTAAGTGAAATCAATGTCTTGGATTTCCAGGCTGAGCTTGGAGGTCACAGCCACTCTATCATTTCTCAGCATTATCCTTTCTCTTTCTCTCGCTCTCTCTCTGAGCCTCCAACTGGCACGCAGCAGATTGAAAACAGCATGCATCACAAGGCTCATGCTGTACAATTTTACAGCCTTTTGGAGCCCCCTTCCTTTGCTTTTGGCCCACTTTTTTTTTTTTTTTTTTTCTTTCTTTCAATTTGCAATTTGCAAATAAGTTTTGTTTGTGTCCTACAGAACTGAAAGCCAAAGGCATTGGAACACCTACAAATATGGAAAAAAGCCCCAATAAAACACAAGAGACAAAAGAGCTGATCTTGACAGCTGCTGGTAAGACAGTTAATGCTTGATGTTACTGGTAGACATGGCAGGCTTTCTAATTCCACAGTTGCCACAAAATAAATACTGTGTCCCCTTAGATCTCATCAGACATTCTGTTTGTGCACCAGAGATCCAAAAAACCCACCAGTACTTTAGTGTAGTGAATCTTACGAGCCTCTAGCCACGCACAGACAAAACACCCCTGGTAAAATGCACAAACCTCTCTTGTTAAACATAGATACAACTTGATGGGAAAACACCCCAAAAGTAGAATTCAGTGCTGCATGGGTTTGTGGTTCCTTGCTCTACAGTATATAAAAAGGATTCCAAGCCTATGACAAACCTCATGAAGTCAAAATGTTTGCACTGAGGACAGAAGAAAGAAAATGTAGACCCAGAGCTTGATTCACTACCACAACAGCTACTGGCTCTGCACTAGATTTTTGTTCTTTTAACATGCATTTCACTGAGCTGACAATTGTTATTGTTTATTTGTCTGGTTATTTTTGATCTGTGTTGGTTTACTGTTAGGGTGAAAACAAGACACTACTGTCAATTCAAGGAATCTTTTCTGACATGATAAAGGACATGGAAAGCATGCTAGAGGACACTAAGAAGAAGAAAGGACATATATTTATCAAGTGTTTGCTGTCATCTAAACAGGACTGCTTTTCCCCTGCGTTCCCTACCTAAATTCTTCCTGGCTCTTTTCCAATACCTAATACGTGCCATTCAATTTTGACCTGTTACTTTTGCTCAGCTGTGGCATATGTGGAGCTCATCTTCTTCAACTGGTCATATTCTGTATCTTTTTTCTGGCTGTAACTAGTCACACACCAGTGGTGTTACACAGATATAACTAGAAGCTGCCAGCTTGACCTCTTCAATGAGTACGGAACTAATTGCCCAGCTATGATGAAGATTACTACTCCTCAGAGCCTATCACTTGATGGATAGATTCCAGCCCATGACATGACAGACATCATTTTGGAGTCTTGCTCCTCCACAAACTCATACTGAAGCCCAAGATAGGAAGGGCTACAGATCAGGTGCCCCACTGCTAACCTGACTCTGGGCTAGTGTTCTTAAAGCGCTTGTGTGCTGGAACAGGAGCTGGTCACACCAAGCCTGTAAGTGAAGATGGAAGAAACAGCAGTGTGACAGTTGGGACACTGCAAGGGAGCCCAGAGGATCTCAGCTGAGGTGGTGTCTGTTACCCACACTGTGTATGAATGGCTTGTTGGTGCTGAGGTTCTCCCACTGGAAAAACAGCACTATGAATATCCTCCTGTTTCAGGAGGTCATCTGGAGAAGAAAGATGTCTGCAGTTGAGAGGCACACAGCTAGCCGGCAGAAAACAAAGACATGCAAGTACCCATCCTGTTAGAAATGCCACGCTGCAGGGCCTAGTACAGTACCTTGCTTTTGGGTGGAGGGCTGTTTGTGCTCTTGTCTGTGTGGATGCTGGTAGGGGATACAGCAGCACCAAGGTTACCCTGGGGTATGCCAGGTATCTTGCCTCCTGGAGACACTTGCATTGCAGCAAGTTGGGCAGCATACAACTGCTGTAAAAACAAACAAAAAAACAGAGGAGGGGAAGACAGAGGAGAGACATTGTAAATAAATAAGTTTCCCCAAACGCCTTCTACTGCAGATGATCTATTTTCCTTCTGCTGTTTTTTGTTTAGCACATTCGTATACTTCAAGACAAGAATTGTCATCTCCACTTTTCTGAGTCATTCCTCAGGGGACAAATGACAGACGTCACCATGACAAATGTCCAAGCTTCCCTGAGTTCAGGGATTCCAAAGAAGGAACAAAAACTAATCTTGCCAGTTTGCTTGAGCCAGTAGGCAATCTCTCCCTTCCTGAGACAACTCAGGCAAAGCAGCAGCTCCACTGATAATAGGCATCAACCCCTGTGAAATGCACATGATGTGTGATACAATGGTCTCTCTGTTACCTTCTGTGTTTTTTTTCTCTTACTAGATAGGTTTGCCTCGTTTGCACAGGCTGTAAGATGTTTGGGACAGAGGATGACAAAGATTTGTTTAGCAATTACTGTAAGAGTCCACTCCCAACTGGGTTCTGGGGATCCACCACAGCCAATACAAACACTCACACAGCAATGGCAATGTACTGCCCGACAGCAACTAGAAGCTCTAATTAAGACTAAGAACCTTTCTGTGATAGATGCAAAGCAGATACACAGTAGGAATGTCCTCCACTGCAAAACTAAACCAGTAAGGCATTTAAAACACATTATTTGATTATTAGCCTGTGAATACTTATTATCACAGTCCTCTGTTCAAAGCCCTACAGTAGTAGTTTGAAGACAGAGGTGGAAAGCAGACAAACTGGCAATGCCTGAAAGCTCCCCTGACTTCCAGGTGAAAAGTGGAGAAAATAACCATGGCGGGTAGGAGAAGTAGCAGTTGCTGCTGCTTTGTGAACAGTGAAGAATTCGGGTGAAACCAAACAGAAGACAGATGCCTGAGAGCAGCTAATGTAGTAACAAAGGCTTTCCCTTCTCACTTACAGTACTGGTTTCAATGGTTTGCGCTATGCATCATTTGTGTTGTGCAGCACACGTGCAATGCGCGACACTGAACGATGCTGCTCTCTGCCTGCAGGTGCTAACAGAGCTTGGGAGCTGCCATGTGACAAGGCATAACATGCAGGAACATGGAAGTGATGTGGAAAAAACAAGGGAACTTCACTACGACTAGTCTAAGAAGTGTTGTCAGTGACAGTTGTTTTGAGGTAGTTGTTTTTAAGTCACTTGTAAATGCTTATAAAAGCTCAATGGTTAGATTTGAGGGCACTAGGAAATGCTAACCCAAACCAGCAAGTCTAAAAGAGGAACATGAGGATTCATGGCAAAATCATTCTACGAGTAGCTGTGCAAAAGGTAGACAGACACTGCTGGTGTGCTACATAAACCCTGTAGCAAACACTTAACTTGATCAAATGGGCAAGATTGACTGCTCTGAGTCTCAGGTTACCTTGGATATCATCCTGTGGTTGCCTGTACAAACTCTTCCCTTCAATGTTGCATAGTCCTAGTCATTTCACTTAATTAAAACTAACCATTTTCTGCTCTTTTAGGTGTAATCAGGTACCAAATTCTTATTTATTTTTCACTTTCTATTCTTTTCAGACTTTCGGTCTTTTCCATTTTGCATCTTTTCTCTTAATCGTCATTTATCCACCCCTTTCTGTTTTGCCTCTCGCTCCTTCCCTATCACCCATTCATTCATCCGTTCTCTCCTTGCCTCTTCCTTACATTTATTTATTCATTTATTCTGTGTATTACACTCAGTGAATTTGAGCCAAATAGATGCAAATCAGCTACAGATAAAAGTCATCAAAACCAACCCAGCCACAAATCAGCCACAGAATCAAATGCATGTATTTATCTGTTGAAGTTCATATCCATTCATTCTTTCAAAGGAAGACTAAATCCAGCAGGGAGAGAGGAACAAGGGTCTGTGTGAACCAGTGAAGAACTGCAGCAGGCAGTTCAAGGAAAATCAAGACAGCTTTATGTGTGAATTAATATATCAGAAGGGCAACAGTTGTTTAAGAAATAGAATACATGACTAGGGAACAGCACAAACATAATTGGACTCTGGTGATGACAGAACAGATCTAGGGAAATTTTTCCTTTTCTTTTGCTCCCTATTCAAAAAACAAATTGAGGCAACTCTGGGAAAAAGACAAAAGACAGTGAAAGGGCTGCTGAGCAGGAAGGGCTCAAGCTTGCTGCTACTCTACAGATTATGTACCAGAGAGTATGCCTGGCTCTCAAATAAAGATAAAAATAACATTGTCAATGTGGACTCTGTTTTGGGGACTGGAGCATCTTTTATGAGGAGAGGCTGAGACACCTGGATCTCTTCAGCCTGGAAAAGAGAAGACTGAGAGGGGAGCTTATCAAGGCACTTAAGTATCTAAAGGTGGAGGTCATGAGGATGGGTCTGGGCTCTTTTCAGCAGTGCCCAGTGATAGGACAAGAGACAGTAGTTACAAACCAAACACAGGAAGTTTCACTTGAACTTAAGGAAAAATTTCTTCCTTTGAGGGTGACTGGAACAGGCTGCCCAGAGAGGTTGTGAAGTCTCCTTCTCTGGGGACTTTCAGAAGCCATCTGTAAGCATTTCTGTGCAACCTGATTAAGGTGACCCTGCTTTAGCAGGGGGGTTGCTCTAGATGATCTCCAGAAGTCCCTTCCAACTCCTACCATCCTGTGATTCTATAACACTTAGCAACCCTGAACCACGTGGAGTCGTTGACAGGTCAGACAAGGACTAGGAATGATGTGTACTGAGCCCCATAGAACATTCTGTGAGCCTTTAGAGAAGACTTTCAAACAGAATCCTTTATCTGAAAAGAGAGAAAACAGCTTCTACTTGAGGTCTAAAAAGTGAATGACAAGAACTAAACTACATGAAACACTTGCACACTGTGGTGTCCAACAATCTACATCGCCTTAGACCTGCGCAGTGGTCACTGAGAAACGCGCTTGGAGCTGTAGATCATCCTTAGAGCATTGTCAGCAACCACTTTTTTGACAACGTACACAGAGCAGACAATGACTAAACAAGCACAGGGCATGGATTTCCCTCTGCAAGAGTCCAGGAGGAAGCCATTTCTTTAGGTGGTAAATGGAATACAGAGAATTTCAAATGCATGTTTTGATTCTCAGTTCAGGGACAAACATACCTCAAAAGAGTGAAGCACACAATAGTGTAGTGTGGAGCAATCTGAAAGGCAGGGTGGAAGAAAACCTATAGTGCTTTCATTCGTGCTTTGTAGAAACTTCTGTCCTCCTGTTATCAGAGTCAGCATCTCACCTCTACTTAATTCATTTTGAGAACTAAAACCAAACATTAAATAGAATCTTCTAAGAGGTCTCTTGTTAGAGCACTCTCTTAGAAAGTCCCTTCCTGCAAGATAAACCAACTATTCTACCAAAAACCAACATCAGGTTCAGCTTTACAGTGAAAAATGTGTAGTTTATGGAATTTTAAGGGTCTGAATCCTATATTCCCCTCTCATTTAAAAAATTGGAGAGAAATGTACAATATACAGCACATTCCTCAGACCATCAATATTTTTCAGCTTTGACATTATTGAACTTGTCTGTTCACATGTAGTCCTTTTAGGACATGATGACCTTTAGCTTATACTCAAGGAAAGGGCAATGGTGTGACCAAGTGCTGTGAATCAAGTGGGCTAAATGACAGCAATTTATGCATTCCTTTCAGAGACAAACTGAACTCCAATAAAAGAACATCTTTACCCCTGCGTCCTCAACGGTTTCAGATGTTGGAACAACCTGTGAATCGGTCACTGTTGAAACATTTAACCATCACCTAAAATGCATCTTTGCATTTTTCACAGCAACGAAACTGAGGCACTGAAGTTAACAAAGCACTACTGCTTTAGACAAATTTATTTTTGCCATGCATAATAAATAAAATAAGGACAATGTCCTGAGCATTCTAGCTGGTATTATATCTGAGATAGACAGGACTTCTTCGAGAAGGCAGAATTTGGTTTCCAAAAAAGCAATTAAAGAGTAATGTGCATTGTTTGCTCATAACTAAGAACTACATCTCTTCTGCCCAAGTACAATACTTCATGACTTGTTAATGTTTTCTCATTAACCTCTCAGACAAAAATCTGTATGGAAAAAAAAATTAGAAGAGAAGCACAATGTGATACATTTTCAAATGAGCAGGAGATAGAATTATCTTTTTCACGATGCCCCTCTGTTCTTGTGCTATTAAACAAAAATCCCCCATTTTCCCTAGGTCACCACCTAAACCATTTATAATTCTTCCAATGTATTAAGCAGAATCATTCAGCTGAACTCTCCAAATGGACTAACTCTAAGAGCTCTTGGCTTGATGATTCTGTAGTACATCAATAGCAAAGCCTTAAGGTTAGACAGGCTTTGAAAACTTCCCCCTTGGGTATTGTTGTTCCATGTTAACAATGTTCATTACTGCTTTGAGGGTACACTAAAAATGAATTCTTGTTCTATTAATACAGAAAATGAGAATGAGATTTAATAGCAATTTTTAAAAGGGTTGAGCAAAGTGTTACCAATTACATATGCAGAGATAGTTTACTCAAGCACCTATAGGCATTTGGGTTACAGTATTGCCTCTTATTAAAATATTTTTATTAGGGAGCAGGAGAGATTAAGAGCTGTCATTAAAAAAAACACAATGAGAGAGAGACAGGCGGTATGGGAACCTGAATCAGTTACTGCAATGAATTTGTTTCTGATAGAAACCAGTTTTTCAGTGGAGCTACCACAGTGATGAATTCATAAAACACTATGCTTAAATGATAACTGTTGACTGGTCCAACACTTCAATTTCTTTGTCATTGTGAGACTCATCATTAAAAATACACACATGAATGGCTCTGTTCTGAGATATCTGCATAATCTGAGAGCAAAAATTGTACAAATTGAGATTCTCTCTTTCAGGAAATGTGAGTTTCCTTTTCTTCACCTCAAACACACAAAGTGTTTGATTATGTCAGAAAATTAATTTTCAGGTGGGTTTATTTAATTTTAAAAAAAAAAAAAAGGAAATGAGGCATGAAAAAGGAATTAACATAAACCAAACACATGACATATGTCCTACTCTAAGACAGGTTTTTAAAGGTAGTGGCAACATAGACAAAAAGGTTAATTACAGAGCTGCACTCACTATCAACTGGTACCAATGTTTTCTAGATCTCCTATGTAAAAAGTTCTTCACCTAGCTCCTCAGCATGGACCTGAAAGGTACAAATGCAGATTTTCACCTTTTCTGGGTCCTAGTTTCCTGCAAAGACTGTTCCTCCATCATTTCAAAGAGACACACTAATTTGTATATTCAAAACTTCAGCAAAGGCTTTTTAGTGTCATTTGTCAGCACCAACTGGGAGATGCTCAGCAAACAGAGAGTATGTGAAGACAATTTCCATAAGCTCCCTGAAAATCTTGTCCAAAGAACCCTTTCAAGGTAAATTTTGCTCAGCTTCAGTGCTTGAGTTGCTAGCTTCACTTTGGGTTAATTTCAGGTAAGAATAATACAACTTGAGATCCTTCTATACACTTAGAAGTATAATAATTTATTTTGGTTTTATTTTTACTTTATTTTGTTTTTCAGAATTCTGAACAGACTTGGGTAATTATCACTGTTCTACCTACCTTGTACCTTTATCACAGCCATTTCCCAAAACAAATTGCCCCAGTTCTCAACTAGGTGTGCATATGTCCCTCAGAGACATTTTCTGACAGGGGACGTTGACTGAACTAGTGTTTCTTTTACTCATCAAGTGAAAAATAGAATGAATTCACCCCAAAATTGTAGACCACACAGAGACCAGAGAAGAGAAATGTTGAAAAGCTACTCTGTTCTTTCCTGTGGCCACAGAAACCATCTAACTTCCTTTGAGAACTCCCATCCTTGCTTTGCTCTGTATTTAGCCTCGGCAAGGCAGACAGGCAAGTAAATCACGAAGCAAGGAACAGTAATAAATAGGAAAGTTAGGAAAGTTAAGGGTGGGTAAATTAATAGGTAAGTTAAAAGTTGCTTTTAATCAGAAAGCAGTGGTAAGGCTTGGAGGAACTGTCTAGAGAAGTGGTGGATTTTGACTCCTGAAGTTTCAGTCAAGATTGGAAGCCTTTCTGGAAGATGAGCTTTAAACAAGGAGTTAATCATGCTAAATAACATTTTACATCTTTTTTTTCTTGTCAGACTAGACAATCTAGTCACCTCTCCAGCCTTAAAAAAACACCCTGAGATTTAGATAGAAACATGAAAAAAAAACCCCACAAGTTCTCATTAGAAAAACTGTAAAGCATTCACAAGCAGAACAAGGCTTCATTTATACACTTCTTGAATGTAAGTTACAAGTGCAACCTTGCAAACAGCATCTCTCTCAGATTAGACAAACATCACCTTCAGAACTGGTAACCACAAGTCTCCATAAAATACAAATCTGGTAGCTGATCTCCAGGGTTCTAGGCCCGTGGTACTTATTCCTGAGCACAATCCCACTGCACTCAACACAACTGCTTCACTGCACTAGTTCTTATTTGGAACTTCCTTGGTATGATCAACTGGGGATCCTTGGCATGCAGAAAGAAGGTTGAAGTCCATGACACTGAAGCATGAAGGAGGTTTAAGACTGTACGTTAAGTAATAAAGGTTCTATCATTACTGCAGTCCATTCAAATCAATGCTTGCTTTGCTTGGGAAATGGTGGGCAAAGTAACAAATGTAGGTCAGAAATGAGCAGAACTTTGCTGGAGAGGGCTATCACTTTAGCTAAACATAGCTAGACCTGTCTTTGTAGCAGCTTCTATGGGAAAGGCATTAACCATAAGCTTTCTACCAACGCTCTGAAATCCAGTCTTCCCTGAAAGGCAGTCCTGCTGCTCCAGTCAAGAATCAGCACCCATGACATCAGCTGACCACGCTGTGACACAGGAAGACTGGAGGAAACTCCTGATTAGAGCCTAGACCTCATGGCTCCTTTGTCCCTTGGCTTAACTAGAAGGCAATCCTTCTACAGGATATTACTGTAGGAACTTATCAATAGACACTTCCTATCAGAGGCTAATAAGATCTGTTAGCTTCTGTGATAAAATATGATTGTAAATTGTGTGTTTAAGATTGTCTGCTCTTTACAAATGCAGAGTTTTTAACTGGAAAACAGCCCAAGTGGCCTACATATTCATATGTACCACGTTCACACCATATGACAGTAATTGAAAGAGACTGACTGTATGGAATGCATATTGGAGAGGAAATTTGATAATGTCTTCTGGAAAAAGCTTGTTGGCTGAAATGCTGCAGATGAACAGTGTCCCCTTCAAGGAAAGTAATTAATATTATACATATTTCAAATAAAATCAGCTAGCAACAATTTCCCCCCCTATATTTTGTTGTATGATTTGTTCTTGCTGCTACTACTATTATTTATTTTTATGGCAACAGAACTCCTTTTGCTAGAAAGAAAAGATAAAGGAATTTCTTTAAAGACATACTTTTGACAGCATACTTCTTAAGGAATAGAGTCAGAGGAGCAGTGGCAATGTGGAAGACAAGCACCAGGAATGTGCAAGTGAAGAACAGACATTTTGTAAAGTGCATTCCCCTTATCTCTGACTATTCTGGATTGAAGACGAAGTGTCTGTAGGAAGGTTCCAAGAGAGACCTCTGTCCCAGTCCAGCTTTTCCAAATTAGAAGCTGAAGTCAGTACTGAGCGGCACAGACACTATGCTCTTGCAGGAACAACCTCACCACTGCCTGTTCCTTTACCACAAGTACGCTTTCCACAAGATTTTTTTGACATAGCCAGATTTTTGGCAACTAGTTCAGGGCACCTGACTCCAGTAAGTGTAATTTCCCATTTGAGAGAACAAAATTCTATGAGTGCCTATTTGACAAAATAGTTATTTCATATTCCATTGCTTTCCTTGACTGGTACTGTACATAATCGCTCATTGTTATCCATTAAGTGACTAGAGTAGTTAATAAGCAAACACTGCCAGTGGAATTACTGTAAATAAGGTTCTATATCTTTCAGATTGCTGAGCTATAATTAAGGCATTTCACCATTTTATACACATCTCCTTAAGTGACTCTCTTTTCAGTTTTTATTTATAGATTTTCTGGTTGCATTTTATGTTGTTACATTCAACAGGGATTTAAGTCAGAAAAACTCTGTGCCTGCATTAATTACTTGAAATCTGAATACTCTGTTTCTTCTGAAATGCAGAGCTCATAGTGGAAAAATAAAGGTCAACTGCATTTCTTATTTTAAGAGCATAGATTTGCTAACTTGAATGCTGATATGGTATCAGATTCTTGGATCTTGATGAACATAAGACTCCTTGGTGACTTGTCCCTCCTATTCTTCAGGACTAAAATTGTGCAATGGGTAGAACATGTGGACCACAGCCTTCAGCCTGCTCCAGAAACTCTTTTTTGACAAGTTGTAATGAGTCCTAAGATACTGCAGTCCCTCTTTAAAGGTAGCAGAAGGTTTACAATCACCTACCAGAAGTAACAGTGTCATATTACCAAATTACAGTGTGTGGGAGTGGAGAAGAAAGAAATTAAACAAGAAAGTAAGCTGAAAAACTGTCACTTGAATATTTTCCCCCAGTGTATTTCCTAAAGCTCCCCCAGAATCATATCTTCATTTGTTAATTATTATATCAAACAATGACATGAGAAGCACATTCTTTGTCCTCTATTTCACTCCTGATATTTCAGGAGAATATTTCAGAATACTTCAGAATCTGGAGTACCATGAAAACACATCTGTTGTCCTTGAAAGCATAACGTAACATCGGTACTTGGTTATCCAAGGTGTACATCTACTCAGGTCATTCAAAAGCTTCATTTGCTCTTTGAGTTGAGTTGTATTACATGGTCAGAGGGTCTGGATGAAGGTGCAGGAGTGACAAAAGTCCATCATAAGCAACTTTCAACAGGGCTCACTTTCACAGGCTCAGAGAGCCATAGTTACTCTAAGTTTGAGTGGAGAGGAAAGAATGTGACGTTTGTGCCTGAAAGGGGAACTAAGGACTGCATCTCAACTGCTTCCCTTGTGCCAAGCCTCCCTGAATAGAACACATGAAGGAGGATGTACAAGCAGCAGAAGAATATTGAAAAGCAGAGCTCAGTGGTGGATAGATTGTCTGAGTTGTAGAAGAAAACCTATTTATTCTGAGAGTTAAACTAAACCAAAGGGATTCCTAGAACAGTTCTGAAAAGATTTTTTTTCTCCTTCCATTTCCCCTTAGCAGGGAACACTAATAGCATGTGACATGGCATCTTTATTCAGCTGCATTAGCTATTTTGTTTTGTATCTGTGGAGGTGGAGAAAGCAGAGCAATGATAATCTTTTGGTGACGAATGGCAGTCCTGCAGCGCTGGTTTTCCAGTCTAAGGGTTTCTGTGCTGTAGAAAACTTTCAAATAAGCTCTATCAGAGTTTAGCAGCAATCCATTTAGCTCTCCTGTAATTTTTATTCACATTCACTGCCTTACATGCTCATTATGCAAGTCCTCCAGAAAGCTAACAAATCCTGTCTCATCCTATGGGATCCTGTTGTGAAGTCATGGTAACGATACGGGGCAGCAGCTCTCCCTCCCAGCAGCACACTGCCATCCCTTTCCTAAGAGCAGGATAGTTGTTTCCACAACAACTGTGGAAAGCTCCCACTTACATGGACTTCTTTCGCTTTAACCCCCACGGAACCCCTATTTCTTCCAGAGCAGTGTGTTTGTGTTCTAGGTATCACTTAAGACAAGGAGAGCAGAAGGTCAATAGCACTTACCAGACCGGTGGGGAAACTTTAATTCCAACCAAGAATTTGCCTAACTTAGATCTAGACCATTCTGAGCCTCACTGAATCAGAGCATATCTGACTTGTGTTCCAAACTAGCAACTTGCTCAGGTCAGACTTGTCCTGATGTTCTCAAGGGTGAGTGCTATCCACACTGCACTCACAGGAGTGCCTACTTGCAAACTAGCTCCACTGTTGTAAGACAGCTGTTCGTTGAACTGAGATACCCGAGGCTAGGAGATGACAGGTGACTAAGAGGAGAGGTTGGCGTATGTGGAGGACAGCAGCGGCATTTGTTAACAAAATGGCTGAGGACAGCTGAAAGAGCAGTTTTCTGCACTTGGTTGCGTTATTCTGGAGTTTGCTTCATTATATCAAAGTCACCCTCTAATAAAACTAAGTGGCAGAAAACTCAAGAGCTGTTCAATCTTTATATTCTTTCATTCTAGGATAAAAATGGGTGTGGTCTGTAAAACTCCCCCTCCAATGGAGCCCATAAAACTCCACAGAGCCTGAAACCTCTGTGAAGTTTTGGCAAACTTCTCAGGAAATAACATAAGAAGCTGTTTTGTGGTTCATCTCATTATTTCCATGCTTACACTGATGTAATGGGAAGAGTGACACTTTGTATATTCCATTAGAGCACACACAGAAGTTTAATTCTTAATTCTTAGAGACTTCGTTCTCCCCAAAAGTGGTCTCTAAAAACATCTCAAATCCCTCAGGATTCAGTTTCTGACTACCACTGCAGCGAAACCACAAACACTAAGGTCCAATGACACCACATGGTGAGACTTCAGCCCACGCATGAAAAGCCTTAAATCTAGCCTGAAACTCCGGCCAATATGCCCCTTTTGGCACATGCTGTACTCAAGGCTTAAGAAGCTGTAGGCACAATAACATCACTGAAGGTCAAAGGGAATTATGTCTTTAACTCTTATGTTCCTCATATGCTATGCACCGGTCAAGCACAAAGGAGCTTACAGGACGAACGCTGAGACTTTACCTTCAGCTAAGAGGAGTATGATGGCTGCTTCTACTTGTAAGCGGCTTTCTACTTCGTAGTATTAAGCTGACCAAAGAAATGAAACCTTCTCCATACTTTTCCATTGCCACACTTTCATCTTGATGGAAGCTGTTGGGACTGAGACTCTTCCAGCTCACCTGGGATACCCTATGGAAGCATCCTCTCTCCCTCTCAACTCTAGGGCATTTTGCACTTTAGTCTAGAGGGGGTGAATGCAGAAATACATCTCTCCAAGCACCTGGTTTTCATGCAAAAAGGATATAATTCACTTACAACAGGACTGCCACCTCTAACTCAACTTGGAAAGGGTTCTACATAGCCACATATTCAGCAACCAGTCGTGCACTGTATCAATGCTAGTTAACCAGTAAGCTCTGTAATTAATTTGTACATCTGATGCATCCATGACTATTTTTTAAACTTGACTTTCACAATTTTCTGAGGCAGTGAAAAGATTTTTTTTCAAAAGACATAAAAATTGTAGACTCCTGACTGAAAACAGCGCTATTTGAAAATTGTCCTTTTCACAGCAGTTTTAAGTATAGAATCTTTTATAACATAAAGGTGGATCTGCTTGTCCAGAAACACTAACTACTGAAATTATTGTGCATGGTTAGGAGATATTTTTCAGTTGTTAATAATGTGCCTGGGTTATAAAAACAGCTAATCCCCATTTCAAATTGTTCATCTGGAAATTTGGATTAGGAGGGGAGAAAACAGTAATTTTTATGTTTTAGAAAGCAGAACCAAAACATTAAACTCTCTTCAATTCAAAACAACAGCCAAAATTGAACTAAAATCAAATTTTAAATTGCTTCTGGCTGAGTAGTTGTCTGTAAAGCAGAAGGAGTGGGAGTACCAAAGAGTTTGCAATGGAAACACCAAGAAACCTCTTAGCTGTAGTCACACTAACAAGAGCTGCTATCGTGAAGTAATAACATTATCCAGAAATCTTTGTTCATTACCTCATTCCTAATGCCATCTCATTTTACTTGACTTACTTGGGTCTGATGATGGGGTTAACGACTGAGGAGGTGTTTGAGTGGGTGTGAATTAGGGGCGCTGCTAAAATAGAAGCTATTTTAACAGTTCTGTGTTTAATATAGTCTGAAGCTCTGTAGCTGGCTTTTTTTTTCCCCAGGTAAAATACTCACATGTTCCAAGGCTAACACTGACTTTGGTAGAGCACAGATAATATCCAGACATATTCATATTGCATGGAGTGTCACAGAGCAACTTGTGCTTCTGTTCCTTTTCTATCTCCATCACTTCACCCACAGGTCTAACGTAGCAAGAATGCTAATGCTTTGCTTTTCCTCCAAAATTTGGATACTTACAGTGACCGTGACAGAAAATATTGCTGATAGTTTCTATCTCTCCATCCCTGTACTCCGCAAGCCATCTTTGCATACCGCACAGCAATCCATTACAATATGTTCTAACATCTGCCTCCTCGTATGATGTATGACCTATTTGATTGACCCTTTTTATACTGCTCTGAGACTGGCTGTTCATTACAGTGGGAAGATGAGCAGCACTCATTGCTTCTTCAGTTAGCAACTGGTAAAGGTATCTCCATTACAAGGGAAGACTGGGAATGTCAAGCAGGGATCCTCCTCAGTTCCCTCCATACAGCACCAACCCACTGCACATGATGCCTTCCTTTATCGCTAATTATGTGTCACATTTCAATACAGAGCAGGGAAGGTCTCTTGCGGGCCCTCCCATCTATTGCTAACATATGAAATGTTTCTGCCAATTAAATTTTTCCATGACATGTATTAACATTACCCAATGTTTGTGACTCCAACGTGGGAAGCATGAATAATGCAAGAAACAGTACAGTCCTCCATTACGCAGGGACACATCTTGTTTTTGCCAAAGTCAGCAACTGTAAAACATCTCTCAAATTCTCCAGTTAATATCATGGCATAACACAGGCTTTTGGTCTAAGGTATCTAAGGTAGCATAAAAACAGTTCCCAGTGTCCTAGGCATTAAATAAAATCCTTATTCGCACCATCTATTTTTCCATCATGTATTTAACAACACTACTGCACTTCAGGACCACTGTCAATGAAGTCACCTCACATAAAATGGAGAAGAGAAGGCTTTGAGGAGAATTTATAGTAGCCTTCCAGTAACTGAAGTGGGCTCTAGGAAGGTTGGGGAGGGACTATTGACAAGGTCTTGCAATGACAGGACAAGGGGCAATGGGTTTGAACTGGCAGAGGGGAGATTTAGACTGGATGTTAGGAGGAAGTTGTTTGCAGTGAGGGTGGTGAGACGCTGGCACAGGTTGCCCAGGGAGGTGGCTGCTCCTTCCTTGGAGATGTTCATGACTAGGTTAGATGAGGCCTTGAGCAACCTGTTCTAGTGAGAGGTGTCCCTGCCTCTGGTGGGGGGGTAGGATCTAGGTGATCTTTGGGGTTCCTTCCAACCTAACCCCCTTCTGTGATTCTATGATCACTTAGAGCTGCTTCCCATGGGAGCAGACACCAAAGGGGTTTGTTGGTTTGTTTCTGTCGTGGTCTTCCACCAGCAACCACCTCACTGCCTCCTCTTCCTCTCTCCTCCCTGCCAGGAAGCGCCAGCTCTCACCTCAGTCCAAGAGCTCCAGCAAAGTCACGAGCATACCGGGCAAAGCATCCGAGCCAGGCCCCACGGGTGCCAAGGGGGCCAAATCCAGCACCCTGTCACGGCGNTTGAGGTCCCTTCCAACCTTACCTTTCTATGATTCATTGAAATGGAATGAAGCGGCTACAAAAACCTAGGAAACCAAGGCACTGACCAGAGCAGTGAAGGGTCTCTCTTCTTCCCAAGGACGGAAAACACAACTGACACAGAGAAGGACTGAAACGAAACCTTCTCCTGCACAGACAGGAAGCGCCAGCCCTCACCTCAGTCCCAGAGCTCCAGCAAAGTCACGAGCATACTGGGCAAAGCATCTGAGCCAAGCCCCATGGGTGCCAAGGTGCCTGTCACGGCAGGAGGAGCTCCTGAAGCAGCTGAAGGCGGTGGAGGACGCCATCGCTCGCAAGAGGGCCAAAATCCCGGGAAAAGTATAGTGGGCAGCCTGCTGAGCCCTGCTCTGCCCCTCACAGACTCTTCAGGTTTTTATAAATAGTTGACAAGCAGACACTTGGGATTTTGCAGTTCTGGTTGATTTTGGCAGCCCTTCTTTTTAAGAAAAAGAAACCCACCCAGAAAAACAAACAAACAAACAAAAAAAACGCCAAAACAAAACCACACACACACACAAAATACCCAACCCACAGCAACATGGGAAATCTGTCAGCTGAGGTGTCCGCTGCCACTTGTTCTGGTTCCCCAGCCGCAGGCTCGGGCCAGCTCCCGGGAGAGCTGGGCTGACTCCAGCTCCCCAGGGCTAAGTGGAGCCTAAATTAGCCCCCTGCACAGGAAGGACATGGAAGTGTTGGAGAGGGTCCAGAGGAGGCCACAAAGATGCTCAAGAGGGCTGCAGCAGCTCTGCTCTGAGGATAGGCTGAGAGGGTTTCTGCAGACAGGAGAAGAGAAGGTTTCCAGAAGACCTTAGAGTAGCCTTCCAGTATCTGAAGGGGCCTACAGGAAGGCTGGGGAGGGACTATTGACAAGGGCTTGTAATGACATGATGAGGAGGAGTGGGTTTGAAGCGGCAGAGGGGAGACTGAAACTGGGATATTAGGAGGAAATTCTTTACAGTGAAGGTGGTGAGACACTGGTGCAGGTTGCCCAGGAAGGTTGTGGCTGCTCCCTCCAATGAGGTGTTCAAGGCCAGACTGGATGAGGCCTTGAGTAACCTGTGCTAGTGGGGAGTGCCCCTGCCTATGGCAGGGGGTTGGAACTAGATGATCCTTGAAGTCCCTTTCCAACCTTACCATTCTATGATTCTAAGCTACATGTATCTGGCAGTTTAAAAAGTTGTCTGTACTGGTTCAAATTTAATCCAAAGCTAAGTCTTTCACAAATCCCAACCACCGTAGAAACACAGAATCAGTTGGCTTTAAGGATCTATATCCTACCAGCAATCACAGAAATATTCTGACTTCACTGTCCACTGTTACTTGATTTCTAACTGAAATAGCCTGGGGAAATAAGAAAGGAAATGGAATCACAGCAGAAAAGTGGTTAAGAGGTAAGAAGAGTTAAGTGGAGAATCTACCTGGCTATGTCTGAGCTAGTCACTCTCAGCTCCCTAGAACCTGCAGCTTTAGGATGAATTATACATGCTGGACATCCATGGCTAAAGAAGATTCTCATCCCACTATTCCAAATACAAACTAGGAAAACAAAAATTAGGCAGTCTGTACGCAGCACTCCTATGTCATTAAAAAAAAACAACGAAAAAAATTCCAAAAAACTCTACTAGCAGTCAAATTGTTTAAAGTGAAATCTTTCCTCTCGAAAGCTCATGAAAGATACACATATCCTTTTTTCTTGCTACAGAAGTTAAGATGGAAACGACTGCCTTCCTCAAAGCTGTACCACTGGAAAGGGCACATGGTCACATTTTCAGCACAGAACACATGGGGAAGGGGCACATAACTCCCCCAGAGTTGCCTGGAAATTACTTTGGATTTGTGTAGAGAACATATATGTTAACATGAAGTAGACTGTGAACCCAAGAAAATTGAAGACAAACACTGACAGCTGGCCAATCTTGCCCTTCTTTACTGTGTTTGCCTCAAATATAGTATGTTTGTAAGAATGTGTGAAATACTTCTGAAAATAACAGTTACACTCCATTTAGTTTTAACGAGGAAAGCAATGCAGAATTTACAATCCTCGTCGGAAGGATCTGGTTTACTGAAAAATTATGGAGAGATGTTAGCAAATTTCCAAGAGGAGTCAGCTACCTGACTTGCTTGGTCTCTGGCAAATAATGGAGCATGGCTTCTCATTCTGATTACTTTTCCTCTGATTTAATAAAAGCATTGTTTTTAAAATTTTACCTTCTATTTAATATTCCAAAAAGAATCAGACCTATGCTGAAGTCCAGCTCTGGAGCCCTCGACACCAGAAAGACATGGACCTGATGGGGCAGGTCCAGAGGAGAGTCAAGAGAATAACCAGGGGGTTAGAATACCTCTGCTATGAGGACATGCTGAGGGAGTTGGGCTTGTTCAGCCTGGAGAAGAGAAGGTTCCAGGGAGACCAAATAGAGGCGTTCCAGTACCTGAAGGGGGCTACAAGAAGGCTACAGAGGGACTGTTTGCAAAGGCCTGCAGTGACAGGACGAGAAGCAACAGTTCAAAATGAGAGAAGAGAATTAGACTGGGTGTTAGGAACAAGTCTTGCACCACGAGAGTGGTGGAACACTGCAACAGGTTGCCCAGGGATGTACAGGAGGGCCCACTCCTGGAGATATCAAAGGTCAGGCTCAACAAGGCTCTGAGAAAGCTGCTCTAGTGAAGGATGTCCCCACTCACTGCAGAGGGTTTGCACTAAGTGACCTTTGGGGGTCCCTTCCAACCCAATCCATTCTGTGATTCTGTTATACTACACATACAGTATCTTTCTCCCAAGAGCAGTGTGTAACCACATTTCAGAAGGACACTGAGTACCAACTACATGATGTTTTCTTCAACCAAGACAGGATGTAGAAGTGGAAATCTTGATCACCTGCAAGCACAGGAAGGATCTGCTGGAGCTACACAAGAACTATGAGCAGTCATCCTAGAATCATAGAATCAGTCAGGTTGGAAGAGACCTCCAACCTCACCCAGTCCAACCTAGCACTCAGCCAAACCTAGCACCCAGCCCTAGCCAATCAACCAGACCATGGCACTCAGTGCCCCAGTCAGGCTTTGCTTCAACACCTCCAGGGATGGTGACTCTACCACCTCCCTGGGCAGCCCATTCCAATGCCAATCACTCTCTCTGACAAGAACTTCCTCCTAACATCCAGCCTAGACCTTCCCTGACACAGCTTGAGACTGTGTCCCCTCCTTCTGTTTCTCGGTGCCTGGCAGAAGAGCCCAACCCCACCTGGCTACAACCTCCCTTCAGGTAGCTGTAGAGAGCAATGAGGTCTGCCCTGAGCCTCCTCTTCTGCAGGCTGCACACCCCCAGCTCCCTCAGCCTCTCCTCACAGGGCTGTGCTCCAGGCCCCTCACCAGCCTTGGTGCCCTTCTATGGACACCTTCCAGCACCTCTACATCTCCCTTGAATTGTGGGGCCCAGAACTGGACACAGCACTCAAGGCGTGGCCTGTGCAGTGCTGAGTACAGGGGTACAATAACCTCCCTGCTCCTGCTGGCCACACTGTTGCTGATCCAGGCCAGGATGCCATTGGTTCTCCTGCCCACATGAAAGGCCTTTTGCCTCAATGTGTAGCAGGATTATATCAATTTTAACAGGTTTAGAATAAGCAACTTCCTAGAGGATGTACACCAAAGATCTTCTCATAAGACTGAAAATACCTTCCAGTACCATTTATAATTAGTGTTGCTGTCCAAATTGTTTCCCTTGGAATAACTGTTCTTAAAGATGACACCTAGCAGTGGCTGTGCTGACAGCTTTTTAGACTTCTAACCCACCCCGAAAGTAAAGCATTGTATAAACTGTAAATTGTTTTGACTCCCAAGACTCAGGGTTCTGAGCCTGAGGTGTCCAGGGGCAGCAGGGTGCAAGCTAGGGGGCATTCGCAGACGCAGGGGGAATCGCCTGCTTTAGACTTCCACAGTTGGCTGTAACCTTTTTAAACCAACCTGCCACTTCTGCAGCAGCAGAAAGAAGCAACCCCAAAGCAGGTATCTATCCTCACTGACCTAGAGGAAATCTAAGAAGTCGTCAGTGATATTATCCTCCCTCTCACCCCTGCTTGTCTTCCATATTCCAGTGGCTGTTTATGAGCTCGGCTGTCATTCTTTGCACCGGGGAAAGATAGATGGGACACACCAACGCCAACCTAGGTGACCTTTGGATGTGACAAGATTTTTAGGTCAGTCCCACTAAATGGGAGCCTTGGTGTATGGAGGCTCGCCTCAGGGTGAAATTTCCAGTGAATTTATTATCTCCCAATGCCCTTTGGACTGCTTCCCACCATCAAACACCATGGCAGCACTCGGAACAGGAAGAAATACATTAACTGGAATCTGATCGTTTTAAAAGGTTACAGCTGCCCAAATATAATTTAATTTCATACTTGCCCTTTGAGGGTTTGGTGTATATTTTCATTTTATGACTGCAAATGATAAAGCTCTTAAGATTCTAGGCAATAAAAAGGAAAAGGGGGGAGAAAGTATTTTAAGAGTTAGAAGTCTATTCAGTTTGTAGTCAATGAACAAAGTGACAAATCAGCCTTTTTTTTTAATCTAACATTTCCTTATTTTTTTTTTTTAGTATTCATTCCTTTCTACACTTGATGGTGAACAGTATCTTTTAGTGAAATCAAACCTGTAATGCCACCCAGTGTGATACAAAAGAAACATTTCATGTGCAAGCACCTACCTATCCATTACAGACCTGATTCAGAGCAGCAATTAATGTGAAGTGAAATGTATCTGAATGAAAAAAGGATGGGAGAAGATTTTTTTTTTTTTTTTTAATCAGCTAGACTTAAGAAAATGTTTAAATGTAGGCATAATACTTCGCATTTTACATGACTAGGCCATGGTTTATTTCAGAACTTCTTCTCTTAACAACTTCTCTTCAGGCTAAGGTCATGTATATGAACTCATTTACCCATGTCCATGCAATATAATAAACATGGGTACCCGACACTGCTTTGGAGGCAGCATTCAATCTGGTTGGAGTCTCACACTTGTACAGTAATGAACTTCTAATGCACAAGTGTATGGGATATGACATCCTATTACACAACATCAAACAGTGGGATGTGATGCTCATTCTCTCTTTTTCCCCACTCAAAAGTGAATGCAAGCACCCTGCACTGAAACATAAGCTAACATACAAATGTGAGAGCGACCAGCTTGGACCACAGGTAGGAGACCCTAAGCACTCAGGTCTGTCATTACGCCCAGTCAAGACTCAGCTAACAAATGAATGAAGGTCACCTTGCCATCAGATAGCCTGATACAATTCTGATGACTGTTTCCTTCCCACAAAACTCACCACAAGTAAATCAGCTGTGGCAAGAAGGAAAGATTAAGTGTAAATGTTGTCTATTCTACTTTCAAAGGCACTCTAAGAAATTCATTTTATTACTGGCCCCCAAATCACTTCAGGCCTCTTTAAAAATCTTGCCTAAACACACACTAAACTACACTGTTTTGCCACCAGTGTATAGCAGGAAGCAAAGTTGCCATGATAATGGGAATGGGATGAGTAGGGTTGATTGTCCAGTCCCGGGCCCTTCAGTTCAAGAAGGACAGGGAACTGCTTGAGCAAGTCCAGCACAGAGCCACCAAAATGATTAAGGGAGTGGAATACTTTCCTTACATGGAGAGCCTGAGGGAGCTGGGGTGCTTTAGCTTGCAGAAGAGGAGACTGAGAGGTGACCTCATTCATGCTTATAAATATGTAAAAGGTGAGTGCCAGAAGGCTGGAGCCAGGCTCTGCTGGGTGATGCCCAACAACAGGACAAGGGGCAGTGGGTGGAAGCTGAGGTACAGGAAGTTCTGTGGAAACATGAGGAGGAATTTATTCACAGTGATGGTGATGGAACCCTGGAACAGGCTGCCATGGTAGGTTGTGGAGTCTGTCTCTCTGGAGATATTCAAAACCTACCTGGATGAATTCCTGTGTGATCTGGTCTAGGTGATCCTGCTCTGACAGAGGGGTTGGACTGGATGGGCTTTTGAAGTCCCTCCCAGCCCCTAACCTTCTGTGATTCTGTGATTGTCCTGAAACGAACTATATTCCAAGGCAATTATTGGTGACACAGTAGGACACTGTTAAACGTAAGTTATACATAGACGGCATACTGCTTACCCTAAGTATCAGTAAGCACTCAGTTTACAAAGTAAATAGCAGAATATTGAATAAATACCAACACAGAACCACTGTGGAGAAACTAAGAGATACTTAAGGACTTCTAAACATACCACAAAATGTAGCCATCTATTACTGTTTCCATTGTGAAATTTCTGACTTTCAGAAGTTTGGAGTTCAATGGTAAAAACAACAGCAGAGATAAAGTAGGACTTCAGTCATGTCCTTTTGCCAAATCCAGCTAGATCCATTTGGTTCCCTTAATGAAATAAATGTGCTGCTGTATTCTATGGTAATGGCCCAAAACACTTTATAATAACATGATCATAAGCTGTAATGTTTTGGTGCATTAACACAGAACACACTGTTACAAATTATGAAGAGTGTTTTGAGCTGTGAAATGGAAAAGAAAAATTAGGAAAAGTTTTTCTTGCCAGATACCATTTTCACACTCCAGCATGGTGCAACTTGCAGAGTGGACACTTTCCCTTCATTCAGAAGGGCAGAGCTGTGGGCTTTGCTGCTCAGCCTTCCCTGACACAGCATCTGTGAGGAGGCACTCAGGGACGCTGCTTTTCTTGCTTCTGAGTGCATCAGGCATGGAGACAGGTACCACTCCTCCTGGCACCCCACATCTCATAAGGATTAACTTTATTCCCTTGCACACAAACTGGCAGTCCCAGACCCCTTTGGGAGAAACAGATACTGCATCTACAGAAAAGAGCTGAAAAAAGCCACTCCACAGCAGTCTCAAAAGACAATTTGGCTCCCTCAACATGCCACAATCAGATTGCCCCTGTCAGCCGCCGCTGGTGCAGTATGTGACACAGTTGTGATTACTAAAACACAGTACAGCTCACAACACAGATAGAAAACTCTGCTGTAGTGCGGATTCTAAACAAGAGACAGCAACCACTCTAAACAGCAAGACAGGGAGCTGGGAAATGCTTTAAGAAACCTGTTTCCACTACTAAGAGAGCAACTGAAACTCAGGTATTGCCATCCTGTGGTACTGATAACCACAGGATACTGATTTCAAAGCTTCTCTCAACTTCCAAAAAATGTTCCTTTTTTGGACACATTTTGCTTTTTAGTTTGATTTGTTTGCTTAGCTTGACTTGTATGTTTGTCCATTAGGGAGAGACAATTAGGGAGAGCTTGTTGACAGCCCTGCTCTCAGTAATTCTAGAATTTGACAGTCTCTAAGATTTAACAAATTTGCAGTGCATTTCTGGGCGGGTAAGTTATGTGTGATGTGGCCAATCTTTATGGCTGAGAGGTTAAGGAATGTAAATTCAGTAATCTGCAACACTTTTTCCTCTTAGCTACCTAATGAATGGACAGCAACAAAAACAGAACACTGGTAAAAATGTCAAACAAATAAGGCAGTTGCATAAAGTCAAAGAGATACTTAGAAGCTAGTCTAGAAAACAGAGTGTTCAGGCGGGTTAAAAACTTTAAAACTAGTCTTGAGGTCCACTAGGAGCTACAGGAACTGTTGCCTGAATTTGTTCAGATTTATCTAACAAAATCCACTGGAGTGGAAAATATTAAGCATCTCTGAAAGGAGAAAAGGAATTTGAGGAAATTGAGCGTAGGAGCAGAGGAAACAGTTCAGGAACAAGCTTATACTACTCAGGCAAAACAGAATAATTATGTTTAACACTCTGAACGTTACATCTCCAGATACTATCGAGCTAATTTCAATTGGTGACTTCAGAAAGAATAAGCATCCTGACATCAGTAGTTTGTTGTCTACAGCCTACAGTAACTATGGATTTCACAGTTCCAAAGTGTGCCTCATATTGGCCTCCATTCATGAAAGGTGCCTAAATATCCTGGTTGGTAATGGTTTAACCTGGCAAGGAATGGGATGTATAAAAGACAGGATGAGAGTAAGAGCACAAGAACTTTTAAAACAGCTTGCACTGTTCCTGTTGTATGACATTTATATCCCTGGCCAGTGATATTCTCACTATGCCATTCATTTATTCCTATCCTGTTCTGCCTTGTGAATTGGAAATGACCTAAAACTTTGGAGGAAAAAAAAAAAAATGGTCATGAACAAGGCTGTAGTAAGAAGTAAGACATAAATCAAAATTTTTACACATTCAGGTATTATCTGCATCTAACAGTAAGTCATGGCTTAAGACACAGGTGCAACAAATTTCCCTATTCGAGGGAGATTTACTTGTGTTCACTTTTAGGATGCATGAAACGTAGCCATTTGATTTGTGGACCTAAAGAGGGGAGTGTCAGTAAGCAGCTAGTTCTCTGTCAGGCAGCTTTTCTCACTGTTGCTGTGAGTTGCAGCATTGTTCAGCAAGCTCTGCAGAGTGATTTGCCATTTGCCTGTGTTTGTCTCTCACCATGCTCTGCTCAGGCACTGTAAATGTGCACTACTGGCAGAATGCAGCACCAAGATGACAAACTCCAAAATATCAAGAACAATTCACAAGTCTGACTGCAGCTGTCATGTTTTAAAGGAGGCCAGTAACTCCCCCAGTTCATGGCTTCAGAGTGAGTCCTCCACAGCCAGTCAAGCCCCACTTGGTGTGATTTCCTGTCCCCTCCCTCTCCCTGGACCGTTTGCTCAGGATTATACAATCTTATTTGCATGATTATATAATCTTCTTTTCAGCAACATCCCTCTGAAAAGAGCAAACAACATAATAGGAAAACCAGTAGCATAAGCCAACTATTTCAAAACCCAGTGTCTGGAATGCACAAAGGGCATAAAGTAGGGGGGGCAAAAATCATTTGTGTGTGCGTGTGTTGTCACTAGATTTTTCATACAGACCTTCCCAGGGAGAATTAATTCCAAATCAATGCAAGGCACTAAATAGTGTGTTTTGTGAAACAAACACTTCACAGGTTTGCTCTATTGCCAATGTAGGGAGGGCAGCACTGTTTCAGTTAACTCAAGGTACATGCACAAAGGTTGCTATTTACTTCTTTCTTGACAGAAGCTGCTTTGCTGCAGTTCAGGACAGCTGTCAGATGGTTTCCCCCCACCCTGGTTTAAGACTGTGGCAGACAGGTGTTGCCACTGCTACTATTTTGGCACACGCTTTGTCCTGCAGGTGGCTGAACTCCTAACTCTGACACCATCACTGCAGCCATCCAAAGTCCTAGTTACATGCCTCCACTGCACAAGTTTGCTCTTCATTCATATACTTCAGACTTTCTCCTAGACAGGACACTGTGTAAGTGAAGGTTGTCATATTCCAAGCTGCAAACAGGCTTTTCTGCTGGCTGCTGAACCTACTTATGATGTCAGTTACTTCAGCAATATTCATCTAAAATTAATGCCTTATAAATAATCAAGGAGTAATCTGCTTCCGTCTGTCAGGCTAACCCCAAAAAGAAAGAAGTGTAACATTTTTGTGAGAGAAAAGAAATGAAGCAGGCCCTGACCTCAGGAGCATGCTTGCCAGACAGCTCCACACTCTTTCTTGCATGACCTATTTTTCCCTGCTCACACCATAGAGACACTGCAAACAAATGGGCACTAATTCACAAGGCTTGAAACACAGAGAGCTGCCACCCAAACAAGGCCTGTGGGCATATTAATGGCTTTGTCAGGTTTGCACAAGTTTTTAGTGACTTGCTATCTCTTTTCCAGTGGAGAAGAGAGCTCCCTTTCTCCAGTCCACAGAGGGAAACGTCAAATTTCACACTTCTCCAGAAATCAGGGTACTGGGGAAGTACAGATCAGGGCTTAACGTTTTGTTGCACATCACCCAGTGTGTGCATTGCCCATGTGACAAGTTATGCCAAGCACATACATCTACTGTCCTCGTTGCTTTAGTCACAGCACAAACCAACATCAGGGATAACTGGGAGCTAAATAAATTATTTCTACCTTAAATAAGCTTTCTTATTGCTTAAGTTCCAGTGGTGGAATACTTTCAAACTGCTTTGCAAAGATGCTCAAAACTATTGCCTATTAAATTCCAGTGAAATCTGGAGAACATCTGATTCTGCTACTAGAACCAGGTTTTGTACCAGTACATCCTGTACATCACTTGTAGTACGAGCTACTTAACACCTCTGATTTTCAACCTTTTAGGTCTGAGAACTCCACAACCATCTTAGTAGAGACAAAGACCAACATACCATGATATAAAAGCCTGTCTACAACAACAGGTTAACTTTTCTGAAAATGCCTATCAGACCCATAAAAATTATTAGTGGACCTCTCACAGAAAGTCATTTTATACTATTATGAGGTTTTTACAGACACTGGAAGATAAAGGCACAGGAGTGGTCATCTTTTGCTAATTCACAGAAGTCAACAAAGATAAGAGAAAGTTTGAGACAGAGAAAGGCAAAGGAAAATGAAAGCAACCCAAGAGATAAGGTGGAACGAAAATAGTATAGAGGTGTGCATATGGCAGGTGAGGCCAAAGACTGGGTTTCTTCTACTTAAAGAGACAATGGTATGAAACTGACGGTTGGCAAATCCAAAACAATGTGGAAAAGACATTGCTTGTGCTTCATTTCCATTGTCCAAATGTCAAATGCCTTCTGGGAACCTGGAGAGAGGAGGAGCAATGCTGTGTGAGCATGTTGTACCAGGTTCTTTCTAAAGGGGATTTCTTGAAAACTGCTAGGCTTTGATGCTAGCCCATATGGGCTCAGGGAAGTAGGAAAAAACGCTGGCTGCACTTTTTCCAGGCTATTTGCATATGTTCTTTAGTATGCAGAATGTCTCTGTATGTAATTGAATTGTTGTTTTTGCCTCTATTAATACATATGCAAATGAGTCACTACTGCAGCTGTGCTGTATTAATCATATGTGTGCTTCTGTCTGTCTGCCCCGCAGGCTCAGGGTTGGAAGGAGGGGGAAGAGGGAATTCAGTCTCTTTAACCTACAAGAAAACTCACTCATGCAGACAGAGGTCTGCTAGCAAACAGCAGGCCTGAGTTACAAGTGGAAGGAAGACAGGTTGGTCATTTTTCAGTCTTTTTCCATTTTTCATAGCTATGGATGGAATCTGAAAGTTCTGAAGAAAGGATTGTTAATCTAGATCAAACAAATGTGCTATCACTGCTATTTATTCCTCTGGAGGGTTGCAGGAGGAATTATAAACTGACAACCCACAGAGTAGCCATGATGCTGCTTTACCATGTACGTTTACTGCCTGAAAATGTCCCCTGTGCACATGTTCCCTCTCAGTGTGTTCATACGCACTCTGCCGTACCCACCCGCCTTTGGACACTGATCAGGCTCCAATAGGATGATGTGATCAAGCTTTTCATTCAGATCTACTTTGACAGAATATATTGAGTTCACCCACAACACTGCATAAGATTCTATCAGAGGCAAGTATGGGCTATTTAGATGCCAACCACAAAGCACATTCAGCCAACATGAGCAAGATTTATCTGAGCTGATATGCTCTGTGGTTCATGCTTTTACACAATCTATCACAATCTCTAGCTCTCAGCAGGTAGCCAGAAAGTGAGAACTGGTTGCATCCTGGCATTGTGAGGTTTCCTTTTGAGTTAATTGGGAGGAACTTATTCCTTTTAAAAATACAGGGATTGCTCAAAAAAGCTCTTGCCAATCAATAGTCTGTCTCTCACAACCTTACTTAACACAGTTTCATGCATGTCTTGAGTGGTAAAATAATGGAAGAGATTGCCCAGGGATGTGGCCTAGATCAGCCTTGATGTGGCCCTAGACTGCCTGATCTAGTTGGGAATGACTGCAGTGGGGTTGGACAAGATGACCTTTGAGGGTCCCTCCTGACTCAGTGCAGTCTGTAACTCTGTGAATTTTAAAAACCATCACTAAAACTTCACAATAAATATTTTTTTAAAATCCAGACTTACCCCACACCCACAGAGGTATCTTCAGCCTGCTTACATAAAGAATACTAAGTCCCGTTTTTCTAGATGAAGAACTGGACCTTGGTCTAGTGCTCTGTTTTAAAATGGCCATCCCAGCTACTCATGTGCAGAAGAGGTTGCACATATCTGGTGGCCAGCACATGCACTTACAAAGTCATATCTGGTGGCCAGCACATGCACTTACAAAGCCAGAAACAAGTGGTAGACAGAAGCAAAGAATATAGAATCTGCCTGGTCCTAGTAATTTTCAAAAAGGGGCATCCAACAATAATGTACAGATATGATGTTGGTTTATTACTCCTGTTGTTATCATTTGTGATGGGCACCAGAAACAGCACAGCAATGCAATGAGCTAATGGCAGATGGACAACTGCCATCTTTTGGTTATGCTAATGTTGCCTTCCATGTATTTAGCTCTTTTTTCCCCCAGATGTGTGTGCTCACAGTGAAAAACCAATACTACATTTCTATGCTTAAGTGAGTATTACAATATTGTAATTAAACTGTGCACTAATGATTCATTCCCTACAAATTAAGTCAGAGTCCTATTAATGAGAACAGGTAAAGCAGAAAAAGCAAACAGTAGAAGGAATCACTGTTGAAAAGCTAGCTTAGATGATATTTAAAGGCAGACACTGCCCAGCCAATAGATGCAATAACCTTCCACTAAGAAATGGTCTACCTTCTTCTAGGCAAAGACCTGCTCATAGTAATATCCCAAAGAGGTCAAGAACGTAGACTGCAGAGTAAATGAGTAACAGAAAAAGTGTTGCTACCTTTTGGCTAAACTGCATAGACACAGTAAGGGGAATGACACTTTCCTTTTCATCAAAACTAACTCACAGGTCCTTTAGCTCTGTCAAGCTGGCTTCCCAACACAAAGAGAGACTCAAGCTCAAGTGTTAAATGAACACTGCAGTGTTCACACAGGTTTTCCAGGGTCTTTTTTCACAGACTTGAAGTGTTGTAACACTGGAAGGGCAACTATTTAATCTGGTCAAATCAGGTTATGTCTACAGATATAAACAAATAGATAGATGATAGAAACAAATCATATATGAAAAAAGAAAAAAAAGAAGTGCCTACCAATTATGTATGACAATATAGTGTCACTACTTTAAGAGAGAGGGGAAGTTCTGTCACCAGGAACATTTCAAATTAAGGAAAGACTTCAGGGAAGTAACCTGAACTGGCAAGCGGAGAGATAAACCTCATCCCTGCAATGGTGCTGAAGCCAAAAGGGAGCCAATATACAAGAAAAGAAGTGGAAACTGACAGAGCAGTCCTCATGCTTTATTTGTGTTTCAGAGGCAACAGATGCTTTATGTAATACCCACATAACCAGCAGAGCAGTCTGTCTTCTGATCAGTCACTGTACACTTGCAGAACAGCTCTATTCTGCTTCCTTCAAGTAAAACAAACATGGAGACCACAGATGATTATGTGACCCTTAAGGTATCTACGAGTGAGGTTTTCCAAAGGAAACTTTGTAATGAGTCACACCCCTAAATAACAGCAAGACAAATGACTTTGAGAAGCACTCTGACTGCAAGAGAGTTCACTCAAAATCTAACCACTTGTGTCAGTGCCTACATCTGGCCCCAATTCTCCTAAAGATGTGGTCCAGACTGCGTATGCTACATTCCACTGAAATTCAGTCCTTCGTCCGCATCTTTCCACACCACTGAAAAGCACAGGTTTGTAGCAAGAAAAAAGGTAATTGAGCCAAGTAGTCAACAAAGTACAGACAGAAAACCTGGCAAAATTATTTTTCCAAATATGTTTGAGGTCTAAATCTGCTCATCAACTTTACAGAAGTAGTCAAAGAGAATCCAATCAGGAGTCTTCAAACGGTTGGGCTTTGGAATGGAGTTCTAGTTAAAATACTTCCACACCTGTATGCTGACCTGAGGTTCTCTTGATCCACATTTTGACAGGTTTGGTCTTAATGCCAGATACAACCTCCAGTAATTATGATGTCTTGTTTTATGCTAAGACAAAACGGGAAGAAAGTTTGAACTTGGCCGCTACTTTTTGGGGTGTTTTTCCAAGAGCACGTGCTTGTCTTTTGATACAGTCATGGGGATACACAGCATTTGTAGGACTGCCAGTTAATCAGCTGTCACTATTTGGTTTCCAAACAATCTGGGAAAACTGAACCATCTTCACTCCTAATGGTACAGACTGCTCCCCACTTTCAGATCAGGCAATGAGATCCTTTGTTTCCTAATGTTCAGAAAGAGCTTAGGAATTACTTTGTCTCAGAAAAGAAACCACTAGATTTAATTCCATATAGAACTTAACTCAGACCTAGTAATCCATACTAGGTATGCCCAAGAAGATTGGTATTAGAAGAGTCACTTTGGTTTACTTTGTTCAAAATGTGACATGTGATCTTTGCTTACAGCTTTCAGTGCTGACCCTCAAGACGGAGAAATTTAATTCCCTCATCTGCTGAACCATATAGGAAAACATCATGTTCATATAAGGCATGTCACAGCACTTAAAATTCATTGGCCCCATTTGGCAAAACACAGTGGCAAGGCTATGGTCATTTTTTTCTTGTTCATTTGAAGCAGAATGGTCACTCTTGAAGGACAAGAGCATGTGAAATTTAGGGAGAGAAAAATCAACATAAGAAATTTGAATGCTAGCCAGAAGGGATTTCACTGCTATGAGGGTGTATATTAAAATGACACTTCAATGTTTGGGACTGAATCGTCTCATGAACAGCTAAAAACTTTTTTCAGGTGGCACTTATGCCATTAAATGTGTCTGTGAGTGGCTGTGCAGGTTGATAGAAAGCTCTTTATCAGAGAACAGGTTCAAGCATGCATCACGCTGATGCCAGCTTCTCCAAGATGGCTCCCATCTATCCACTCCTTAATGTAACTTTTAGTTTCTATTCTTATTGAGTCATTTCCATATTGCCTGGAAATAAAGGCAATCAGGTATTGCTAACTGTGTTGGCTATCAGGTGACAGATTCTATGTACCCCAGTGAGACTCGAAAGCAGGGAGCGAAACAAGGGCTTCAGATAACAAACCTTCCAGTGGAAATCAACAGGGCAGCTCAAAACAAGAGATCCCATTTTCACTGGCAAAAAGTATCTTTGCCATAGAAAAACAATCAGGTGTTAGCTGTTCTCCTATAAACACACTCTGCATTTCATATAAAAAAAGAAAATTCTATTTTGACAACCAGGCATAAAAAAGTACTTCCTGTTGATCTCAATACACTGCTAAAGCCATGCCCCAAACTTCAAATTGTGTAATGAAATAACAAAGACATGTTTAAGGCTACACAAACAAACAACAAGAATTCCTTGGCTTTGTCTTCATTGAGATAACACTGTGTACCAAATTCTGCTGGGAGCAACAAACTGAGCATTGAGTCAGTTTCTTTGATCTCCCCTGAAAACTGCTTCTTTTAGTATTCAAAGCCTGAAAGATGAGCGATAGGGAGGGTAGAAACAAAAAGAAAAGAAGGCACATTGTACTTTTCTGGCCTTCTACTGTCTGATGACCAGATGGCAGAACACTGGTTATATGTAATGCAGGGACAGGTCTGAAAGAGAGGGCAATGGTTGCACATTTACTCCTGCCATTTAAAGGTGGGTTTGGACTAGTTCTTCATAAGAAACATCATGAATGTTTATTCATGGCTGAAGAAACAGTCATCACTGAGCTAAACTGGCTTTGAACAGAGTTTGGAAGCCACAAACCTTCCAGGCTAGCAGCTACACTAGGTTAAGTTCCATGCACGTTAACACGGGCAGAATCCATTCTGAGTACTGTATCATAAAACCTTTCCCAAAGCACACCTAGCCTATAAAGCTCTTCAAAGTGACATCAGAAATTAAAAGGCATGTCTGATTTTTGTTAAGAGTGCACTGATAGCTAAAAATCACTGTTAAGACATGAAGATAGACAACTCTAATTTTTTTCTGGCATATATATACCCTTAAGAGATCAAGTCTGAAAGTTCTGGAGGAGTCAGCAGTTATTAATTTGAATCCCTCCCACGGACTGGCTGCCAACTCTCCCTTTAGTTCCAGACTAAACAGTATGTATCAAAACAACACAGGTGAATTCGGTCAATAATTTTGTTTTAATGTTCTCCTTTGCACAGAAACAAGAGGCTTTTCAAGTTTTGTAATTTTCCACAATCTAAATTCAGCTTAAGATATTTATGAAGTCAGTCACATCTGCACAGAGCCCACCTTTCCATAAGAAAGCTGCCAATGTGATGAAGCCTGTATTAATAAGAATACTCTGGCCCACTGCATGCAGAGGTACAGCCCAAAGCTGGTCCTGAAAGTGAAGCACCCTCCCAGCTCACTGGAGCACTGATGCCTTATTTTTAGGTTAAATGACTGCAAGAATAACAAGAATCAGATCTCTGTTTTCTTTTCCCAGTGTGTGTGCATGTGTCTTTGGCTGCTCCAAGTACTTCATCAATACTGACATTACTCCTTCAAATTCATCTTAAGAGGGATGACTTCTATGGCTCCCGTGATTTTTAAGCCACCTACGGTATTTGTGACTCAGAGAATCAGAAGCTAACAGGCAGACAGTGTAGCTTTTCATACAAAGGCACAATGGGAAGGAATGTATTAACCTCTGCAGTGCAAGGAATGTGTCAGCTGACACACTGGTAGCTACTGCTGTGAACCTCTGCTAACTTCTGCTGGCTGTGTTAAAATAAATTAAATTAAAAAAAAATCTCCCCCAGAACTACATCCCACACTCTTGTATGCTGGCCAGACAACTGAAAGACCTGATGGTGCAGAGAGTCTACTTCGTATTTATTCTGGCCAAACTGAGTTTCAGAAGGCATTCTGCACGCACTGTTTATTAATGCTGAACTTTTACAAGCAGGTAGAAAGCTTTGCTGTTCCATGTGACTTGGGAAATGATAATGAGTAGGGAGACAAATTAGCAATGGAGAGTATGGGTTGGTTTTTGTTTTGTTCCTACAAAAGTGTCAATCCAGAATTTGCAGAACTACAGATTAGTCAGATCTAGATCTCATTTTACTCTCAAATTCTACCTGGCTTCAGCCTACCAGTAAAGCACACACTGCAGGTAACAGAATTCAAACTGGGGAGACAAACATCACAGTTGCTTAATTCCAATGACTCGACAAGGTTTATGGGTCTGAGCAGGAACACTTGAGGAACATCTGCACCACTGTCTTTAACACCCACCGACACCCTAATGCCTCCAAAACTTAGAATGTGATTGGGAATTTATAATCGGATGCATCTGGCTACCAGATCAACTTCTTCATGTAGCTCCAAAAAAAATCTTTAGGATCTTTCCACCTGTTTTCTACTTGCCTATGTTACACTGGTATGATCACTAATTCTCTGCACTACAGCAGCGCCTAAAATGTGCCGGGTACCACAAAACGCCGCAGGAGGGGCCAGCCTCTGCTCTGAAGAGCTTACAGCCGCAAGGGACATAATCACCTTACCGACTTCTAAGCAGTTTAAAAGTGCTTGTCAGGACAGCGCTTTTCTGCCAGGCTGTGTGCCTCCCTTTGCTGGTTTACATCTAGCCAGCCTTCACAGCTTGCATCGGAACTCCCGAAGGAGAAACACAAGCAAACACACTACTCCGTGGAAATTTAAAGCACAAACCTAAAAGGGGCTAAACTGACAATAAAGAGGTAAAAAAAGTAACAAAAACTTCCCCCGAGATAAAAGGAAAATGTGTACGATTCGGTGATTATGCTGTGCTTCGGATGCAAATTCTATGTGAAGAGAACAGAGTAAACCCCCTGTTAATTGCATTGTGTTCAAATGGAAGAGAAAACTGTTTTTCATATTTACTTAACCTTTGCCTCTTCTGCATTGTTTTCGGACTTACCTGCAGTTGGAGTGGGCCTAAGCCTGGTGTTGCTGCGGCAGCAGCTGCCATGGTAGTTGGGATCAGCTGAACGGGGTAAGGGTCACCTAAGTAAGAGAATAATAGAGGCGTCAGCACCTTTTATCTACTCTCCACCTGCAAATTAAAGTCCTGCATTCACTCTTTCCAAAAGCCTTCTTTTGTGTGCCTTGTTGAGGCCTAATGAAAAGCTCTATTGTGCAGCCTTTTACTAACTCTCTTTTCACAATTCTGGCTGAGAGAGGAATGCGAATAAAAGGCACAAGCAATTAAGGCGGAAACCTCATCCTTTTTCATGATGTATTTAGGGAAATGGAAAAAAAAACCTGCACATTGATCAGAAGGCTGCGCTTCAGAAAAAAAAAAAAAAAAAGAGGGGGAGAAAGAAAGAAGATGGGGGTGGAGGAGAAGAAAAGCAAAACAGAACCACCTTGATAAGATCACCGCGTTTAGAAGGGGACAAATTTACAAGCTTGTCCAGAATATGAAGTTAGCCAAACTCTGCTCACTGTTAGTAAACTGAGCCTCACGCAGATCAGAAATGGCACTCCCCTGACTACTCCGTTTTCTTTAGGTGACAAAAAAAAAAAAAAAAAAAAAAAAAAAAAATCTTTCTTTAGTTTCAGGGTTTGATCTTTCAACAAGAAAAGCCATCTGAAGTTAACTCAATCAGATATGAGCCTCCAAAATCCCTGTGCCAACTCCATGACTTCTAATTCAGTTTTCCTTTCGAGGGAAAATTATTTCTGTTTTACCAAGCACTGCATTGTGCCGAGAAAGATAAAAGGACTCAGTAAACGTTTAAGAAAAAGTTGCCAGTGTTTGTAAAGGAGAATTACCTGAGGTGGCAAAAACGCAGACAGGCAAGTCACTCCTTACACATCTTTATTCGTTACAGGTATCTTTATTTGTATAAACTAACTTCATAGTAGCCCATCAACAAAACTATTAAAAAAAAAAAATGACATGCATTATATTGCTTCTCCAAATGATAGAGACTTCAACCACTTTCAGCTCTAAAAAGCACCACCAGAGCAGTTCTGGCAGTGTGCACCATTTCTGCAGCACTAAAAAGACACTTGAAATGGGACTGTGAAAAGGGCAGAACTGTGTATCTGTAAAATCTACCTCAGTGTTCCTGTACCTTTCATTACAAAGGTAGATGAAAAGTTTTCCTCCTTTACTGTGCTTTTTTGAGTGAACTGGGGAGGGGAAGACAAATCAAGAAGGCAATGCAGGCTGTTATTATTAATTATTATTAGTTATTGATTTAAGAACAGCACAAAGCTTAAGTTACAGGAAACAGAAAGTAGAGGGAAATAGATTTCTCTCCTAGGTTTGAAAGATTACAAATAAGCTGTGTCGTTGCACAAACACTTAGGAAAACTACTAATGTTTCCTTTTCCCTTTTCTAATGCAACTTTTTAAAGAGAGATATTTTTGCTCAAGCTTTCGGGATCTCCTGTTAAGAATTAAAGACTGTAACTTCTAGAAATGGAGAGTTAGAAGAAAACTGGACTTGTGAAGCATCCTAAGAGATAATTACCTTCACTATGCATGCCTGCTTATATTTAAGAGCATCTTAAATAATGCTTTGCTGACTGAAGCCTCACACTTTCAAGGCCAACCAGCCAAGCCATGGGAATACAAACATCCAGCCGGGTATTACAAACGTCTTTGCACCAGCATCAGGACACAACTTCTCCAAATATTTATTTATTTGTTTGTTTGTTGCCAATGATTTCCTGACCTGCTAGCCTTTTTCCCCCAAAAGATGCCACTGCCTCCTATTTTCCAATTTTACTTCGCTCTAATTGAGGCATCTGCTTTCCACCTCGTGTCACAGATGGAATTAAGAATGTATCTGATTTGAAATCTTCTGCGGAGTTGTGACCCAAGCAATGGGCCTTAAGTATGTGAAGACATGGAGAAAAGAGGGTGGTCAATGACTCAGGATCTGTGGTGTTTAGCTGCTTCCAAACCACTACTATCTAAAAACGCTAATCCACGATCATTCTGAAAGACTCCTCCCTGGAAGAGGCTGTTTTGTTCTGGCATGAAAGAATATATATACACATATATAAAACATATATTATGTAATATTATTTCAACTGCAAAGAACGAGGCCAAAGTTTCTTGTTAGAATCTTGCTTTTACAGCCCATTAATTTTTTTTAGTTATAAATTATTTGTATTAAAGCATGCATATTAAAAGATTAACTACCATGCACTTCCCCATTCCTCTCCACACACAAGTATAAGCCTCAGCCCATCTTCCCAAAACCTCATGTTTACTTATCTAACTTATAGTTACCACTATTCTCACCTTCCTAAAGAGCTAGTCAGATTCTCATACCTTCATCTCTTGAAGTAATTCCTACCCTTTACAGTTAATTTAGTAGCTATACCAAAGAGACGCTTGTGAGAGAAGAACCTGTTGAAGTCCCCATGGCCACATGCATATCCCACAGCCATCTGCACAGTCACAACCAATAGGCTTGCTCATGCTTCTGGGACTCTCTAGAAGACCACACTGGAAAGTGACTGCTAGACCCATACATGCTAAGGGACTTCCTCAGTGTTCTAAGGAAAGAGTCAAATGCATCCTAAAAAGACATCACAGCTACGCAGAGTTAGGCTCTCCTGCCTACCAGTTTGTTTTTTGTTACTTCTCTCTCTGTGAAGTGTTTCCCATTTGTCCAGCACTCTGAAGTACTTTTAAGAACTGACAAGAAGGAAAGAAAGGGAAAGGCTCTGTAACCTGCCATGAATCCTTGCATTGCTATGCTTCAGTAACATCTGCTAGCTTGTGTTTATTGCAGGGGCTTAGCATTTCTTTTTATGAAGAGAAGCACACTCTGCCCATGCTGTGACTCTGTCACTAATGACAGGCAGACCTATGTATGTCCACATTACTGCTTCCATGGCATGCACCTGGCAGCAGAAAAAGGAAGTTGGAGGGAAGTACAATACTGAGCAGATCCACAGAAGCATAGAACAGTTTAGGTTAGAAGGGCCTTAAAGATCATCTAGTTCCAACTCCCGTGGCACGGTCAAGGGCACCTCCCACTAGACCAGGTTGCTCAAGGCCTCATCCAACCTTCAGGGAGGGGGCGTCCACAACCTCCGTGGGCAACCTGTTCCAGCCTCTCACCACCCTCATGGTAAAGAATTTCTTCCTAATTTCCAGTCTCAGTCTGCCCTTCTCAAGCTTCAACCCATTCCCTCTTGTCCTATCAATACAAGCCCTTGTAAAAAAGTCCCTTCCTGGCTTTCTTGTAGGTCTCCTGAAGGTACTTCAGAGACCATCAGGGTTAGTGGTGCACTGTGTTTGCCCTGGTACTGAAGTCCAACAAAATACTGCCTCTATCTGGAGGAGCTTACTGTCCAGAGGAGACAAAACACAAAAGAGTAGGGAACAGACACAAACACTGTGCATTGTCCTGGGTCACTCAACAGGCCAGTGGAAGAGCCAGGATTAAAACCTGCAGACAGCTCTTCATACAGCATAGGAAAAATTGCCATTCCCCTAAATGCTGACAAAGGCCTCATCTCCTCTGATAAATATGTCCCCACTCACTCTGCTATTACTCCAGAACACAATACATCTTTCTACTGGTCTTAAGTTTATTCCCAAACCAGACTGAAGGTTTTGCCTGAACAATTTTAGTTAATTCTGACGTTTGGGAAATGCACATCTTAACTATTTCACTACTTCTTCAGTAAATACCTTATTTTTAGACATAGAATGTTACTATGTTTTTTCCCAAGCTCTGGGAACATTTCAGGAATGTGAGGCAAGATATACAGCTATTACAAATAGATATTTCCCAAGCCACTCACAAGTCTGTGTCACTAAAACCCCCAATAAATTTCAAAACCAACTATAGTTCTGGTGGATGAGAAGCTGGACATGAACCAACTGTGTGCACTTGCAGCCCGGAAAGCCAACAGCATCTTGGGTTGCATCAAAAGGAGCGTGGCCAGCAGGTCAAGAGAGGTGGTTCTGTCCCTCTGTTCTATTGAGATCTTATCTGGAGTACTGTGTCCTGCTCTGGAGCCCTCAACACAGGAGAACATGGACCTGATGGAGAGGGTCCAGAAGAGGGTCAGGAAAATGATCAGGGGTCTGGACCCCCTCTCTTACGGGGACATGCTGAGGGAGCTGGGCTTATTCAGCCTGGAGAAGAGAAGGCTCACGAAAGACCTAATAACAACCTGACAGTACCTGAAGAGGGCTACAAGAAGGCTGCAGAAGACTGTTTGCAAAGGCCTGCAGGGACAGGAAAAGGGGAAATGGTTTGAAATGAGAGAAGAAGAGATTTAGATTGGATGTTAGGAAGAAGTTCTGCACCATGAGGCTGCTGGACCACTGGAACAGGTTACCCAGCAAGGTAGTTAAAGCCCTGTTCCTGAAGAATAGGGTCATGCTCAACAAGGCTCTGAGCAAACTGCTCTGGAGAAGGATGTCCCTGCTTACTGCAGGGAGGTCGCACTAGATGACCTTTGAAGGTCCCTTCCAACCCAATCCACTCTATCGCTCTACAACTCTGTAATACAGCACCTAAGGAAGGGAATGGGATACGGTGGAGTGTATTAGAGGTGCTGGTGAATGCCATGAGCCAGTGGCTGAGGGAAGAAAGACAGCAAAGCTGAACCCTCAGTTCCCTCTCAGCTCTCTATTTCTTTATCCTCCCTTTGGTCTCTTCTCCACAAACATACCCAGAACTTCTTTCCTGGTAATTTATGCACTGCAACTTCTTTCCATTTCGAATCACACCTTCATCCTTGCCGAAAATACCCTTCCAGAATCTTGCTTACAAAAGGATTTTTCATCAAGTGCCTTCACTTCTAAATCACTCTTCCTACAAGCCCTCCTCATCACCCCCCAGAGCTTTCTGCAGAAGGCAGCTGTGTCCAGAGCCAAGTGGGCATCCACCCTGCCCCAAAACGCAAAGTAACAACCCGGCGGTGTCTAGGAACTTGATTTTCAAATGACTACTGAAATCAGGGACATTAAACAGCTGGAAAGACAACACTGGTTCTCAAACCATTTATATGTTTTGAGAAATGTTATCAAAGGAGTTGAGTAAATTAAAAACCATTAAGACTTTTTTAAAGAGAAAAGAAAACATAAGAGCTAACGTTCTGCATGTTGCACTGCTCACCTGAACTCCTCAGATGGTTTTTTTGTATTCCTTTTTCTGTCACTCATCTCATTTATTCTCCTTCATGGTGTAATTCCCCCCAGTGTCTTGTCTTGTCTCCTGACAGGCTGCAAGCTCTTCAGAGCAGGCACAATTGTCTTACTTGCTATATAAATCAAGTTCCATGCTACTGTTAAATTATAATGTTTTGACAGCATTTTTAAGTTGAACTTGATTATATGAAACAATGGAACGCTTTGATTTTTTTTCCTGAAATTTTCTTCTTTAAAAGAAAATGATACCAGAAGAGAAGAAGCAGGGGGGCTATTTCCCATGATTTAAAAAAAAAGTTATTGTTTTCCTCCTACCTGTCTTTCAGGGACAGCCAAGTGAAAAAAGTTGGAGGTCATGGAAGTGGAACAAAAAAAAAAAAGAAGGAAAACAGTGTAAAGAACAGAAAGAGTAGGAAACAAAACCAAATTCTTAAATTCTAATTTCTAAACTCAGTAGGCTAGACTAAATTCCATGAAAAATACTGGAATAATCACTTCCCTATAGTAGACTCAGTGCAATAAAAAAGGAATTCTACATTATCTCCCCCCTATTTTTGACAAGCTCTAGAAAAAGCCACAATTTTACACTCAATTTATTACTTAAGTATATTTACAATGAATAATCACAGCTGATGGTTAGCTGACAGGCAAGCCACTGCATCTCTTCCTACCACTCCTTCACTTTCATCCTCATCACCATTTTCCTTTCATTTTTGGGGTTTGATGGTGGACAAGTAGGAAGAGTAACGAGAGGCTGTGAAAGACATGAGCAGTGTTCCTTGATTTCTGGCACTAGGCATTAGGAATTTCAGTTAAGTATGAAGGAGAGTATAAGGAAGATACCAACAGTGGTTTCAAAAAAGAAATCCAAAGTGGGTCTCTGTGGTTTTGAAGACAGTTCCAGACAGTATTAACCAAGTGCTGCCTGTTTTGTATTTTAGAGAACCAATTCAGTCTATGGAAGGGTTGGCTTTGGACAAATCTAAAAGCAATTTTCTAATCCTCATGAGGAGGTGATTAACAAGACAGACCCAGGTCCCTCCCGGGAGCATTTGGTTGGAGGACAAGAGACAATAAATGTAAAACAAATCAAGAGAGGATCAGATTTTCCCCATCAGGATAGCCAGATGTTGAAACAGGCTGTCATGACAGGGTTGTGCTGTTTCTGTCCATGGAAAAAACCCTGTCCTTGGAGGTTTTCAAGCCCTGAGTAACCTGGTCTTATCTTCTACATGACTCTGCTGGGAGGAAGAGGTCTCACACTACCTCTGAGACCACCTCAGACTTCTGACATCCCTTCCAACCAGAATAATCCTATGATCTCCAGCATGCTTATTTTTAATTTCTTAAGCAAATGACTGCTGAACAAATGACAGTTAACCCAAAAGGAAAGCCAATGTGCTTCCACACAGCTGGGTACATGCTCAGAAATTGCAGACCGGGACTTTTATTTGGTTGCCCAATTATGCCTGCTAGTGCACTAGCACCAGACATCTTTTATGGCCTAGAATCTGAGCTGAAACTATCAGCCTGTTCTCACAGGACCTCCTTGTTTTGCTTGGCTATTTTGGTTTGATCAGCATTATTGTGAGAAGCCACACACAGATCAGGGGCTACTGGATTCTTTCACTTGGAAATAGTCTTGAGTCGTGTTGTTATTTTTCACAGTCTTGATGCCTTCCGTTGCGTTTGCAGTGTTATAGAAGTGACACATTCTCATGTATGCTAAAAGGCAAATTTGTTACCAAAAATTCCTCCTTCTTGCTGTTTCTATCCACAATGCTATTACTCTTTTCTTATCCTGGGGGTGAACATGAGGGTTAGTCATATGCTCATTTTTTTCCCAGGCATAAACAGTAGCCCTGAAAGATGACTAGCATCTTTATAAAGAAGCTGCAGTATGTGGTCCTCACAACACATGGTTCCTATTTTTGTCATTCTGATAAAAGCACAGCAATGTCAATTTTTTTTTTATTTTTTTTTTTTGGTGATTTAGTGATTGTCCATGACCTGTACATCAGCTGATACAGTCAAAGGAGAAATTAGTGCTCAGTCTCCCTAGAAGCCAGACACATGGAAACTGAGTACAAGAAAAATTAGAAGCCAGCCCACATGATAGTCCAGGAAACAATGAAACATGTGACTGACTAAAAAACAGAGATACATCAGGAAATTTCCCTGAGGAAGTTTATGGTATTTAACTCTTTGACATTAATTTTATTGTACTGCAGGAGGAACCAATTAACTGAGAGATTCATTTTCATGGGACATCGGGAATTATTGTTCAGAATACAGATGAACAGTAAATTCAGCATACTTTAATTTTATTAGGTTGGGTTTGTTCAGCTCACACTTTTGCCAGTTTTAAAAAGGAATTGGAGATTTCATCAATAACTTTGGGTGCATTATTTTATTTAGAACACTTAAAGCAGCACTGTACTGACATGTAAGACACATACAAAGCACCTATTGTATATTCAGATTTCCCTCCCCTAATTGGATATGGTTGAAATAGTGACTAAAGCACTTTCAGAAAGCCTCGTGTTGATGACATCTGACTGGGAACACAATATGATTTGTTACAACAAATTATCCACAGGGGAGAGGAGGAATGGGCAAAGAAAAACAATTCTTATTTCCAAATCATGGTTCATTTCCATAAAAATACAGAATGCTAACCTGGAAGTTTTCCTGATAAAAGAAGAGTGCTCAGCAGGCTGAGAGAAGTGATTCTGGCACTCTGTTCTGGTTAGACCTCACCTGGAGCACCGTGTCCAGCTCTGGGGCTCCCAACATGAGACAGGGAGCTTCTGGAGCGAGTCTAGAGGAAGGTTCCAAGATGATCAGAGGGCTTGCAGCATGTCTCCTACAAAGACAGGCTGATAGAAGTGGGGCTGTTCAACCTGGAGAGAGGAAGGCTCTGGAGATCTTAGAGCTACATTTCAGTATCTGAAGGAGACCTACAGGAAAGCTGGGGAGAGACTCTTTAGAAGGGCTTGCAGGAACAGGATGAGGGGTAACAGTTTGCAACTGGAGCAGGGTAGACTTAGGCTGGACATAAGGAGGAAGTTCTTCACACTGAGATTGGTACAATACTGGAATAGGTTGCCCAAGGATATGGTTGAGGCCCCATCCTTGAAGACACTCAAGATCAGACTTTATGTGGCTTTGAGCAGCCTGATCTAGTTGGAAGTTTCGCTGCTGACTACAGGGGGTTTGGACAAGATGTCCTTTGAGGGTCCCTTCCAACCCAATGCAGTCTGTGAATATCTGAATAACCTGAGAAAATGTATTTGGGGTAAATACCACTTCTAGCAACACAGAGTTAGTAACTACTGCTTCCTGAGAAAAGAAAATAAGTCTAAAAGATTTCCATATGATTGAAAACCTTGCACACCACGAACTGGGGAGGACACATCTCCTTTACAGTTTGGGTTCTTCTGTGTCTTTTAGTGGGAAGCTGATTGTAAACAGTGCTGCAAACACAGAATCACAGAAGCAGCACAGAGAAGCAGTCTGCCCCAGACTGTTCTGCTCTCTGAAGCTGCTGAAGGACACTCTCTCCCACTGTTCTCATGCCAATTCCTTTAACTTTTTCTGTAAAAAGGTCCCCAGAAGCAGGCCATTTTCTTTCCCAAATCTTTATCACCTCTTGGACAAGAGATAATCACGTGTGCATCTATGTAAGTGTGCATTAACAGAGGATCACACTACCTGAGGCAGAAGAGTAGTCTCCTGCAAGGCTGAGTTCTGCAGTGTTGAAAGGAAACAACACAGAACTTCTATCACTTCCCCCATTTTCATGCTTTCAAAGTACTTCACATATATTAATCAGCTCTAAATAAAAGCCAAATTATTTCTAAGAGTGGCCTTTGCAGACCTGTATCACCTGGTGTGAAATATGACTTCAGCAAAGCCGACCGAAGCAGTTCCTCAGGCCGCAGCAACGCTGGCATTTCAGCCTACCGAGTATCACGAGTGGAGCCGAGCTCCTAACAGTAGCAGTAACAAATCATAGGAGTTAAGGAATGCTGGCTGAGACTAAATGGAGAAGGGTCAAATGACCTGCACCAATCTGCACAGCCTAAAAGTAGGAGTAGCTTTGTCACAGCTTGAGAACTAAATAGGGCCCTGCTTCAACGCATTGTTTCAACATCAGCTGAAACAAAAGGTGATAACCTGCTGCTAAAACCAATTCAGACACTTGGGATGCTGTTGTTAAGCCCCAACATCTGCTCAGCCACAGACCTCTAACTTAGTTAACACTCCACTTTGAAACACCAACTCAGAGATCTGCATTGTACATTGCATTCTTCAGCACCCTCCTGGGGGAACTGGCTGGTTATGGGTTGGGTGGGTGGCCAGTTCCCTGGGTTGAGAGCCGTCTGAATGGCTGGGCTCAGAGGCTGGCGGTGAGTTAAATCCAGTCAGCAGCTGGTCACAAGCCATGCTCCCCAGAGCTCAGTTTTGGGATCAGATACTCAGGCACACAGCACACACACAGGATGGATAACCAGGTACACAGCACACACAGGATGGATACCCAGGCACACAGCACACACAGGATGGATACCCAGGTACACAGCACACACAGGATGGATACCCAGGTACGTAGCACACAGAGAATGGATACCCAGGTACACAGTACACACAGGATGGATACCCAGGTACACAGCACACACAGGATGGATACCCAGGTACGTAGCACACAGAGAACGGATACCCAGGTACATAGCACGCACAGAATGGATACCCAGGTACACAGCAAACATGTAGGTAATTGGTATTTTTCTTGCTAATTGTGGACAATTGAGTCCTTCACACACTGCCAACTTGTTTTTCTCATATAAAAAAAAAAGCTTTGGTTGTAAATAATAATACTAAATATTTCACACACCATGCATTTACATCTAGGTATGGAGGTTAAAAATCAGTATGACTCTTTTTCTTAAATAGAAATGTAATCTTAATAGAAGTTCCTCCCTTTTTCTCTGCCAACTACCACCACACAATATGCCACAGAGAAGAAAGGGGAAGTGTCAACTTGTGTAAATTGTCCCTTATGTAATGCAAACCATCTGTTTAAGAAACAAAACAAAACTGATAAAGCAAGCCATTCCCAAGCATGATTTGCTATGGAGAAAAAGAAAGAAAATGAAATTTACTACATTGAATTGGAAGTCAAAGACCAGGACAGGCCACATAACCATGGAGGAAAACATTCATCCCTTTCTGCCCTGTACTTACCCAATTCTGCAAAATATTTTGAAGAAGTGAATAACTTGTTCTGCATATATGAGATATTGGTACTGTCGTACTCTTCTGGGCATTTCAGCCATCTAGAATGTTCCTAATTAGGTACAAACCCAAGCAGACAAACCTCCTTCTTGTAAGTAACAGACACAACAGCTCTCTCACAGTGATGCTACCACTGGGTTCCCTGTCACTGGAACCTGGCCTAAGTATAAGGGGTTAAGGCACTGCTGTTGTTCTTCGCTTCTTTAGGTATTTGTTATGAGAGGAATCTAAATGGACCCCTGCTAAGAACTGCTAAGACAATTTTTGTGTCATCTTCAATCAAATCCTCAGAAAAGGCAGTAGTATCCATAAAACAGTACTCTGCATTCCCACAGTCTCTCTCTGCAAAAGTCATTAGCCCTTTGGGAAGCACTGTCTGAAGAATCCTACCACAGAGACTGAAACCCTTCTGGACCCTCTGTTGCTCTAACATGGACAGGTGAATTAGGAAGCTCTGAGTAAGTGAGTTTGGTTTCATGACCTAAATTGAATGAAAGAACAAGGGCAGTGTAACCAGGTAGTCATCATTTTCCCTCTTTCACCGACCTCAGGCCTCGATCACATCTTCTTGTCCAGCTGCAGCTGTGCAGCACCAGCTCCAATCACAACCCCCTGCCAAGGGTTACAACTATGACCAAGCTCTTGTTTAATCACTTTCCAACATGTTTGCACCAAAATGAGCCAGCTCAGTTTAAGCCATTTTAGAATAAAGTCCTTGCCGTGTCCAGCCCAAGCAGAAGCAGGTCAGGGAGTGCTTAACTAAGACAACTGGCCAGAACATCAGAAGTTAGAGGGACAGTGATGAGCAACTTGAGACAGTTCTCTCACGTCAGCTATTTGGCCTAAACACAAGAGACAGTTAGCAGTAAGTCACTCAGCAGGTGTGATCGAGGTCAGCAGAACTGGCCAGACATTTGCACAGCCTTAGACGCCATGCTGCTGATTTCAAGACACTGTCCTGGAGATTTGACTTTTTAAAGGGGCAGGGCAGACAGCAGTATAAATGCCCCTCTGGAGGTGTCCCCAATCGCATAGCCATAACCAAGGTACTCAGCATCATTAGCTGGTTATGAAAATATTGTTTGTCACAACAATTCCTTCTTCCCTCTACCCTGGATTTTCAAATCTCCCTTTCATTGGGAAACAGTATATGGAAATTTTTGTAGTTCTTCATTATCTGTGACTGAATTGTCCCATGGAGATTTCTATCATTCCTATGTGCAGGTTGTTAATAGTAGTAAATAACAAAATCACCACTAGAGAATTTCTGCCTATCACCCCCCAAAATTAATTCTCCAAGTCTGTCAGTCCAGGAAACAGGGCAAGTCTTCCAAAAGTAGCAGGAAGATGTGGAAGTGAGGTTCCATTTTTGTAAGGTACATAAGCTAAATTTAAAACATATAATGGCAGTCAGGTAAAGATGCTGGCAGCGGAATCTTCAGAAGGTCACAGGAAGGCCTTGCATCCCAAAGCAAACTTAGTGGAAGGCGGGCATTTAAGGTGCTGAGAAGCTAAGCAAATTAATCTGCTGTACGTTCTGCGTTGCAGTGCTCTACTAGTATCCACTTCAGCTCACTTCAAGCTAGCACAGGTGACTATATCGAAGTTTTTATTAGCTAAACGTCCCTGAGACTTAGATCCTAATGCCTCTGCTGCTCTTCAAATGAAGATTTAGTCTCCCCAAATACTCAGGTGCTTTAGAAAATATTATCTAAAGCTCTCTGGTTTATAATCTAGCATATCTTTGCCAAGAGGTCTGATACACATAAGGGCAAGCAGAAAAGTGGGAGAAATATGGTTTAATGGCCTGTCAAAAACACTACTTGATGTGAACATGTGACAGTTTTAAGGCAGCAACGTCTTTCACTGCTACAAGCTTTCTAGGTGTAGCTAAATCCATATATGCTTTTTTGTTTACACTAAACTGTGAGTGAAAAGAAAAAAATCCCTTGGACTACTTATCACTTTTCTTCAGCTTCTCAGTCAAACATGCCAGGGAATCACCAAACACAGAGCTGTCTTTTTCCACTGGCTTCTGCTCAGTCCCAGACCTTGGCATGTTGTTAATTCCAAGCCTTACTGCCAGGAGCAGCAGCAACTTTGCTCTTTTTTCATTTTCATTTTCAAGGTTACACAAACATACAACGTCCTACTTACTTCATGGATGTGAGGAACTATAGGACTGCCTTACAGTTCATGCACATGCACTAAAAAGAAGGGAACAATCCAACACAAAATTTTTCTATTCAAATCAGACTTCATTAACGTGGAATTAATTGAACCTACCAGACACATCTAACAGGCTGCTTTCCTGACCTTTTCCAGCCCTACAGTTATGGCACCATCCACATTCAGGGTGGCTTTTGGTTAAACATTCTGTAACGTGAATCACTACTTCCCTCACTTGAGAGAGCCTGAGTGTGACATCACTGGAAGAACTGAAGGAGCCTGTGCTTTAGCACTGCAGCTGCCGAGGGACATGAAAGTCTTTTAAAAGTAATTTTTAATAGTGGTCCCAGTCTGTCAAATATTCTGAAAAGGGATCACTGGCCAACAGAATTTAAGTCCACGTTCAAATATTGTACCTACAAAATTAAACATATCTGAAGTGATGGACTAAGCCAGTTTCACTACAGGAATCTGTCTACGTCCTAATTTCACAAAACTGCTCCGGTGGCAAGTGCTGAGTAACTCCAAACAACCAATGAATTCCCAAGTTATTCAGTGCTACAGCTGGGTATACTGACATAGACTTAATGAAGCTAAACACCCATGCTACTGGCAGAGAATGGAAGAACAAACAAGTCCTAGACAACTCCATAGGAAAGTGATGTCAGAAGAGTTACACAAGCACAAGTGCATGAAAACAAGTCCATGAAATTCATGATCTAGCAAAGTCTGTTCGTGGAAACGGAAAGTCTCGATTATTCTTTGACTTGTATTTATTATCGTCCTGGTGACAGGAACATGAATGCTTAAATGAAATAGAAATAAAATAATCTGGGGAACGTCAAGAACAATACCAATCCTTCAAAGATTTTTAAAAGTAGATGTTATCTTTTTCACTGTTAGGCTGTCATAAACATGCTCCTAGTTCGTGTTAGTCCATCAAGCTGAAAGACATATGCTATCTTTGATCTCTGTGTAGAACCCCTGTTGAGACTAATGCGAGTTGAGCGTGAAGAAAGAGACTAGAATAGGCCCTCAGTTCACAAATAGTAAGCAGGCTGCTTGAGGGAAACAAACCATATTTTCTTATAGCACTGCTGAAATTTATTGGGAAGTTTCAAACAGTTCTCTCCAGATCTACGTGCCTATGTGTGGCCATGGGCGTGCTCACTAGTCAGAAAGACCTACGAGGTGCAGAAGGTACTTGTCCTGTGAAATGCGTTGCTGTTACGGTGAAGCACTTCATCTCTGACCACCTTTTCTCATATGATAATGACTAATCCTTTTCTTTACACTCATCTGTGCAGGCTGATGGCTTTGTCCATCAGTATCACAGTATCACAGTACAGGCTACAGAGGGGATACTTTTATAGTCATGGCATGGAATTGTGTCCTATACCCACTTCCAGCTAAAAAACTCTACAGGACTTACTGCATCCCGCTTTGTAGCTGAAACCAGGAGGAAGAAGGAATCCTTGCTGTGCAGCTGCTGCTAGGGTTCGTTGGTCTGGAGGGAATACGGGAATCATTAATGGAGGCAGCTGACCTTGGACCTGCTGAACAGGAGAGGGAAAATCAAACGTGGAATTTTTCCTGGGGAAAATGTCTGCTTACATGCTTACTCCTCATCTGAGAGGTCACTTCTGAATATGCTCCTCCACAGTGGGGTGTCCCAGTAGCATCCATCAGCCTCATCTTGATAACCAAGGCACTTTGCACAATTTACATTAAGCCAGAATAAATCAAAACATCCCACTACTGCAAACCTATATCCACATTAACTACCTCTCCCACAGCTCATAATGCCTCTGCTCTCTCTCACTGCAGAACAGGGTTTTCTTCTCTTTTATTGCAGAGATATTGTAACAACATCTCTTGTCTTGGACAGTAGCTTGCACCCTGACTGAGCCCAAACAGAAAGATCCACACAAAGGGAAGTACAAATATGTACGGAAGTAGCATACAGCACAGTCAGTACTATTTTTCTGCCCACGTACATATACTTATTCGTACATGTGAAAAGATAAAGTCTTCGAGATGGCAAAAAAAAAAAAAAAGCCTGGGACTTTATTCACAAACAAAACACAGCTATGTCTGAGGCATTAGCTGTCCAACTCTGCTCAGCAACTGTACACAACCATGCAAGTCAGGAAATGGAAAATATTATGTTGTAAGCGGATACTGCAGGGGACTTAAGACATGCAGAAATTAGTCATAAAAACTGGAAGTTAGCCACGGTGTGACATCTAATACTATTGCTTTTACCCACTTCTATCAGACTTCTTAGTTGCTAGAAATGGACATAGTCTTTGTGTTTCAAAACACAAAAGTTTGTTAGATTAAGATCATAAATGGTTGGTTTTAATTAAAAAGACTCCCCTGTCCTGGCCAGATCAGTCAGCAAGGGAGACTGACTCAGCTTTTTAAGAGAGGTTGTCTAGGTATTTAATGGCACTGTAAAAATTGAAGCATACGAGGTACAGGTATATTATCAAAGACTAAAATATAGTTTGTGCTCTGTAGCCTTAAGAATTAAGGAGAATTAGAGTGTTGTTGATCAGCAACATTTTTTTGGCCAGTAGCATAAGAAGGTGGCATTCCATTATCGCCTGCATAATGGAACTGGCAAAACTTGTGCCAGCTCCTTGGTTGTCAGAGTTTGGACTACAGCATCTTGCCTCAATTTTATTTTAATTTAATCTGCTGAAGATCCAGGAGATGTCTTGGTTCACGCAGCACTGTTACAAGGCAGAAGAGCTCATACAAAATTGAGGAAGGTAACCTCTTTGTTTATGCCAGGACCTGTCAACACCTGTGCATGCTGACTGCATCTCAGAGTCTGAAACAATATGCAAGAGTGGATGGAGTTCAGGAGCACTGCTGACAGAAATCGTTGTGCTCTAAGTCTGAGACTGAAGCTAGAGTGAATATAGCTCTGCCCACTGCACTAATTTTGGTGTTATTTTAGTTACTTCAGTATTCTCCTTTCTATTCTGATCCTGTTAAATAGAAGCTGTGTACTTTTAACTGTATTGCTGGGGGGGGAAAAAGCAAAATGTGATTTCTTCTCTATCCTCACTCAGTCACCCTAGAACTGCCCAATGTCTGCTTTACTTCATGAGATTATTTTTGTTTGTTTTGTTTGAGGTTTAGCTTTTTTTGGGGGGGGAGGGGTGGTGGTGTTTTGTTGGGGGCTTTTTGTTTGAAAGACAAAGACAAAGTAACTGTATTCTTTTAGAACAAAAATGAACAGCCATGTGGAATTTTTGCATAGTACTCTTCTTCGGCAAAAAGCCATAGAACTTTTTTTTTTTTTTTTTTAAATGGTTTCCAAGGATGAAAGTGACTTTGCCAAGCAAAGAAGCTTCAAAACAGGACTCAAAAACACTAATAGAAAGACAGATGGTTCTACTAAGAGCTTTGCTGCCAAAAAAAAAAAAAAAAAAAAAAAAAAAAAAAAAAAAAAAAAAAAAAAAAAGAAAGTGAAAAAAATGGAGTGATGTTATTGAAGCTGACTACAAAGTTCTCTGATGACTGCAAATACTCTTGTCCCACTGCAAGTGTTAACTCTGCCTCCAGGGCTAATATAACTAAAGCACCACACACACACACAAATTGTCACTGCCAAGCCCACAATGAAGCACAAGTCTGCACTTGATTCCAAGTGACTGCCAAATACACAAGCAAAACACCACACTGAAAAATTCCCATTTAGGAAAACATTTACCAGGAAAATGCCCTTTTCTCTTAACTCTGACTGCTGCAGTTCACTTTTTCAAATCGCTGCTCCTCTTTATCTCTCCGAGGGGCCTTAGGCCCATGGATTTCAAGTGACACAAGCCTGGTTGTGTGAAGGAGGTAAGAACTATAGAGTGATGAGGATGGTTTGCATGGCTACAGGAATAACGCAGTCAAAACAAAGCGATTTTCATTCCAGGATGGAATGTATGTAGCACCACTCAAATAGCCACACTTCATTTTCTCCCAAATGCAAGTTAAGTGCAAATATCAGTTTATTTTAATCGGATTACCTGACACAATACCACACAAATTATAGACCTTTGATTTTTATAGCTCGTGTTGGCTACTACATCTTAACTTTTGCTATGTTTATTATTATTACCTAGAATTGCTAGGATACAACTGTTTCAAGTGGCACAGAACACAGAACTCCTTCTGAGTTTTACATGAAGGGTATTTTCCTCTTCTTTTTATTTTTTTTATGCTATTACTACTCCAGTTACACGCCTCACTAGTGTTTTCTGTTACACAGTTTACATACTTTCCAGTGTTTTCTTGACAGTAACCTCTTGATACTGCATTTCTAATTTGAACATAATGGACTGCAAATCAGTGCTATTGTTCAGGCACTTCAGTTTGTTCTGCTAATAGACACATATATGCAGTCCACAAAAAGAAACACGTAGCTGCCAAGTTTCTCCGCTTTCCAGTCTCTCTTCTTAATTGCAATTTCCTAAGGGTGAAGATTGTAGTTTAAATCCTCACAAAATTCCCAACGGATTAAATTTCACCTTGTAACTTCTTACCTACTTTATGATGTCAGTGTGGATGACACGGACACAACCTTTCAATATCTATACATAATATTGCCACTATGCCAACTGATCACACAGTTCCCTGATCTTTCTTTTAATTTGAATTGCCATCGCCACGTATCAGATTAACCAGAAGCGCTCCTCTACCACACGACAAATGGTAGAGGCACAGTGCAGAGGAAAGGCTCATGACACACATAAAATAACAAAGAAACCAACCAAATGTTATGAAAATCTCCACAGTCTATACAATCAGTTCACTGGTTAAGGAATTCATGCTTTCATTCACGTATTTCTGAGAAGTAATCTGGGGAATGAAAGACACAAACCATACCACTCGACATTTAGTTTATGAGAAATAACTCAATCCTGAAGAAGCAAATACACAGGACTTCAAACAATCCAGGAAAGTAAAGGTTCTCTAGTTCATGAAGGCAGTAAGATATCTTCTGTAACAGCAAACTGGTTTAGGAGTGGTAGAAGCTGCAATCCAGTTTAACCTAGAGCCTAAACCAAAACCAGAGACACTTCACACTGGTCACTGCAAATCCAGAAAAGGTGACTAGCCCTAAAGGACTTATCAACAAATAAGAGTATGTGACAACTAACACAGTTATTTACTGTCCAAGTGGGAAACTGACACATCCAGTTACCCACAGAGATTTTTGATTTTGGAAAATGCCTCACCGCATCTCTGTTTGTTTCAGTGCCTTCCAAAAAAATCCTTCCCTTAAACGACTTATCTCTATCAAAAGACACTTGGAACTGACTCAAGTTGTTGAAGCCTGAGCCAGCATCTCCACAAATCTGTGCATGTCCATTATGACTTGACCATAACAAATCCCACCACACAAAGATGTGTATGAGGAGTAGCCACAGCTAGATTCCCAGCATTCCCACCTGCATTCTAATTGCAATGTTTACATCTAAATTCTAGTCTCCTACCTACTTTTAGGAACGGTGTGTGGTTAGCACAGCTATCAAAGAACTAAGCAAGATGTATTTAACTGTTACCCTTACTGCTTGTTACTAGCTTCAGCTGTGACTTGCATAAATTTGGATAGCTGATGCCTGACAACTACAGTTCTACTCTATTTTTTGAGCACTTTGGCTACAAAGTAGTTCAAGGAAATATTAAGTTGCAAAGTAGGGCATTCAAGATTTAGGAAATCCCAGACTTGGGATAGCACATATGACTTTATTTGGGTCCTTTTTGCCCATGCATCCTGACAGAGTCTTTGATCCAATGACTGCTAAGAGCAGCACTTCCTTCTCCACAAACTGAGAAAACTCTGAGCAATACTTTCCTCTTGTGCTGTTTAGAAGATGCTCTTCAAGAGCTGTATGAGCATCATTGGTGAAATGATCACTTAATGGCTTCTTCATGTAGAAGTGTGGTTAATTTTTATTGTGAGGTCTCCTCAGCTGCCTCAAAGAAGTTCAGATTTTATATTCCTAGAACGGTGGATGCACATTAATGATTCTATCTGCTGACTTCAACATCTTGTATGAGTATCTTCTTGCCTGAGACTTGTTTATAAGTCAAGTATCTCTTCTACTGTGTATGAAAGAACATAATGTGCATTTAACATGCAGTAACATAAATCTCTCCTTCAAAGATGTCGTGTCTAATTGCACTGGTCCTCCTTCCTCCAGCAACACTTGGCTCAGGGTGGTGCATGCTATGCTGGAGGACCGGATTCTTTAATTAGCATGTGTTGGCCATCTCTCTCCCTCTCCCTCACACCCCCCCATATACTATTTTAGGGGAAATAAAAATATATGTCCTCATATAGCTACAATCTGCTATTTTCCCTTCCAGTGACGTTTAAAATAAGAAAAGAAAATGTTGTTCTTCTCATCTCTTCCCTACATTAGTTCCCTAAATTGACTTAAGAGTGTCCTAAATCTCTAAGGCACAGAGCCTTGCCTGTTTGGGCAATGCAACGACCACTCTCTCCTCCTGAGTTAGAGGTGGCTTTTTATGGGGTGCTTAGTGAGTGCTTAAGACACAAACCAGAAGCTGGATGTCAAGAAGCAGAGATGCTGAGAAGAAGACAGTGGTGAGATGGGCAGTACACCCCTTCCATCCTGTTTTCTGACCTAATGCTTTCCTTTTACAACTGAGGAGTGACTCCTCTGCCAGACATACTGGTGCAGGGGATCCTGAGAAAGAGTTTTGTGAAGGGTTTTTGGACTAATCTCTACCTGAAAATCCTTCTGTAGTGGATGAATGTTGTTCTTCTCTTTGCTGCATAAAAGGTTTACATAATTCATACCAGTACTTAGTTCACCCAAAAGGAGCACCTCGCTGTTTACAATTGCTTGCAAACAGTGACACTTATTGTAGGAAAACCTGCTCTCAACAGTGGAAATATTTTAAGAATAAAAAAGGCTCTTTAGGTAGACCCTACCACCCCTCATCTCCTATAGCAGTTCCACTAGCAGAGAGTGGAATTTTTTGTGGTTTTTTTTTCACATTATCACTATATGGAGTGATAATGCGGAAAAAACAAAACAAAACAAAACAGTTTAATGGAATATTGAGACAATCCTTAACAGGTAATAGTTGGTACGTGTGCAACTTGGCTCACAGGAGACACAGGAAAATTGAACTGCATCTCAGAGAGCTACACCAACATTTGTCACGTCAAAAAAGCAAGGCTTTCCAGGCTGAAAACTTTCTCTCTTTGCTCAGTTCTGCAAGACAATCTACATGACCCTACCAGCATCCACCTCAAATTCATCTCATCGCGATGTCTGCAGGTACTACTAAATGAACACACACTTAGCCTTTTGTGCTGAAATGCAGAACAGTGAATTGAACTGCCAGGTGATGCAGACAGTAGCTGTTTCCACATCAAGAAGCTTCCAAAGGCTTCCCTCCTCCACTTCACACTACAGAACAAAATGCACTGCTGAGAGATGAACACCTCCAGCGGCACTTCGAAGGATATAAGCCAAAAGAACTTTTTGCATTAGGAATGTCTCTTGGATACATTCAAAGGAAAAAGTGGTATTATTTATTCATTTATGTAACTAAAATAAAGAACTTTAGGAACACTTCTTTTATATTTTATCTGGTGTAGGAAAAAAAAATACATTCAGAGGAGAGAAAAGCAGTAAGATGACTTTTTTTCCCCAAGAGTATACACGCTTGTGTCACTTAGCATGTAAGGTATCTACAGGGTAATTCTGCCACAAAGGCATGTGAACAAACATTCTAACTGAAAAGGAAGACATCGCCTGAAATAAAAAGAACAGAAAGTTGAGTTCATTCTAATATGCAACTGTTTTAAGTCAAAAGCCTAGGAGTTCACACAGGAATGGTTGCTCCAGACTACACAACACCTCAGTGTGTGGGGTCCTCTGGCAAAACCAGCACTTTCAGAGCAAGCTGCCGTGATTCAGGTAACAGCTGCACTGCTCTCCAAAGGACCCTTTCCAATCCAAGTTCAAGAGCACCACTTAAATTTGCTCTTTCTTTTATAGAGAAGAAAAAGATCCATTGTTTGGCTGATTGACCCATTTGTTTCATGAAAAGTCAGCAAAGACACAAAATTGGCTTTTGAGTTACGATAATCACCGTTTGGTCCAAACTGACTTACTTCACCTCAGCTAACACTCACAAAAAAGTACTGTTCCTCTTGACATAGCTCCCAGGTACCCTGTTCAAATGTTAGTACCCTTCTGAGAAGAATGTACCAGGACTGTGACATGGATCATCAGGTCCAGAGGAGAGCCACAAAGACGGAACATCTCTCCCATGAGGAGAGGACAATGGAGCTGGGTTTGTTTGGAGAAGGCTCTGGGCAGACCTAACAGAGGCCTCGCAGCACCTAGAGGGGGCCTACAGGAAGGCTGCAGAGAGGCTGTTTCAAAGGCCTGCGGTGATAGGACAAGGAGAAATGGTTTGAAATTAAAGTAGATTTAGATTGGACGTTAGAAGTAAGTTCTGCAACCTGAGGCTGGTGGAACACTGGAACAGGCTGTCCAAGAAGGCCGTTGAGGTCCCACCCCCAGCAGTATTCAAGGTCAGGCTCAACAAGGCTTTGAGCAAGCTGATCTAATGAAGGATGTCCATGGTAGGAGAGTTGGAATTAGATGATGCTCGTGGTCCCTTCCAATCCTGACTGACTGATTCTACGATTCTATGTTCCTGCAGAGTGCAGGACGCTTGTACTAGATGACCTTTGGAGGTCCTCTCCAACCTGAACCCTTCCATGTTTCTATGAAGACAGAAACCTGTTGCAGACTTGTGCCTGTCAAAATTGCTGCTTTGTATGGTATATTGTCTTCTATCTGTGTTTTTCCTGGCTAATAACAACTTGTTCCTAAATATAACTGTCACATAGCAAGACACATCTGCAAAGTCACTCCCTTCAAACTGGAAAATCTATGAACTTACATTACTGAGTGAAGTTACCTCAGAGGGTATGATGCAGCATACGGTTTCCAGATGCTTAGTTAATGTTTTTCCCAATGAAGTCTGGACCAGTGCTGATTGCTCTAGCAGTAAGTTATTCAATGAAACATTTGCCAGGGAAAAGAAAACAGGTGTGAGATTTTCTGATGTGTTTTAGAAGACAGCATGCAGGATCATTTCTCAAACTGCACATGTGTACTGTTTTCTACAGTTAGTTGATCTAGTGCATACTGATTAAGTTGTTCACATGATAATGAACTGTAGGGGTTTTGTACACGCCCTATTAAGAATTAAGAGACAAAAATAAATACACTTTCCTTTGTCATTGTTCACATCAGTCTTCCGGAAGTCATATGCATACATTTTTTCCTTCTGATTTTCCACATTCTGTTCAATGAGGCTAAAGTGGTTGGGTTTTGAGTTTATGTGCTAACCTAGCTCACCTCCTTCTCAAAGTCACTTCTCTGCTATCCCCAGTGCTCACATTTTACCTGATTAAAAGCCTTTGCGCAAGAATATCATGAACTACTGAGAAAAGAGCTCTGGAAGGAAGGTTCAGTATAAACTAATGCAGCTGAGGAAGCAGGCAAGAGCCAACAGGACACTTCTGTCATCTCTGTGTTAAGTGAGGACTGTCTCTACCTGAGGCTTTAGAAAGCGAGTGACAGGTGTAACAATCCAAAGAGGTGTGCATAATCTAGATTGCTCGTCCTGTAAAAGCTCAAGTGCTTTTTGAACATACACAGGTTTGACTTGCAAATCTTAATGTTGTTCATCAGTGGGTAGACCATAACAGCAAGCAGAATTAGGAAGCAAGGCTCAGCACTACATGGGATGTAGAGGAGGACGGGGGGAGAAGACTAAGCATCATCCCAAACTGACTTTCCAAGAACTTCTGTGAATATTGAGGTCCACAGATTCAGGTAAGGAAATAAATTGTAGTATTACACAGGATCGTAGGCTCCTTTTTGTCAGCAAATTATCTGAGCTGAGAGAAATGCCCCACTTTGGTATCTCTTCAGCCCTTTGGAGGTGGTGCCTTTGAGTTCCTCCTGAAAAAGTATTGTTGGGAATGTTTTCATGCAAAAATTGCCAACAAGACCGTAAGATGCTTGGCTATAAAAGAGCCAAAGATGGTCTTTCAATTCAGAATGCAGTTTAGGTAAAGAAACATATTTATTCTACTTGTGGTTCTTATTCCTACATAGACAGTTGATACAGCTTTTGGGGTATGAATCTACTCTCTAAAGCTTTCTTTAGTGCATTTTTCCCAAAAGACCAAGAAATGGGTGGCAAGAGCAAGGTTGATGTCATCCAACTCATGTAAGGCCAATTGGTAGTTTTTGTCATATTTACTCAGAGGCACCTGTGTTGAAGCCATCCAGCACACCTCCCCCTTGTTGATTTTTCCATAACATATTTAAACACCAGTAACTAATCATTTTGATGTATAAATTGCAGTAGTATTCTTCCTGTCTACTGTTCCAAAAATAGACTGTTCTGTCTTCCGAAAGAGGGAAAAGAGTTCCAACATGGAAAGCGGTGTATTTAGGACAGTGTACAGATGAGAGCAATGCCGTGACCTCATTCTTGACACGATGGTAAAGTGTAAATTCACAAACAGCAGTACCTAAGGCCTAAGCCACTAACAGTGGACTGTTTTCTTTAAGAGACTTGTTATTTTATTAATGACCTTGAGGCTCTCTGGAGGAAAGCTGTGAATCAAGAGTAGCATTCAGCCTGTTGTTCAAAACCTGTCTGATGACACGAGGGACCACAACGCGGGAGAGGATTAACTATGAAGAAAGTGGGTACAATGATGTGGTGCTTCAGTGGAATGCAAAGGGTTTGCAAGTCGAGCCCATTTCTCATCCTGGTCTTCCTTCATCCCCACCAAGGCAGACACAAGTGATAGGTTCCTACAAGTTTCCTCTGTTCCTGAAGTGACACCCCCACTTCTAACGCTCTTGCACTGCAGTATTGCTACAATCTGGGCTGCTATTTCGACTCTTCCACTGCCACTCTCTGTGAGTCACCCATGACACACCGCTTGTCATGATTCTGTATGTAATTACAGTAAAATATTGGGTCTCATTAACCTCTATGAAACAATTCTACTTTCATAAACCTTAATGCAAATCTCTTGCTTGCTCAAATTAGTTGACACGGAAGACCAGGAGACTGTCAGCATTCTGCCTAATAACAATTATTCCTTGGTTTGTGCCAATTTCCTAATGGGATTTAAGGTAATATTACCATCTAGAGAGGAAGGAGTATTCTTTCAGCAAAATCCCTACAGTTTCAAAATGTGCTTTTCACTCAGGATCTCTCTGACAAGTAGAATATATCATCAATTAAAACAAACACAACCATTTTACCGTGTGGGTGTTGGGCAAGAAATGGGGGTTATTTAATACCATGCAGTGGGCAGAAATTCAAAGCCCATTCGGCTGCTCAGTACTGCAATGTTATAAACAAAGATGAAAGTCTTAGCAAAGTCATCCACTTAAAATCACACTATCTAGCAAGAGAGAGAACAATACACATGAAGCACTCAGAAAACAAATTCTCCACTGAAAGTCTGCATCTACTTTTCTTTCCTTAAATTGAAAACTTAGGGGATACAGTCAATAAAACTGCATACAATCTATTACAGTACAGGTGAAAAACATTCGCCATGATGTGATCAGTGTGGACTTTGTAGATCTGGGTCTGCTCAGAAAATCTTAAGGCTTAAATCTACAGATTAAATCCTTTGAAGGTCTCCTCTTTCCCCTTACTGCTACTATTATTAAATCAGATACATGTTTCAATGTATGTCTGGTCTCCTATAACACCAGTTTCAGAGCACTGGTTGATACAGAAACTCAACACAACTCCTTTCTGAAGAAATAATAATAATAATAATAATAATAATAATAATAATAATAATAATAATAATAATAATAATAATAATAATAATAATATTTATTATAATGATTACTATTTTATGCTTTCTATGTGGTCTTAAAACCCCCTGCACTTAAATACGATGGACAAATGGCCAGGAAAATTAAGACCAAATGTTATTAGAAACCTCTGTGGAAAATACATTACTAGTAAGGACATCCTCTACCTACTGCCTAGAGAAATGCACCATAAAGACCTCTTTTTTATCTTTCAGCTGTTCAGACTTGGTTTCGACTCTCCATTGTGCCAGTGGAATTGCTCCTCAACAAAGTTCAGCTTTCCCATCCAAAGTTCAATTTAAAAAGTAAAATGGATTTAAGATGCATTAGGAAGACTGTTTCAATAGCTACGTAGCCACTCTTCCATTAGTGTCCTGATGGTTATTACCCCATGTTACCAAAACCTTCTTCACAAGAGTTGTTTGTGAGTATATACTGAATAGGACTGAAGGCAGTCTCTCATTTTGTGCCTACACTTTGCTGACAGCAATACAGTTAAAGCATAATTGACTGTAGATACAGTGAAAAAGTTTTGACATCTCATCATCTGATTTCAGTCTACAGCCAGGTAGTCAAATATCTACATCCTGTAGATATAGGCACCACATTTTTGACTCCCCAAACATTTTGTCTTTGTTTTCAGTGGCTGTCTTCCTCAGGTCTTGTCTTCCCCATCCTCCTTAATTACTAAACATCTGAGAAAAAATAACAGCAGCAAAAAGGAAAGACTAAATGTAATTATTTCTTTGGCCCTTCTAGAAACAGACCATGCAATGGAGAAGGAAACTGTCTACCTCACAAGAGCACCTACCATCATAAATCAGTTTTTAATTTTACTGGTGATTTACAGGAATCAGATGAACATTTGCTGCCTGATTCTCCTCTAGATTGCCCTTGTCCAAGACCCAGGGTTTGGGAGTCCCTCCTGCCTTGTGACTCCCTGACAATACCTGATTGGTATGCAGCGCATAAAAATATAATAGCATTTGCAAAGCAGAATCCACACATAATATATGAAGTGCAGGATCTCACAAGAGGGGGGAAAAGCACAACATAATGAAAATTAATAGTCTTTGGGTATTTTCTTCTTAGTCTGAAGTAGTTCTTGAATGTACAATCATTTTTTTTCTGGCTTGACTGCCTTTAAATATACACATACCATACTCCTGGTTCATTTTTTAAGCCACTATAGGTATTAGAGGACAATTTACATGTGATTTGCATTTTTTTTTCCTGTGCCTGTGGTTTTGGTAAGTCTTCCAAACCTAATGACTGTTCTTTTGGCCAGCAACATAAATGCTGTAATCACACAATTATTGTGCTGGGAACAGTTTAATTCAGCATTTTGTTCTCAACCACAGAACAATTACTCAACAATTTTGGTTAACCATACTAGCTCACTGCCTGGAGAAGCAGCAGAATATTCACAAGATCTATTGTCTCACATAAAGGCAGGCAATAGATTCTTATCTATTACAACTTCCCAGGATCACTTTGCTCTTTGGGGTACTTCCACATCCTCCCAGTTTACAAAAATAAATTATTAGCAGTACACTGTATTAGTTTATTCATCTCTATCAGCCAAACGCTTTTAATTGTGCATCTGCATACTAAAGAGAAAGGTAGATGTGATGTGTCTGGGAGAGAGGGATGTAGTGGAGCACTGTAAAAGCTCTGAGAATACTACAGTGATGTAATCCAACTACTCCACTCTAAGCATAAACCATGTCCATTCAGAATTAATTTTTAGTTCTGCTCTTCAGCCATCCCTTTCTCTTTAGCAATAAAAGGAATTTTCTGATCAATTGGTTTATTCCCAGCACTGTTTGTGCTGGAATGCCGTTGGCCAGCTGGCCATAAAGTACTTCTGAGATCTCTTTAGGCACCGCTTGAGACAAAGTTTTAAACCAGAACACAGTCTCTGAGGTTGGATGCTTGGTCCAACTGAAAATCAGGGGCTTACTAAGGCTCACCTAATGCAAATCATCAATTTCATTTTACGCTAGTATGGGACAGCCCCAGTGTAAAAACGGAGCTGATAAACCTCAAGGCTCTCATCACATCACATGAAATGACAACACCTGATGTCAGTTTGGTTGAAAGAAGAATAGGAAAAATCATAGAGCAGTTTTCAGCCACTCACTGGCACGATAAAGGATATGTAGATTTATTTAGATCCCTTAATATTTTTGCCAGGAAAAAAAATTCTAAAAACCTTTACTGGACCTGGATGCTCTTTTTTTTTTCTTTTGCGGTAGACCTGGTTCACAATAACGTGAATGAGAATTCTGACACTTCAGTAAGAATAGATTTACTCAGTTAATAAAGTGTCAGGATCTTTACATATTTTCTGCTCTCAATTTCAGTTCTGGAAGCCTTTTACCTAAGCAAAGATAAACATTTTAATAATGCCTTTTCCAGTTTTGTGTTTGTTTTGTCTTGTCAGTCACAGGGAATATTTTCATTCAGAGCTGTGAATCTGAAAAGTACAACTCTGGCAATGCTGCTGAGCAAGAAAAATTCAACTAATTAAACAAAGCTGACTCAATAAACTTGGTCTGATAGTAAGAGAAATTAAAAAAGAAACCAGTAGTAAACATGATTAAGACATAAAGTAATATGTGAGTTATTAAATGCCTCTAGCTTTTAAGTAACACTCAGGACAGGGAATCTGTAATAGTCATCCTCTGAAGGGCAAATTCTGACCTGTAGGAACTTTGTGTTGAGTCCTTGCTTTGCTGAAGTCAACACCAACTGACTCCCCAATGGTATCCAGCAGAATTAGTTTGGGTTTTAAAGTAACTTTAATTAAAATAGAAGAAAAGTAAACTCACGAGGTATCTTATGGAGCAGAACACAGGTTCAAAAGTTATCATGGGCAGGATACTGAGCTATGACACTTATTTTTTAGCTCTATTAGCTCTATAAATAGAGCTGAACACTGTGTCTGCTTGTGCTTGAAGTAGAGTTTCAACAGATGTGGAGAAAGGCCTTGTTTCTCCTGAGATGAGTGAGACACAATGTGAATTTCATTAAGGAAACAGAAGCCCCAGTCCAGTTCTTTCCATTTCTTAGGCTCCTGCTAAGCTGTCACCAGGCTACTGCACACACACAGACACACCAAACCAAAACTAGACAAAAAAGAACTGTCCCTTCTTTAGCTGCTGCATGTTGGAAAGGAAGTAGCTACATTTTACAATCCTGCCACTGTGCTTCAGGCACCATGCCTGTTGGTTGAGCCTTTCAGGTGATGCCAGTGCTGTTCTGTCTCATTTATGGACTGTGATAACCCTTAGGCAAGAGCTAAGCACTTAGGTGTTCAACTGGAGCAGTTTCAGGACGTTCACAGAAGGAAAAATACAGAGATTCGGATTCTGTATTGGAACTAAAGCTCTCAGAGGGTCTGAGCGACAGCTGGACAGGCTGTGAACATGAACTCACTCAGGCAGTGCTCTCGGGTTCCTTAATTTAGATGTTCCCAAAGGCTACCTAAGTCCTGTTAACTAGAGTAAATCCTCTTTTTAGATGTTACCCTAAGCCATCCAGGTAAGAATTCTACAGATAAGTGCTTTGCCAAACAATGGTGCAACTACATTGGAAGTCCTAATAGTGCTCTCACTTTCTTTGGAGGCAAGGGAATAAAAAGACAGCTGGGAATAAAAAGACAGCAGTGCTACACACCACCACCTTGCCTGTGTGTGTGCATGAACCTTATTAATGAAAAACAGCTGCATTCCTGCAGCCAAATGGCTTTGAATAAAACAATCATGGGGTTCCTTGGCACCTAAAGGAACGATTTAGGACATAAATTGCTGGCTTACTGAGTGGTCTTCAAACCTGTTGTGTTTATACAAGCACATTACTAACACTTTAATATCCCCTAACAAATCAGCAACTACAAATACGTGTAACATGTGGTAAGGTAAATGAAAACCTATCTAAAATCTTTGGGTACGACACCTTCCTCCAAAAAGAAAAGGCTTATTTTAACAGTTCAAACTCAAAATATTTTGCCAGCAAGCCCATTCATTAAAATGTAATCCGTTCTGTAGACATCAGGTCCCTTTAAGACTAGAAGTCAGAGCAGTGTGCTCTGAGCCTTTTCATCAAGATGACTCATCCATTCATGGGAAGCATGGATTGTATGGCTGACTTATGGTAGCACTCTAAATTAGTACCCACACAATGGAGAGCTTATACAATTGCAGTAGTCCATATCCAGTAAAACTGCCTTAGTGCCTTGAATAATGGGCCCTGCTAAGTCTCTAACAGTTCTGTAAGAACCTCTAAACAGCTGCACGAAACACATGACCTGTGCCATCTTTACAATGCCTGCTAACCATGAAAGCAAGCTTTAGGAACTATTTCCTCTGCACCCTCACCATTGGACGGCATCGAGCCTTTTGCCTTTTAGAGAACAAGGGGATTTCCCCTCTCCTTCCCCCCCCCCCCCGGCCTTTCTTTCTTTCTTTCTTACTGTTTTTGCCTTCTCCTTTCCAATCAGCTCTCTACTGATCATCCTTCACACTTTAGCCTCTGCCCCAGAATACTCTGGACAATAGTACTGATTCCATCTGTGCTCTCCATTAAAGCCGTGGTAATCCTCCTCTGAACAGCTGGACGCTCAGACTCCACACACAGACACTCCTTCTGTGGAACTGTTTGGCTACAATTAGGCTGAGGCTCTGCTTATTTCAAGTTCCAGCCTGCAGATGCCTTTCTCAGGGTCCCCTGGGGCTGCACAAAAAGTCCTCAAGGATGCGGCTGAAGTGACAACCTAGTGTTTTGTCACCTCGGTGCCAAGCACCACTTACAACATATTTCTTAGACAACATTAGTGACAAGCTTCAAACTCCTTCCATGTCATTAAGTAATCATGGAGAAGCATCTTCAGTTAATCAAAACCATTTGGATAGTTTCACATTGGAAGTGCTGTAATGCCTGTGTTTTGCTTAGAAGCCTTTTTCAACAAGTGCAGTGCTTTGGCTCTCTCCTGAACCAGTACACATCAAGAGAATGATCTGACAATGTGTCATGGTTTCAGACAACTGAGTGTTAGGGAAGGAGCAGGAGAGCACAGCCACAAGCTTGATTTCACCAGAGCCTTAACTCTCCTCAGACTCCATCAGTGGAGTAAGTCTCCACTATGTCTCACTTGAGGCAAGAACTACATTAAATGTATTCAGAAAAAAAGCAAGAAAAATGGGGTCCAGGTTTGGGCATCCCAATACAAGAAGGATGTGGACATGCTGGAGCAAGTGCAGAGGAGGGCAACAAAGCTGAGGAAGGGCCTGGAGAATAAATCCTAGGAAGAGGGGCTGAAGGAGATGGGGATGGTTAGCCTGATGAAGAAGTGGCTAAGGGGAGACCTCATTGCTCTCTACAAGTACCTAGAAGGACCATGTAGAGAGACTGGTGCTGGCCTCTTCTCACAGGTAACAAGCCATAAACCACGATGGAACAGTCTCAATTTGACTGTGTGGGTTGAGACTGGACATTAGGAACAAATTTTTCACAGAAAGAGTAGCCAGACATTGGAAGAGGCTGCACGAGGAGGTGACTGGGTCACCATCCCTGGATGTCTTTAAAGGTGGTTTAGATGTGGTGCTTGGGGATATGGTTTAGGGGTGAACTTTGTAGAGTAAATGGTTGGACCTGATGATCCTAAGGGTTTTTTCCACCCTGAATGATTCTGTGATTTTTAGAGGACGCCTATGCTGCTATCTGTTTAAAGCCAATAGTGAGCCCTACAGCTCTCATATGTCAAAGTGGAGCGTGCCTCCGCCTGCGTCTGTGGGCACACACGGATCATCTGTGCCCCTACAGAACTACAAACACACACATTTCCCCAGTAGATGTGTGTGCACACGTCTCACACACCACACAAGTAAATGAGGAAAAGCTAGCTATAGAGCTCCTTTCTGGTATTTATTTCAAAATGTAAATGTCTGTGTATGTGCACATGTACTGATATTTACACACAGATATATACACACTGTACCCACGAAACAGATGCCCTCTACACAGGAGTCCACATGCATATGCAAGCATATAGGCATGCACCATGCAGGAGATGGTAATACCTAAGGGAAAACTTCAAACAGAAGCAAACAGTGTTTATCACACACCTCTGACAGCTTCACTTGCACAACATACACTCTCCTGCCTGAACAGGGGCAGAACTGTGTAACCCCAAATCTCTCAGAAGTGTATTTTCTCTGCAGCCAGTTGACAGAGACCTGCCTTTTCCTTCCCAGCTTCTCAGATGATATTCCTGTGCTGCTTTACTAAGCATACTCAGCCCTGTGCCTGGGGGACTAGCCCATGAGGGCTAAAATGAAAGGGTTTTTTATTAACAGAAGTTTCCTAATGTGTCCCACAAAGAGACACTGGAACAGGCTGCCCTGGAAGGTTGTGGATGCCTCCTCCCTGAAGGTGGCAAAGGTCAGGTTGGATGAGGCCTTGAGCAGTCTGGTCCAGTGGGAGATGTCCCTGTTCACAACAGGAGGATTTGAACTAGATGATCTTTAAGGTCCCTTCCAATCTAAATTAGTCTGTAGCCTTGAAACAACTCAAGACATTAGACTCTAACCATAACATTATTTATGGAAGAGCTATTTCAGTTGAGTTTTGCAAGTTTATTTAACCTATGACATCAAGCAGTTTTACAGGTAGAGTGATTAAAAAATGCATACCATTAATTCTAAAATGTCCCAAAATATATTTAAACACATTTTTTAAATAAGCTGCTTTCATCCAGTATCTTACTCTACAAGGCAGCAGAGAGTTTTTATTGTTATTAGCTTAAGGGAGGTGGTGGGGTTACCATCCCTGGAGATGTTCAAGAGATGTGTGGTATGCCACTTTGGGATGTGGTTTAATGGCCACCATGGTCTTAGACTGAGGGTTGGAGTGGATAATCTTAGAAGTTTTTTCCAACCAGAACAGTTCATAGAATCATAGAATCATAGAATGGTAAGGTTGGAAGGGACCTCAAGGATCATCTAGTTAAAACCCCCTGCCATAGGCAGGGACACCTCCCACTAGTACAGCTCACTCAAGGCCTCGTCTAACCGGGCCTTGAACCCCTCCAGGGAGGGAGAAGCCACAACCTCCCTGGGCAACCTGTTCCAGTGCCTCACCACCCTCACTGTAAAGAACTTCCTCCTAACATCTAGTCTAAATCTCCCCTCTGCCAGTTTAAACCCATTGCCAGTTCTATGGTTCTATGGTACTAAGATACCAAGGATTAATGCATGAGTAGTAAGCAGGGAGCCTCTTCTACGCCAAGTCAGTAAACACTCATTGCCGCATCAGTCCGGTGTCCATTTATTGCACTCCCATGTGTATTGTGTATGAGAATATAGACAGGCTGCCTACAGCTAGGACCAAGACTGGTTTTTCCTTGTAAACCCAAAAATCCAAAGGGTACAGTTCAAAGCACAAATGAATACCTAGATTGGGTATTTTTCAACTAGCTTCCTCCATTTAGCAGGAGGTCATTTATCCCGCAAAGTCCTTGTAGGTGGTGTGCTGTCACAGAACATACTTGTGGCTGAATTACAGGTGATTTAGCCAAGATCTTTTTGTGATATGGGATTTAGAAATAGGCACTAATCCTATTCTGAGAATTCTTCCAGGGCTCCTTCATGCCACATCACTGTGTCCTAGAAACTTCAAATGTGGTTTATCCAAAAGATCTTGGCAAGATCAAGCATAAGGAAAGGCATGTTTGAGAAGTAACTCTCAGGTGCATTAAGAACATCAGAGTAGTCTGTCAGGCTCTAGTAGATTTTAAGGAGTGCCAAATATCTGAGGAGGAACTAAGTTGTTGTGGTTTTAGGTCTTGGGTTCTTTTGTTTTATAAAAACAAAGAAAAATGTTCTCTCAATAGTTTTCCTTGGGGAAACAGCCTCAAAAATATAAACAAGTCCCTAAGAGCTTTGTCACAGCATTTTGGCTGGATATCTTTGCTTAATTCCCATTATGTTGCTTCTTTTCTTGTCTGTCCTAATCAGCTCTGGCAGACAATCCCCATTCCATTAGACATAAAAGAACCTGATAAAATAACCTGCAACTTTCCCATTTTTTTCTCACATTAGCTTGTCAGATGGACACTGAGACTAACTCTACCTCCAGAAATCCCCACTGACTCTCACCTCCAGTATATTCAGTAACTATTTGTCAAACTTCTCATTATGGAAAGGGTGTGGAAATAGAAATGTCAATTTAGGCACACAGAAGGATCAGTCAGGAAGGAAAAGCCAGAAAGACTTAGAAGGGTTGGACTAGATGACCTTTGGAGGTCCCTTCCAACCCAAACAATGCTATGATTCGCTTTCCTCTAGCTTCATTTACCTGGCCTGAAATACCATGCCTGATCCTGCAAAACTAATGGAAGAGCAATGTAACTGCCCAGCCAGGTTCTCCTGCCTCCTTTTCCCATTGTTCTTAAAATCAGGGTTCCCAGTCACAGCCCTGTAACACTGTAAGAGCTTCCTGGCACAGGCCCTTTGGCCATGCCCCACTTCAGTTGTTTGCATAAAATACTCTTATTTTGTTGTCAGTTGGTATGGCTATTTTGGTCATGTTTTAAGAAAGCAGAAGGTCACCAAGGCAGAAATTGGGTGGTGCCTGAGCAGGCGATTCTAGGCTCTCTGAATACAGGTCTGAGTCCCAAAGCTGAAGTCTGAATCCAAATCTCCACAATGAATTCAGTTCTGGCATTAAGCTCAGCCTTCCATAAACACAAGCAAAGGTCAGCTCCCAAGAAAAGTTGTGCCACAGGTTGAAGGTTTTGGTTCCAACCTTCTCTACATATAGTGACAGTTTCTTTCAATAGGATCTGTTTAGTAGGTATCAGACCCCATGCTCCCCTTGTTTCAGGTGACCTGGAATCTCACTGGCTGGTACACAAAAGAGTCAGCATCAGGACAGCTGAGAACAAGCTTTGTGAAATCATCTCTAGTTTCTTTTCAGCTGCAATGCAACCACTGACCTAGTGAACTGCTGCTAGATTTACCCTACATATTTCACTCATATAATGCAGCCATTGACTACATAAGCTGTTTGACCGGAATAGAACTTGAAGCTTTTACTGTCCTATCTTCTGCAAATCACTTGTCTTCATAGCTCCAAATCACTTCAGGATAGGATAAATTCCTCCCCTCCCACGCTCCGACCTTTGCGTAATGTGGACTGGATGCTACACTATACAGTCATCGTTCTTTTCACTGAGCAAGATCCTCAAAAATAGCCAGAAGTAAAGAAGTTGAGTGCTGGTTCAACTGAAAGCCTGTTTACTTCAGTCTTGTTAGGAATCACAGTCGAACTGTTTGTGAACATCACCAGAACCAGGCTGAAGCGGTGCCACAGTAACGCAGGATGGAATCCAATCCAACACTCTGAGGCCATAAAACAGGATGCTGCAGGACACACTGGTTTCATAGAATCATAGAACCATAGAATGGTAAGGTTGGAAGGGACCTCAAGGATCATCTAGTTCCAACCCCCTGCCATAGGCAGGGACACCTCCCACTAGTACAGCTCACTCAAGGCCTCGTCCAACCTGGCCTTGAACACATCCAGGGAGGGAGCAGCCACAACCTCCCTGGGCAACCTGTGCCAGTGCCTCACCACCCTCACTGTAAAGAACTTCCTCCTAACACCCAGTCTAAATCTCCCCTCTGCCAGTTTAAGCCCATTGCCCCTTGTCCTGTCATTGCAGGACCTTGTAAATAATCCCTCCCCAGCCTTCCTGTAGGCCCCCTTCAGATACTGGAAGGCTACTATCAGGTCTCCTCAAAGCCTTCTCTTCTCCAGGCTGCAGAGCCCAAACTCTCTCAGCCTGTCCTCACAGGAGAGCTGCTCCAGCCCATTTCAAGCTCCAGTTTCATTTCAAGCAAACCTTTTCTTTCAGTTTCCACTGCCCTGCCCTTTCTCCCCTACTCCACAAATTCTGCACTGAGGTTATACAAAGTCAGTTCACATAGCCACTGGGGGGAAGTACACCTGTACGGCAGAAGAGATTTAGGATTTCCCGACTATGAAATTATTTTTCTTTGACATTACAGGAGGAGAAATCCTGATGTATGCAATCTGCACACCAAGAAGGTGGCCAAATGACAATTTTCTGCACACAATTTTTCTAATTAAGTTAGCTAGATCACAACTTAAAATACACCTTTTATTTGTACTGGGGATTTTAATTTTAACAGGGAATTTTAATTACCCAAATATTTGCTGAAAGGCCCACTCAGCTAGTCAGGCACAGTCCAGGATGCATTGATGGTAACTTCATGATGCAAATGGTGGAGGAGCCAACTAGGAGAGGAGTGCTGCTGGACCTGATACTAACAAGTAGAGTCTGGTTGAAGCAGTGAAGGCTGAGGGCAGCCTTGGCTGCAATGATCATGAGATGGTGGAGTTCAGGATCTTGAGTGGTAGGAACAGGATATCTAGTAGGATCACAACTCTGGATTTCAGCAGGGTCAACTCTATTACTAGGGGAAATAGCATGGGGCAGAGTACTACAAGGCAAAGGGCCCAGGACAGTTTGTTAATATTCAAGAAATAGTTCTTGCAAGCTCAGGATCAGAGCATTTCAGTAAATAGGAAATCAAGAAGGGGAGTCAAGAGACCTGCACGGGTAAGAAGGGAGCTGCTGAGCAAAATCAAGTGGAAGAGGAAAGTCCACAGATGGTGGAAGGAGGGACTGGCCACCTAGGAGGAGTGTAAGATGGTTGCCAGAGGATGTAGGGAGACTACTAGGAAGGCTAAGGCCTCCTTGGAATTCAATCTAGAAGCAGGCCAAAGACATCAGAAAGGGTTTCTTCAGATCTACTGGAGATAGAATCAACCCCAGAGGCAATGCAGGCAAGGGGATGGGTGCCTGGGGACAGAGGGTGTGGGTAAGGCAAAGCTGTTGAGTGCCGCCTTTGTCTCTGTCTATACCCAGGAGCCCCACACCCCTGAGGCCATGGAGAGAGACAAGGTTAAGGAGGAGGCTTCCTTGGTTGATGGGAACTGGGTTAGTGAGGACTGATCAAGGGAACAGCCAAAAGTCCATGGGTCCTGACGGAATGCACTCACAAATGCTGAAGGAGCTGGCAGAGGTCTTTGCCAGAGCACTCTCCATCATCTCTGGTAAGCCATGGTGGACAGGAGAGGTGCCTGGGGATTGGGGGAGGGCAAACGTCACTCCAGTCTTCAAACAGGGTAAGAAGGAGGACCCAGGTAACTCTAGACCTGTCAGCCTCACCTCCCTCCCTGGAAAAATAATGGAGCAGCTTATCCTCAGCACTGTGCTTAGCTATATCAAGGACAAGAAGGTCACTGGGAGCAGTCAGCATGGTTTGACAAAAGGGAAGTGATGTTTGACCAACCTGATAACCTTCTATGAAGATGTAACCAGGTGGATAGATGATGGCAGAGCAGTGGATGTGCTTTATGCTGATTTCAGCAAAGCATTTGACACCTTCTCCCACAGCATCCTCATAGCTAAATTGAGGAGCTGTGGTATGGGTGACAGAGTAGTGAGGTGGATTGGGAACTGGTTAAAGGAAAGAAATCAGAGGTGGAGTCCCTCAGGGGTCAGTACTGGGACCAGTACTATTCAATGTATTCAATAATGACCTGGTTGAGGGCACAGAGAGCACTGTCAACAGGTTTGCTGATGACACCAAGCTAGGTGGAGTGGTAGCCACAGCAGAGAGTTGTGCTGCCATTCAGAGAGACTTGGAAAGGCTGAGAGTTAGGCAGGGAGAAATTGAATGGAGTTCAACAGGAGCAAGTGGAGTTGTGCAACTGGGAAAGAACAACCCTAGGAAGAAGTATAGGTTGGGGACTGACATGTTGGAGAGCAGTGACAGGGAGGAGGACTTGTGAGTCCTGGTGGATGGAAGGGTGATCATGAGTATTAGAAGGGCTGTGGTTAGTAGGTTCTCCTGCCCCTCTACACTGCCCTGGTGAGGCTACATCTGGAGTACTGTGTCCAGTTCTGGGCCCCCCAGCTCAAGAAGGACAGGAGTTGCTTGAGAGAATCCAGTGCAGAGCCACAACAATGATTAAGGAAGTTGAACATCTTCCTTATGAGGAGAGCCTGAGGGAGTTGGGGCTGTGCTGCCTGGAGAAGGGAAGACTGAGAGGTGACCTCATTCATGTTTATAAATATGTAAGGGGTGAGTGCCAGGAGGCTGGAGTCAGGCTCTGCTGGGGGATGTCCAGTGACAGGACAAGGGGCAGTGGGTGGAAGTTGAGGTATAGGAGGTTCCATGTGAACCTGAGGAGGATTTTTTTCACTCCGAGGGTGACGAAGCACTGGAACAGGCTGCCCAGAGGGGTTGTGGAGTCTTCCTCTCTGGAGATATTCAAGAACTGTCTGGATGCATTTCTGTGTGATCTGCTCTGGCTGAGGGGTTGGACTAGATGAGCTTTCGAGGTCCCTTCCAACCTCTGACATTCTGTGATAGTATGATAATGTTAGATTAGCTCAGAAGGTTATAGAATTCAAAGCTTTTAGCTCATAGGGAGGCAGAAATAGATTTAATTTTTTCCTATATGAAATTATTACATATGGAAAACTTCAGTCTTCTCCTTCTATTGATAAAAGTGAACGGGATTTCACAGAGGTTCATCTTATCTTGGATAAAAATAACTTCTTTTAGAACTTCATACAATACCAGACCAGTCCACCCACTAGTGGAAATCATTCGCGATGATCTACACTAGATGATGATCTGACAGAGAACTCTTAAGTCACAGCTACACCAGTCTGTAACATCCCAGACAGTAAATACAACATGAACCAGGATCAACCACCAATTGTCCTTGATTTCTGTGGAGATGTTCAGTTGGTATTCATAACATTCTTCACGCAAATCAAGGATGGCATTTTATCTATAGAAGACACCACATTTCTCCGGGTTTTATGAGCATACACACTATTCTAGAGTGTGAAAAAGGATCACTGAGAATTCTGGAGTCATGCAATAGACCAAATCCCATGAAATTTCCCTGTTTTAGGCTGCAAATCTGAATGATCTGATTTAACGTCCTTATGCTGAGCCCAGGACAAATCAGTGAATCCATCCACACAAAGCTCATTGAAGGTTTAGGCTCTTGAACAGAGAAACAGATCAACAGCAAGCATCCTCACCAAGCACTGGAAAGGGCTTAGGACTCCCAGTGGAAAAGCATAAGGAGTGAGGAAAGAGACAAGGAGCTAGAAATGGGCAGGGTAAGGAAAAACATTACTATCCATTTTAGTAAGCAGCATCGTTCAAATTACAAATGAATTTACAATCCACTTAACAGAAAAGACCTCACCGCAAGATGAGAAACACCATAAGAAAACCAGGAACTCCTTATAAACTTGCAACTGTTCATGAGCAGCCAACAGTGAGCCCGAATTCCTGAAAGACTGATGCTTGTAAAAAAGAACAAGATAGGCCCATATTAAAACTTTTAATGACTTTAGTTTAAAAAAAAAAAAAAAAAAAGAAGAGGGGAAAAAAAAAAAAGGTGGAACTTTGCAGCCAGCTGGCTCCATACCGAAAGCCAGGCTGCACAGCTTGAACTTAAAGCTATCTTAACATAATGAATAAGTGCCAATAATTAGCATATGTAGTGTGAACAGGTTTGCTGGCACAAGCAAGTGAAAAACTCCAAGGTAAAGTTATTATTAGGGAGTAATTAGCTCTGTGAAGTAAATGAGTGAAACAATAGCTGCCAGCACTGACAATATGGCTAACATCTGACTATGTGGAAGATAACATTGTAAAGTATTGCTCCCTGAGCTAGAATCTGTTAATAACCATATGTTAGTGTAATTAATGCAGAGTCTTTCTGACCTGTTGTCACATAAGAACAATACTTTCTTGGAAACATTCAAACAGGCAGCCCTGTGCTTGCGGATGGCAAAAAATAACTTGGGAAGTTGCTTACAAACACCTTTTCTTCAGCAGTTCTTTAAAAAGAACTAAAAATCAGTAATGGGGGAAAAATAAGGGGGAAAAAAAAAATCCCTCCTTATGAATCAGCTGCTTTCAAGGCTAATGGCAGAGATTTCAAACCCTGGAGCAGGGTTTTCCAGACCAAATCTGTATCATAGAACTTCATCGAGGCATGAATTACAAACACCCTTAAAATCCAAGAATACTCTTGGATTGCTTGTGACTCGTGGGGTGCTTGCGGCTCGTGCCCAGACCAAGTTCTGTCATTTGATAATTTTTATAGAGTGGCTTAAATCCTTTCTCCAAAAAATCCTAGAACTCCATAGCATTCAAATCTGAGTCCAGGTCTTGATTTTTTTTGGCTTGAGCCCATTTCTAAATTGAATAGATCTCTCCAGGTGTCTGACAGTCATCAGACATCCTGCCAAGTTCTTATGATAATGCTAGATAGGGAGGGTCCCCACTTGTCCCCCACACAGAACATTTTCACATCGAAATGAGATGATTCTGTACAAAGCCCAAGGCTAAAGATAATTTCTCCTGAGAAGGCACTAAAAATCATGCCTAGAACTTCTCAATTTTCATAATAAATGGTACCATTGCAATATTTTCCTCCCTTCATATCAACAACTCAAAGTGTTTCAAAGGGGGCTAGTAAATACAGTTTGCTCAACAAGTCTGACATAATTACTGTTTCCAAGTCATCATGCAGATGTAGTGGATCCTATAAAAAGCACCCTGCCTCCTAAGCTTTCTGGTACAACGACCTTCAGCATTTAATTTGAAGATATCTCTATTTCAGTTGAGTATCTCATATACACCTTGTTAGAGCATGCACACTCACAGCAATGGTTTAAGAAAGAGAGAGCAAACTGTGGCCATATAGCCCAGAAGACCAGCTTTCATTTCTTAAACAAAAAGTGAAACAACTTCAAGAACTTGGTCATGTTTAATTCCAATGTTTAAAAAAAGAAAAAAAAAAAAGTTTTTAAAATTTCAAATTTTAATGCAAGTTTGTTAATACTTTTCTTATTTTCCTTTTTTAGTGAGGCANAAGGAAGGTTTTTAATGTTTCAGAGGCTATTATGGGCAGGCAAAGGAGCCCTGCATGTTTGAGATCTCACACATTCATCTTCTCACTAAACATCTGTTTAAGGCTTGTGTGATCTACCTGTCAGCACTAGTGATCCATAAAGTGTTTGAACCTCCTGTCACAAACCTCAGTGCTGGTTTGATCAGAGGCTTTGTGCACACTAATCACCCCCTTTATCTTTTCTAATGTTAGGAGGGGGGAGAAAAAAAAACCAAAACAAAAAACCACAGCAAGGCTGTCTTCCAAACCTGACTGTAATTAATCTTTCCATGGGGAAACCTGCCTGGTTTGAAAAAGCAAGATCTGATGGGCTGCTGCTCTTTTTCTGCAAGGGCCTTATTTTTTCCTACCAGGCATCTTTACACTTGAGTGGTACCCTTTACAAAATACTTTAACTATACCCCAGTGACAGTGAAACAACCTTCAAGATCATCTCATGAATGAAACCAACGGTACCTTTGCCGAGAAAAAGAGCCCGACGAAAGGAGTTTGACAGAGGCACGTTTAAATGGTTCTCTCTTTTTAACTGCATGGGAAAAAAGGGAATCAGAACAAGAACTGGTTCCCTTTTCATGTCTCTCCTAAGCTGCTCTCTTCACTAATAATCACACTGCTACCTTTCTTTTATTCGGCTGCACACAAACGTACTGAAAGCTGCAGGAGCTCCCAAGAGGGAGCAGATAACATCAGGTACTTTTGGGTTTATTACAGCTTGCCTTTTGCCACTATTTGCTTTCTGTGGCATAAGGGGAATGAATGCTGTGCATGACATAGGCTACAACTCCAAGTACATTTTCAATGAGGTCCATGCTGAATAGCAATGAGACAAACAAGGTTACATTTACTTTTACCTTTCCTAATCAAAGAAGCTTCCTTCACTCCTCAGCATCCCTAAGCCCAGGTATTAGGAGCAACTTCAAATCTAGTGAGCAGACCACAGGAAGCAGAGAAAAACTGATGCTGCAAACCAAATTGGGGTATGTATTTTATAGTAATCTTCAATCTAAATAATGTCCAAAGCCTTGAACATACATGGAGGGACTGATCCATGAGTACTGAGAGTTCACTTGGATAATTTTCTAAGCAGAAGTCAGAACTTTAGAGATTTGTGGCAAAAAGAAGCAAATGACTGGTGAGAGGAGACTATCATGATCACAATGACACCCCATATTAGTCAAGGTTCTCTAACAGAAGGTTGTCCCACAGAAGAACACTAACTCTTAGAATCCAAGTGAATTCAGAGAGGGAAGTAAGTGAAGTTAAGTGAATCTTCCTATTAATGCCATCATTTATTAGTTACATTGTGAGAAAGTTCAAAGGACTCCAGACATCCAACACCAGACTGTGCATGATCAAAGAGAGTCCTGCACATTCTTATCTCTTTTTTTAAGACAAGATACCACAAATGTGAAACACAGTAAGACTGAAAGGAGTAAATGTCTACCACGATTATTTAGGGTGCTGTGTTTGGCTCCAGTCTGGATTTTTTGGATTTGTTAATTGCCTGCAGGTAATAGTAGCTTTAAAATACGAGGAATACTTTGGATTCAGGGCATTCTGCAAAGGTTACTCAACACATTTGAGGCGCTTCAGAATAAAGTGCAAGACAGGGCAACAAAACTGAACAAGTGAAACAATGAGGTGAGCACCACCAGCAGAATTCATCAGCACTGGAATGAAGTGTAAGAGAAAAATTATGAGTGAAAGATTGATGAAGAACCTTAGAAAAACAACTCCCAACTTCCATGTTATGGAAAACAAGGAGTTAATGCCTAGGATAATGGAAGGACTTGGGTCCAATAACAACAACAGAGGTGAAGGAACTACATGTTTAGGGCATGTCCTCTCAAGGAAGCAGGGAGACAATGGAAGTGTAATGAAAGAGAAGACTTGGCAATCAGGTCCTAAGATTGACAAAGACATGTTTGACAGGTTTAGGTGGAAGAGAAGAAACAGATAGATTTTTAAAATGCTATACAAAAACTAACCAGAAAATGTCGCACCCAACAACAAAGCAGAGAAGCGATGAGGAGACAGCTACTGAGTTTGAGGTTAGTGTTTCTGTCCAAGATTGATGTTCCCTCTGCCCAGAGATTAAGGCACTAGAATCACAACTCATTTGTCACCTTTTCTACTTGCTGGCCGTGGAGAAGCAACTGGTATTCCAGACTGGCACACTGGATGGAGGCTTGACAGTTAACTGCCTATAGAGTTCATCTACATTCGATAAAGGTCAACACCCAGATAAACTCTGTGTCACATACACTTTTGATTATAGACTGAGGACAGGAGTAAACTGCTATCTTACCCAGTACACAATCCTATTCACTTAAATCTGTATCTCATTGAGTAATTAAGAGTTTAAAAGGTCTGAGATTCTGTACAGGATATAAGGTGCAGTAAAGAGTATCTTGGACATGGACGGGATTACAATAATACTAAAAAACACCTTAACCCTCCTATGTATTTCAAACAAGAAAGCAAAGATCTATCAATTCCTTGTAATGACATTAAAAAACAGTGATGTAACTAATAGAAGAGGATTTTTCTTGTATTTTGATGCCTTATGCTTTCTAACCCTCACCTCGTCTCATCATGGTATGATCATATTGCTTGACATAAAAGAATGACAATCTTTATTTAAATAGAACAGTTCCTTCAGAGATCATTCAGATCTTCCAGTTGGTCACGTCTGAGGGAAGACGTGGTCTTGTCTTGCTTAGTTGTAGGAACCAAGTTTCTATATTTTAACTTAAACAAGATGCCTAACTCCTCCAAACTTAACCTCTCCATATTTATAATGAGACTGGTACCAGTCCTGGGAAGTTAAAAATAGTTTTGCTTTTGCAGAGTTCTATGCATGTGTGCAGGCACACTTGGAGACAACGGAGCTGTCTTGTCCAGTACCCTGAAATTCATTTTCCTCAAGCTTATTTGCTTTGGAGGTGTATCTGCAAGCACCTACCTAAAACATTCATCTAAGTTTGCACTTGCTAACTTAAAGCCTGCTGCCTTGCCTGTTGAAGAACTGCTTAGGAGAGCTGGTTGAAACCTCTTCTGCAGAGGTATGAAGAATCACTCAAACTGCATCATACAGTTGCAGTAACAGCAGTACAAAACCAAAATGCTTTTCCTGTAGGATTCAGTGGATAAAAAAATCACAAGCATTGCTCCTTCCACTGAATTTGCCTTCTTCAGATCGGTATTCACACCTCTTCCAGTTCTCTGCAATAGTAATAAAACAGCTGCAAGGAGGCATTCGGCAGCACTATTATACCCAAGAAAGATGTGAATAAAATCGGCTGTAGCTTTATTACACTACAATCTAAGTAAAGACTAAGTCAACTGCACTTGTTACACTCCGAGAATTACTACAACTCAAACCACTTCTGTCCTAGTGGTTTGTTGGATTGTCAAAGATGACTTACTCATACGCACACACAAAATGTTTAGTACAGAGCCATTATTTCAGCTGAAAAAAACCCTGCATTATGCTGGTGACACACACTTTCAGTGGCAGCTATGAATAAAGCACTCACAAGGGAATCTCGAAAGGCTGGAAATTTCAGTTAACATCTAAGCCTCCTCTAAAATCAAACAGGCAGCCTAAGAAGATCCCAATTTCTTTCATATGTCTGGCTGCTTCTGACACGAACTGAACAAGAAATTAGTTCTCGTCCTGTTTTTCCTCTGAAGCCCAAGAGTACTTTCATCCTTCTCATAGTAGACAAGGCTCCTAAGCATGATCAGCATATGTTGTAAAGTACCACAAGTGAACTCCAGAAACGCAGAGGAGTATATTTGTGAGCATTTGTATGTTGAGAAGTCAAAGAGCATGCAAAGGAGGTTGAAGAAAATAATAACCTTTAACAAATACTCAGAGGCTTTTGCCTTGGCCACTTGCCTTATTGAAATGCATTCTCCCAAAACACTTGCTAAAGACAAAGGATTTTCTTGCTGCCTTTAATGGATGCTGTAAGAATTCCCTGCATCCTAGGTCTTCATGCTTTAGATGCTTATGGATAAAAATGTTAGCCTTCCACTAAAAGTAAAAAAAGTTAAATGAATAATTGTCCCAATACAGCAAGGTTTTAGATGGTAGCTTGTTAAAACAAATACTGAACCCCTCCCATTTGTGCACAATATTCAGTGAAATACATTTTTACTTATAACAATCTGATACTTCTACAAGTATCGAGACAGGAGTAGCTGCCTCATGAAAAGAGAGTTGCCTACTCTGCGGACATCTACTTCCCACTGCAGTAGATTATAACAACTGTGGAAACTAGATTATAACAACTGTGGAAACTGGAAACAAGCGGGGAAAAAAGAGCTTTGCTTTCATCACAAAGGGTCAACAGTTAAGAGTTTTACCTGTGGCTGCCTTTTCTGATCAGTATTTTTTAGCTACAGCTAGTTGAGATGAAAATGGTATGGTCCCTTCATTTTCACAATTCAGAATTCTGACACAGGCTATCACCACACTCTCTGAAACATCAGCTAGTGTCCTTCGCTAAAAATAGTTCCTTGTCTTTCTGACCCTTATCCAGAAAAGCAGCCTATGGAGCAGTTAGAGAGACTGAGTAGAAGGGGACAAAGAAGAAAGCATTGGAGAAGAGAAGGCTTCCAGGAGACCTTAGAGCAGCCTTCCAGTATCTGAAGGGGGCCTACAGGAAGGCTGGGGAGGGACTATTGACAAGGTCTTGTAATGACAGGACAAGGGGAATGGGTTTGAACTGGCAGAGGGGAGATTGAAACTGGATGTTAGGAGGAAGTTGTTTGCCGTGAGGGTGGTGAGACACTGGCACAGGTTGCCCAGGGAGGCTGTGGCTGCTCCCTCCCTGGAGATGTTCAAGGTCAGGTTGGAGGAGGCCCTGAGTGACCTGTACTAGTGGGAGGTGTCCCTGCCTATGGCAGGGACTTGGAACTAGATGATCTTTGAGGTCCCTTCCAACCTAAGCATTCTATGATTCTATGATTGTGCCAACCTCAAAAACCCCAACATTCTACAGGGCTGGAACAACTATTGTCTTTTATTAGTCATTCCACAGCTTAACTTCAAATAGGTGTTTAATTAACTTAGTGCCAGTCTAGATGTTTAGTCTGAAGCAGCCTGACAAGGAAAAAAATATCTATGTACTGCACTTTCAGATTTAGAGGATCAGGCACCAGAAGGAACTGTTAGTTCCACAATGCAGAGAATTCACATGACACAGGCACAGAAAGTGTAAAGATGGAACTCCCGGGAAAGTTTCTTGTATGCCAAGAACTTCATACAAGTTGTAAAGATCCTAAAGGATAGAAAATTAGGCCACTGATGACTAAAATATGTTTCCACAGAACAAAATTCTACCAGCAATGAAGTAACTGATTTCTTTTATTAAAAATGTAGAAAAGCCAAATCTAGAAAAGCATTTCTATAAAACCACAAACACAACAAATTTAGAGGAGTATGAACAGGATGATGTATTTTTAAAGACTCAATCCAAAATACCTTCTTACTGCTTTAAGAAAGAATCTGGGATCACAACTGCCTAAGAGAAGCTCAGCATCTTACTACGAAGATGGGAGAAACAAGGGAGGCAACATATATCCTGTCTCCACTACTGTACATCCTATTCAATGGCAGAATCACAGATTTAGAGAGTCCCTCCTCTTACTCTGGCAGTTGACTAATTATTTTGACTATATGACTTCTTGGTCCACCCCCCTACAAAACAGGTTTATTCCTAGCACACAGTAATAAGACAGTGACCTTCAAAATCAGATGGTCCTCAAATATTTTCTGTTAAGGCATAGTCAAAGCCTTGGCAATGTAATAATCCACCTCCCCCTTTAGTTTATTATATGCAAAGATGTCACACTGTGACTGTTTTAATCAGCAAATAAACAAAGTGCCCAGCACCTGCCTTGGCTTTTATTATCATAATAATGTTTTGGTTTTTTTCACTCTGAAACATCAGCCACTCTCCCGTAGGTGAGTATGTGTTTATGCCGCCCCTACTGTTGTCTTTGTGGCTTCATTATTAGCAAGCCATTAAATGAAAAACAGAAGAAGGGGGAGAGAAGGGAAAAGCAGGCCTGAGGCACAGTCATTTGTGCCTGTTAAATACAACCGAGCTGGCCTTAGGTAACCAGAGCCCTGGGACTGGCATGAAAGCAGGTTAAGTATTCAGAAACTGGAAAGAAAGCAAGACAGTGAATGAACCACTCTGAGCTGGAGTAGATGGATCCAGCACAAAAAAAAAAAAAAGCCAAAACATGGGCAGCTATCCCAATGACACTTAGCACAGCTTAGCACAGCCAGGGTGGAATAAAAACCTGACAGTGGTACAGTGGTCAAGGTGAGGAAAGTGTTCATGCATAGTGACTGCTAAGTGCCTTGCCCCTGATTTGTTTAGGCACTCTTTATACACTCAAAGGATGCTTGAAAAAGAAATGCACCGTGCTGACCAAGTCTTAGCTTTGTTACAATGAATAGATTTAGAAAACATTAGAGACAAAAAAATGTTGAAAATGCAAGGAAAATTGTTTCTCACCTAGAAGAGGACAGAAATCGGCCATGGCAAACTTGTTACCATTTATTCACTGACATTTTACTGATGAATCAGATCAGATTTTCTGCATTAAACTCTGCTGATGTGATTCAGTGCAACAGTACCAACACAAATCTAACTCTGAAACTAGTGAGGATTGTTTTCCACGTACTTTCCTGCCTCATTCTCACCCCACAACCACACAGCCTGTATTGTATCACTGAGATGGGAAATTCTGTAGAAAAACCAGCAAAAATGGAGACAGAAGATAAAATCCTGGAAGGTCTGAACCTCTGATAACTGTGCACTTCGGTTCACATTTTGTGGCCCAATGGGAAAAGACTGACAATCTGGGTTCTGTTCCTGGTTCTGGCAATGAGCTACAGCCTAACAATGTGCAAGCTGCTTCCCCTCTGTCCTCAATTCCCCTGGTCTGAAAAACAGGATGCTTAAAAAAAAAAAAAAAAAAAAAAAAAAAAAAAATCAAAACAGTCATACACAAGGAAAAAAAAAGAATGAAAGAAAAAAAGAAAGAGATATTCCAAGATCCCATGCTGACAGTGCTATGTAAGATCTGGATCACATACTAATATCCTTGCAAACAGTCTGTGAAACCTAAGTAAAGCTTGGCGATTCAATGTTATTTTGTAGAGCTCTAAGTAACCACACGGGATGAAAAGGCAGAGAAGAATCACACCTGGCAGTTACGGAATGAGGGATGATGCTTCCAGATCAAAGTTTTCATGCACATGCAGTAACATTTGAATTTTAAGTCACCAGAGTATTTTGACATCTCTTTCTACTATTTAATAGGCAGTAACAACAATTTATCACAGTTCCTCCAAGACATATAAAACAAAACCAGCCAAGCATTGTGGGAAATCTACACTGCCAAAGAACTCTGAAATAATCTGAGTGAAGACAAATCACGAGTTCGAGAAAGTGTCCTTCATGTAAGTATTTCAGTTTCCTTCTGAAGCAGTAAGAACCTTAGAGATAAGGACCAAACTTCCTACCCTAATCTTTATTTCTAAAAAAAGGGATTGGGCAAATAGGCTCAACATCTTAAGGCCCACTTTTCCCAGGGACTGGATAGAATTAGATATGAGTAGGTTTATCTCAATCGAACTAGGATAGTTTTTATTTTTAAAAAAAAAGGAAAAAAAAATCCATATTTTAACCAGCAAAGTTTAATCCCTTCTTTTCCTGTGAAAACTCAGATAAGTTTGATTTTGTGCCTCTCGCTGTCTCCATATTCCAGGTATTATGTCACTGCACATTAGACTGTGTCAACACACCGTGACTTCGTCCCTGCTAATGCAAAACCTCAGAAAACATGGAGCCAGGAGATAATTTCAGAGTGCTTTTTTTTCTCTTTTTAATGTAACTCGGTATTTATCCTTCCATGTTTCTGACATTTCCATTGAGTGATAGTCCCAAAACGAAGAAAATCAGCCTCTCGCATGCAAAGCCGTCTTAAAGCAGACTGGTGAGTAGCAATCTTGCTGGGCAGGTGAGCTTCACACGTGTCTCAGGAAGCATCACTGTCTTGCAAAATCCAAGAACAGCAGTGACAGGCTTCCAAGGGAGCCTCCTCCAGTCCCCTGTTGGTGGAAAGACGGCTTAACCTCCTAGAAAAGGGCATCTCTTCAAGGAAGGGGGACATGATGCCTGCCAGGAAAATGGGTGCAAGAAAATGCCCCATAGTCTAACAAGAATTGCCTGGGAGCTGAGTTTGAAAGTAATAAATGACTGCTTTTACAAGAGTTTGGGGTTATAAAAGTCTCTTTTTGCAGAACTGAAACAGTGGCTCAGGTTCATGAACATAAGAAAATTGAGAGCAGGACTGTGTGAAGATGATGAAACTGTTATATCATGTCAGTCAGTTCCGCGTCTTGGCTATTTATTTCAGGACCCGGCGGCTCTAAATGCTCAGGTTCTGATTTCAGACAAATCTGCTTGGGCTTTGAGTCAAGTAATGCAGCAAAGTATTTATTGCACCATGTAACTAAACACTAACAAAACCAGGTAGCACATTTTAAGAGAAAGAACCAATTTAGGCAACCGTATTATATAGCATTATTAAAGTTCCATCTTCCTCGTGTTAGCTCCTGCAGACTAATGCAAATGTCAGTTTGAAGGGGAGGGGTTAACGTTTCTAAATTAAACACCCTTCAAACATGCTTTTGACAGTTATCTTCACATCTTCCACAGATGCTGCCACTGCCACCAAGTTAGGCACTAAAATAGACACAATGTGAGTGTCACGTCTAGGCTGTGCTGATACCCCTGCTACTGTAACTGATGCTTGGTCTGCAGCAAGAGGAAAAACACAATTTATATCTAAAGAGGATCTCAGAAGCAGCGTAGGTGACATTTGGGAAGCTCTAACAATTGATCCAAGCAAGAAAAAGGCATCAGCAGAAGGCATGTCTCAGATTGAAAGCAAGAGTCTGCATCTGAAATACTGTGTCCAGTTCTGGGCCACCCAGTTCAAGAAAGACCTCAGGGAACCACTTGAAAGAGTCAGGGACAAGTCACAAAGGTGACGAAGGGAGTGGAACATCTCTCTTATGAGGAAAGGGCGAGGGAGTTTGGGCTCTCTAGCTTGGAGAAGAACCGAGGAGTGGCCTCACTGATGTTTATAAAGATGTGAAAGGCAAATTTTGGAAGGATGGAGTCGATGACAGGACAAGACGAAAAAAGTGCAAGCTGGAGCAGAGGAGGTTCCGCTTGAACATAAGCAAAACCTTTTTTACTGTGAGGGTGACAGAGCCCTGAAACAGGTTGCCCAGAGAGGTTGTGGATTCTTCTCTGGAGACATTCCAAACCTGCCTGGATGCGCTCCTGTGTGACCTACTCTAGGTGTTCCTGCTGTGGCAGGGGGGTTGGACTGGATGATCTTTTGCGGTCCCTTCCAACCCCTAACATCCTGTGGTATTTGTTCCCTAGATATGCATTACCTCTGTTAGATTGCAATGGTGCAAGTTACTTGACTTTTGCAGACTCACAGAGCAGCTTGTACAGCTGTGGTGTTCCCTGAAGGTTTTGCTTACCCTGTAAATCATTACACCTATATTCTCAATTGTTTGGCACAACTCCCAAGACATCTATTACAACTCATCTGACTAACCCATATTTGTATCTGCACACCCCTAGGGCTTCTAACCAATAAACATCCTGGCATAAAGAGAAGGACATTGAAATAATGCATTATAGGCGAGCACTATTCCAGGATGACATGTGAACAGTGTGGGCGAAATGAGCCCCTGAAAAAACATGGTTCCAGCCTCTTGCCCCTCTGGTTTTGCATTGCTTCTCTGGTTGTCCTAACATCTAGAGTCTGCTCCAGTAGGTGAGAAAAAATTCCTAGTTTGTAACTCTTGCCTCCCCCTTCAGAAACTCTGAGGAAGGTTCCCCCGGCCATCTGACAATAGCATTTGTGGAGGCAGTAACAAGAAACACTGAAAAAAAAAAAAAAAAAGAGCTCTTTTTGCAGCAACAGCTTACTCTTTTTAAATCATTTCCAGGCTCTTAGGGAGTGCAGTATCAGGAGAGTAAAAAAGAAACCAGTTCTGTGGCACAGGACAGAAGAAAAGGCAAAGGCAGCCAAACCAAAAGAGAGACAACCTCCAGCAATGAGGATAGAGGGATGGAGGGCAGTTGTGCAAATACAATCCCATGGGTGATTCATTTAAAGGCAGTAGCATTTTTATTACAAAAAAGAGTTTAGTCAAAGTCTCAAGAGATCTGACATAAAGGGAGCCTTGCCTTGCTGCCTGGGCTGCCTGAAAGCAACACCTGTTACGCCCAGCAAAAAAAGACAACCCAAACAATAGGTATAGAAGGGAGGCCATGGTTCAAACAGCATGGATGGGAGAAACTCAGTTTGCTTTAACAGAGGGGCTAGAATCCTATCAAATGAACAGCTGGGGAAAGCAAAATTCTTTATATTTACAGGGAAGTTGCACAGATTATATGATGGCAACAAATACAATATACATATCTGAGCTCTGCTTCCTAGGCACCAAAAAGGACAGGAACCTCCTAAGATATCCCTGAGTGGAAGAATAAACTTACTTGAGTCCAGCTCCAGGAAAAAAGATAGCTGGCTTTCAAAAGAACACAATGGACAATTTTCCTCCCACGGGGCCTTTGCAAGAGGATACTGAGCTCAAACAACCCCCACAAAAGACACAGAAAGCAAACTTGTGGTTTCACAAATCCACCTCGATACACAGAGGGAGTTTAAAGAACACCTAAACTGGATGCATTTCTCTCTTAAAATAAGCAGTGTGAATATTATTTCACATTGAATATGGATTTTTAAGACAGAGAATTGATTACAGTTTGAATTTCTTTATTCTGACTGTAGCAAAAAGACAGGAAATCTTAACTGTGCCATAAGAAATAATACAAAGGAAACAGACCTAAATAATGCTCTGAAACTCATGACACGAAAAGCTGTAATTCTTGAAAAGTAACATTTCATATCTGCCTTAAGTATCCAGTAAAGAAGAAATACAATGAACGCAGCATAATTCTTCTTCCTATCACTGTAACTTTATCTGCTTTCCACAACCTTGCTTCCTGACACAATGGCAAAGAAACTCCTGGATTCATCATACATCTAGGGAGCTGTGCTAGCCAGGGAAACTTCCTGCTGCCACAACCAACATCACAGAAGGAAAAAAGAAAGAAGCTTTAAGGTTCTATTTCCTTCAAGTTTTCTAATTTCAAATAATTTGAATTCACTTCTGCTTTACCTCCTGCTGCAAGCATCAGTATACCTGCATCAACAGGAAACAGTGTCCCATCTAAACTAAAGGTTCTGTCACAACTTCAGCCAAGGAGCCACTGTCATGAGCTGAAGAATTGCTGAAGTCTTGAAAAACTCACATCTAAGATCAGCTGATAACCCATAGCCATGACACTGAAAACATCCCTATTTCCTTCCTCCCAAAATTATTGAGAGATCTAAAAAACTCAAGCTCCAGAGAATTAATCATACTTGCAACTGCTCTCTGAACTGGGCTGAACACATCTGCCTTTGTGCGTATGAGGTTTCTTCTGTGAATAAGGTGAGAACACCACCAATCAACTCTTTAACATATGCTCACCACTTGCTCCTGTGTTACGATTTCGGACTCCAGGCTTAAAGAAACTGGAAAGGATGTTTAATTTAGACCTATGTGATTCTTAAGAACTTAAAACTCATTACACACAGTGTATGCAAAAGCCCCTCCTGCTGACATACTGCTGCTCAGCAATGCTTAAACCACAGAGAAGATTCTACATGTAGTGTGAAAGATATGAAAGCATATTCTCACCACACCGAGTTTTAAAGGGCCAAATGCTGAAATCTTAAAATGCTTCAATTTTCCATCAAATACTCAAAGTAAGAGACTCCTTCACTAAAACAGAATCATAGAATCATAGAATGGTAAGGTTGGAAGGGACCTCAAGGATCATCTAGTTCCAACCCTGTGAAGGTTTGGAAGTTCCCTCCCACACACTTTGTAAAATGACCCAGACTAGAACTCAGTTGGCTGGAAGTTAAGAGATGAAGCTCTATTTACAGCTCAGCACAATGTACAGTAGATATATACACTATAGACAGAATATTTACAGAAATACACAAGTAAAAGGTAATACAGCAACACAACTCCCCTCCCAGAAATCAGAGACCCCAGGAGGGGCTCCCAACCACCCTTCCACCTTCTCCCCACCCCTGTACCTTACCCCAAGGTTTTCCTTACGTGCAAGGTAAATTAGGAGGATCAGCCATGGGGGTTAGAAGAAAAGTGGTTAGTGAGGATTAATCAGCAGAGAAGCCAAGAGTCAGAAACTGCCAGATCCCCCAGCAGCTGCTGTTCCAGCAAGAGTCAGACAGAGACTGACTTATCTATTGTTTTGGTTATTTGTTCCCAAACAATTTCTTAGCAAGCGTATGAGTGAAGCAGACATCATGATGTTTTCCTTTCACAGCCTATAGTGTAATTTTCTCTATTAAAATATTCTAATTAGCCTCAAACCAGCAAAAACCCCCTGCCATAGGCAGTGACACCTCCCACTAGTACAGGTCACTCAAGGCCTCCTCCAACCTGGCCTTGAACACCTCCAGGGAGGAAGCAGCCACAACCTCCCTGGGCAACCTGTGCCGGTGTCTCACCAAAGATCTGTAGCTTTGAACTATGTACTCTCCAGCCTTATTTTTCTTGTTAAAGTATAGTGTGGTAAATTAAAAGGAAAGAGTTGATTAGTGGTGATTTGTGTTACAATTGAGCTGGTCCCAACTCCACAGATGGAGAAAAAGCGGAGCAAATGGCAGATGTTGTAAACAAAGTGTTGAATTGCACTTTCAACATAGCCAGCCCAAATTCAGCAAAAAGGCTCTCAAGTCACCTCTCTTCCTTTCCAAGGAGGACAGTAACAGAAAAAAAAGTGTTCTCTAAAAACACAGAAAGAGAGTGGCTTCACAGAACAGGCTCCTACCCATGGAACTGCTTTCTCCTGCTAGCCCAGGAGAGCACAGCATTTCTTCTGTTACCCAAGAGACATCTGGCACTTCTCTCAGACAGATATTTCAGAGTTCAAGGTGTCACGATAATATACTGTATAGGTGGTTGGTGTAAGAGTACTGTGTGCCTTTAGGGCCATCCAAACCATACAAAAGCACTGGTAAAATGTTAACTTTGGATGCAAAGTCAAGGACTCAAAACATAAAGGAATGTCAGAATTAAGGCTGTCAACAGAATTTTCATTTTCCCTCTTCTGAGTACAGCCCACAACTATATCATCACATAATTCTACTCCCCAGGGATACTGTTTTGATTCAATATATATGACAGAGGTACATGGGAGCAAAATAAAAGTATCTGTTTAACTCAACTGTAGCACTTGTAACTTTCAAATGCCTTACTTATTTACCTAATTTTTGTATGCAATGTTCACAGCACAAAGAGAAATCTTTTGATCATTTCTGTCCAAATTAATTTAAAATTGCTATCTATAAACAAGTTAGTTAAAGCTCTCCAAGTTTCAACTTTGGAATAATTTGCTGAACACTATCACTGTAATCGTTAAAGAAGTCAAACCTGATAAAAACTAATGTATACATTTGAAAACCAGTGCCCTTACTACATCAGCTGTGAATTATATTTGTCCCATTCAATAATTATTGCTACCTTTCATGTAAGTCTTTCTTTTAGTTTTCAGAACTTTATGATGTATATCTTGAAAGTTAAATTATTTAACTTTTAGTTATACAAGAAACTCTGGCATGTACTCCTTGGCCTCTTCAAAGCAGACTTAAAACCAAATTTGAACAAAAATCTAAACCAGCTCCTTACAATTATTTACAATTTACACATTTTATTCAACTTTCATGTGTGGAAGTAGAACTTAAATGGACACTATATACAATACAAAGACAGCTGCCATGAGACCTGTAACTCTCCAGTTCATCTTTGCTCAACAAGACAACTGCTACCTTTCCCTCTCCTTCCCCAAACTTCTAAGTGAGGTTTCACTTACACTGTCCCCTCAAGTCACTACCCTTCAAGTGATTTAACTGTTTCATTTACTCTCCTTATAAATGCCAAGCTTAAGTAACTGCCCTCCCTTTTAATTTACACAGGTCAGTGGCAGGAAATCAACAAAGTGGACACCAAAAATAAAACCATTCCCCTTGGTCTCTTGCATGCCATTACCACCAATGGTGAGTTCGTTTTGCCTTCCAAACTATACAGGGTAAGGCATTATCAACTGTAGGATGCCAGCTGTCTGAGAAAAATCCAAGATGGTGAAGACTGTGGAGCTGATTCAGTAAGTGGAACTACACTTTTCCCTGTGAATCATTTTCAGCCATTATTCCAGCAAAGAGCTGAAAGTGCTGTTTTGAACGAAGTATTGAAATGAAGTCGTGACCACTTAACATGGCAAGAGATGAATCAGAAAAGCAAGCCATTGGCAGGAGAACCTAAATGAGCCTCGGATTTCTCCCTCTTGATACAGGTAAGGGTGCTGGTAGTGACTCTGGAATGCCAAACATAAGCTATGTCTCATTCATAGCTGTTCTGGTTAGAAAATCAATCATTTCAGACAGAGTAAGCTGGGCAGAATAAGGTGCCCAGATGCAGTGCTCAGAATCGTACCAGAAGATAATGGTCCTTCTACATCAACATTCCCAATGTTGTTCGGATTAGAAGTGAAAAGTTGGCAGCAGTGTTTTTGTTGAAGTGCTACTAGAGGACACAGGTCAACATTATGAATTTCCTATACAAAAGTAGGAAGTTACATGCTACTTGCTCCTATCTCCCTGTTCTCCCATTTAATCTGAAGACCCACATACCACCTTGGCTCTAAGGATGCATGCTTGTAGTTCTCCACAATGTTTGTAGGGAGGGTTCTAACAAGTTAACTCTTATGATGCTTCATAGGCAGGTTGAAAAATGACCATCTCCAGTGGGCCAAACAAACCCTACGCTGGCTGTTAGTGCTGACATTAGAGAGTCAGCACAAGAAAAGGCACCCTCGCAGCTCAGCTCCTGCAGGTCAGAGTCTCCTAACAAGTATCACTAAATAGTATTACCAACAAACAGGTCCCAACAAAAGCTTCACTTTCTATTTGTGTCATGCAGCACTGAACAGCATAGCAACTCCTAAATAACTCTAACAAAAACATTTTGTGAGTTTAGTTCATGCCAAGCAATCCCAAGCATACCACACACTACTGCAGAGGAAATAAATGAGATCTGAATTTGGCTTAGTTGCATTCTCTTTGGAATCCTTCAGGATGCCATGTGTTATATAAACCAAGTATTACCTGGACAACAGGATGGCAAATTCCCGATTTAGAGAAACCACCACACATATGCAGCTGAGAATTTTCAAATTCAGTTTTGTTCTGGGGGTGAGACCCTACAATAAATGCTCTCAACTCATGCAGCCGAGCCATTTTGCAACTGGTGACCCTTATAATGACGTTCTCGTTTTCAGAGCCAATGTGATGCCACACAGTGATTTGTCTGTTAAATTGAATCTTTGCCTCCAGATAGATAGATAGATAGAAAGTTTATTTTGAAATGTCTCCTAGTGACTCTGAGTCTGACTGATGTGAGATGTTATTTTGAACATGCCAAAGCATCTGAACGGCTCCAGTCCTTTCTTTTCGGCGTGCATTCCTTGATAAGTGGCAAAGCTTCCCACTTATCAGTCACTCAAAGTGACTGTGGCTGTCAGTTGTGTACAAAGCGCAATCAGTTTGGAAGCAGAGACACCAGCATTTTTCTTCTCAGCTTGAAGCAAACACGTTTTGACTGCTAGTCATTCAATTTTAAAGCATCTTCAATTAGGGGCGGATGAAGATATAAAGAAAACACATCCTAAACACCTCCACCAGCCAGCAGTAAAAAATTTATTGTTATCCTCTGCTTTACCTTACTGAGGAGGAAGCAGTAGCAGCCTTTTTTTTTGGCTGCACAACACGAGTGCTCATAACTGCACACACTCCATACGGGAGAGACCACAGTCATAAAAAGTTCATGTTCAGCTTTCTAAGCCACTTAGATGAACTACATTGGTACCTCCTGCCTTTGTACCTCTGCTGCCTGCTGTGTAAATACCTACACAGGTACACAAACAGGTACCAAAAGCATTAAAAAGACCGTGGAAATAATGACAAGGAAGGAAAAGAAAAGAGAGGGCTGGCAGAAAGGAGGAGTTGATGCGGGAAAGGGTGAGCAGCTGCATAACGAAGACTGCTCGGTACTGCTGTGTCAGGGAGCTGGAGGTGGAAGGAAGTAGAAAATGTTGTGGGGTGCCTCAGATTGATGCTGAAGCAGAAAGAAAGACAGGGCCCTGGAAAGAGAGGTCTCTGAGAGAACGCTTGCTGAGGGAAAATGAGGCCTTGGTGTGCAGTGTTGCCAGCTGCAATGACTATCTTTGCTAATATTTTTCTTCAGAGTTCTAGCCACTGAATCGTTTTAGATGTTTCAGCATTCTGCCCTGTTTTTTTAACAAAAACACGTTTCTGGCCCTCCCTTGTGATCGTGTGAGAGAACCGGAGTGCAGGCACACTGAAACCTCACCACCAAAAAGGAAATTAAGGAAAGATGCTAACAGAGCAAGAAAAAAAAATATCACCAAGTTCAAAAGAACCTCAGATTTTTAGAATATTCAGACAGATAGTGCTGGAGAAAGCTGCAGCACCATCAAGTCCTGTTCAAATCATGTAGCTCAGCACAGGTGAAAAAGTTGATTATCTGATTAAAATTTGGCCTTGTAGTCTCAATAAATTCAGGTTGTACAAATGCCAAGCAGATTCTCCTTTTCTCCATAGGTGCAACCACACCAATCAGCAAATCTGGATTGTATGGGCAAAGGAAAGGCCTGAGATCAAACTGTCTGAAGATGCTTGCTCTAGGTGCCACCTTGGGAAGCAAAAACTTGGTACACTGGAGCAAAAGGGTGCTTTGCACAGACATAAGTGCAGCTAAAGACCTCTGCCATTTTTTACATAACTTTAACAGCAATGGAAAGGAAGCCCATAGGGCACTCTGAAGTACATGCATCGTTTCTTTCAGCCAAGCACACATTATTTGCTGAACTTGAGAGGCCAGCAAGCAATTAGCTCATCCTGACTGCTAGCCTACATTTTTCCTTTTATTCCTCCCTTTCCCTATTTCCTTCCCCAACCCTGTTGTCTTTTTTTTTTTGTTTGTTTTTTTTGTTTTGTGTGTGTGTGAGTATGTGGTGGGGCTGGGTTGTTTTTTGAATACATTATCTCCCAGGGGCTTTTTGCGGCTCAAGGGACAGGGGAGGCATTCTGATAACTGATAGGACATCAGCTGCAGAGCTTTTGTGAGAAACAATTGTTTGGTCTCTTTGCCGGCAACCTCAGTCGTTTGGGAAGAGGTTGCAAAGTCATGGGAAAGGCTGCAGCGTGACTCCTTCTTGGGTCTGTCTCCCTGAATGCAGCATGCCCATGTTTATAAGTTTTAGGAAAACAGCTGGTCCTGACACATGATGAATTTGGACAAAATGTCCCCAATCCAGAAGCCTCTTCGGTTTGACTGTGCAGTCACAGTTTGTTGTATCCACACTGGCAAAAAAAAAACCCCAAACAACAAAACAAACACTAAACTGTCTCAGTGGACAGAGTCTGTTCTGAAAACATTTTTCACAGCAAGGAGGAAGATGCTTTCTCACAGTTTCCTATGGAAGAAAGGCCTCACTAAACTCCTACTAATACAAATGAAAGCCTTTTACTATGTTCAGTGGAAGCTGGATCAGGCCCTTGCTTGAACAATTTGGTTGTCTACCAAGGAAACCTTTTGTCCTCACCTCTCTCTGATATGCAAAGAAGACTCTAATTAAAGAAGAATCAATACTGTTCTGCTGCACAATGGCTTGCAAAGCAGTTGTAGCACCAGAAAGCATTGCTCTGCTTCTTAAAAAAAAAATCAGAATTCACAGAGAAAACAGTAAGACAAAAGCAACAGATATTACTAAATCTGTTACCATGCATTTCTGTAGTGGTTGTTCATTTTCAAATGTCAAGTGAAGGATTCACCATCTACAGCCCTTTAAAGCCTCCTAAAGAACTCTGGTTGCAGCCATTCAAGATGCTCGGGACCAGGAAATAAAGTTCACAAGTCCTTGGCTGCACTGAGGAGATACCAACATGGCAATGACTAAGGGTAAGGACCTCTACCCTCCTTATTATAAGCACAAAGTACTGCAAGTATTTAGCTCACATGGTGGCCTGCTGGAGTTTGCTTTCCATCAGGAGAAAGAAAATGAAAGGAGAAGCTATACTGGAAGTATAATGTAGAGTGCAAACTCGTTGGGGCAGGAAGCAAACCTTCACGTTTCATTGCATACAGTCAAGCGTGGCCAGTGCCTTCCCACAATGAGAAAGACACTGGCACCTTTTACAACTAAACTTCATCTGAAATAGGGCAACCAAGATCCCAGTGCTTCCTTGAAGGAAGAGACCATAAACAAGCCTGAACATCAGTCAGTCAGCTCTGGATAACAGATGTTTGCTCACCAGAGGAGTTCAAAAGCAACAAAAAAAATCTAAACAACAAAACTTTATCAGCAGAGAGAACTGTGTGGGTAAATCAAGACATCCAAATTACGACCCTAGAAGCAGGTCTGTAACGGTGCTTTGGAAGGCTGGAAACAACTCCGAAGCGCTTGGTGCTTGGAAAGTTCTGACAATAACAACTGTGTCATTTCAAAACTGCACATGTTAAGTTCAAAAAATATTTTTCTGAACTTCTATGTAACTCAGAAACCAAATCTTTGTTTCCTCCCCGAAAATACATCTAGGTTTTAAAAAAAGTGGTCTGGCTACAAAAGAAACTAACAATCCTGCAGGAAATTCCAAGTATTCAAGTTTTTATTACCATTCTGAATTGGAACACCACCTCAAACCTCAAAAATTACTGAAAATGGGAATATCCTGATTTGGGAACATACTAGCACAGCCAGGCCTCGCCATCTACCAACACCACTCACGGGGCAATGGACACAGTCAGCTGTCAGCAGGTGTGGGACAGCAATCTGAATCCAAGCTTACTGAGGAAAGGCTTATTTGGAGCTGAGGGGACACACAGGGCAGCTGAGGGATTCGGGAAGGCCTTTCAGCCCAGAAGAGTGCGAAGCCTGGAGGGCCACGGTACCTACGCTCCCTGCTGCTAAGGGTCTGTACAGCTTGAGGCCACTGAGGCTCCAGCAAGGTTGTCACCTGGCAGCAGGGCCTCCTGCCATTCCTGCCAGGGGCCCCCAGGTTCTGGAGCTGCCTGTACCTGCCAGGCAGGCACCAGGCAGAATTCACATCCCACCTAAGAGGAGCAGCAGGTCAGAGGTATGCCCTTCTGGATTTGCATCAGAATTTAGCCAGCATCCTCTCATTCTTCAGAGGTCTGAATCTTCTAACAAGAATCCCATTAGCACACCTGCTGACAAGTCTCTAGCTCTGAAGGAAAAAGAAATCCCTCTATTAAAACACCGAGAGTCATCCAGGGGTGGCTGACTGAGAGCAGTGACTCTCAGGTTCCAGACAGCATTCAGTTCTTAGGCTAAGTACATTGCCCTGTAAAGAGTATAAACTAGTAACCAAGTACTGGCAGCATTCAAAGTCAAATGAAACTGTGGTCTAACTGTAAGAGACATAGTAAAGCAGCACTGTTGTTTCTTGCTGCTTTGAGATCTTAGTTTTACATTATTGGCAACCTTAAGTGTTCCAAGATCTTGAGCTGGGCTCTCCAAAAGAAATTTTGACTAAAAATCTGAACAGTTTAAAACACAACATTTGGCCTCCGTTTTGTTTGCCTTCTAATTTTGGATCTTGTAGTGCTCATGGTTTCAGATTTTGCCTGGAAATATGAGAGCTGGGAGTTTACATTTTTAAGAAATGAAAGCTGGCATTTTTGTCATCACATGACTGCAAGAGCTGAGACTTGAGGGAAAAGCAAAATATTGTCAAGCTCTCTACAAAATCGTGAGATAAGTAGCATGGGTTTTAATCACAATTTAGGCTGCGAATTTCACCTGTTTTATCAACAGTGACCTACTGAATATAAATTGATTTATGAATTTTAACAATTGTATTTTGCTTTAAATACTATCCAACTAAAGTGACATTTGTCACTGAGTTTCAAAACAAACTATTCAATTGTCAATTTGGGACAGACTTCTTCTCCAAGCAAGTGCAAAGTGTCTACTACAAGCCTCTGCCCCTCTAAGGCACCCCTCAAAGTAGAACACCGCACACACTCACTATCTGTCCTCAGCATCATGAAAAGGGAGCAATTAGCCATTCTGGGTTTTGTCACTCCCTGTCCACCTGATGTAACAGCTACAGAGCCCCAGACTTTGCCAGGTTCTACAGCAAAGACACAAGGAAGCAGACTGTGACCTCACAAAAGAAGATGAGGAAGTCAAGATAAGAGTTTCCCTGACACCCAGGAGGAAGAGAGAGAAAGGAAGAGAGAGAGAGAGGAAGAGAGAGAGAGAGGAAGAGAGAGAGGGAGAGAGAGGAAGAGAAAGACATAGAGAGAGAGAAAAAGAGAGAAAGAGAAAAATAGAAAAAAAGGAAAAAGAAATGGGAAAAGAAAAAGAAACAGAAAAAGAAGCAGAAAAAAAAGAAGGAAAAAGAAACAGGAAAAAAGAAACCAAAAACCACCATGAAAACCCCACATTTGCTGAAATAGGAAATCCTATCTAGATCACATTTTAGCATTCTGAGATCATGACGATTCTTAATCTAATCTTCAAGTTGTTCTCTAGTTCAGCATCATCTCTTTACTTAACTCTCTCTATGAAACCAAGCATTTTGTCTTCTGCATTAGTGACAGCTCTTTCCAGTTAACTCAGAAGAGATGAATTTGAGAGAGACATCAAGTCAGGTCACCAGTCAGGTACATTTTCCTAAGCTCCAACAGCTAACCTGTATTTCTTTAGAATCACAGAAGGGACTAGTTTAAGTGAGCTGTAGTTACACTCAACATTTGCAGGCCTCTAAGTGCCCTGCTTATGCACTGCATGTGTCTGGGTGATCGTGAGCTGGGGTAAAGAGAGAGGGAACTGTTTCCAAGTTAGCGCACTCAGAGAAAGGGATAATAAATCATGGGGTCAGTCAGGTTCTGCTTTTTTTTTAACCTTAGGGTATTATGTTTTCAATACAATATTTCAATGGCTTTTTTCTGTGTAATAATTTATCTGGAATTATGGCAACTCTTACAAGGCCTAGAAAAAACTGGCTGAAGTAAAACGAGTCCTTTGTCATAAATAGGTTGTGTTCATAACTGCAGTCTAATCATTCAATTGCACATAAGTCAAACAGTTATCCAGACTTTGCAGAAATATTTCCCTGTCAATAAATCTAATGCTATTTAAAAACCCTGGGCCAATGTGACAGAAGCCTGTTAGATTAATTAAGGCAAGGTCAGGAAAGCTGAACTCACAGCTACATTCACGTCACAGTTTTGTTCTACCTACTACCATAACCTGATTGTTAACTCCCAGACCCTTTTAAACCTGAGCATGTTAGGTTGACTTCTTTGTCTCCATTTAGATACAAAGGAAGATTTCTCCAGAAATTGTTTCTTCTAACAGTCAACTAAGTATGCAATTGAGAAGAAGCATTTTGCATTGTATTCGCTGTCAGTAAGTTTCTGTGGGTTTTTTATGTGTTTTTTTTCCTAACAGTAATTTCACAGTAACTGGCCTGCAACTAGGGTTCAGGACCATACGGACCCTGGAACTGTCAAGAGGCAGGCAGTATAAGCCAAGTTTCACTACAAACAGATCATCTCTGTGGGAATGAGAAGACAGTATTGTTTCTCTGCCTGTTCAATTCTTGACCTTTACCATGTGACCATCCAAAAGGAGGGTGCCCCAAATCTGATGGGTTTTGTGTGAGGTGGACCCTGGAGGTGAAATTCTGACCTCGGCAGGGTCAGTATTTCATTCAAAGTTCCTTCAGACAGACCTCCAAATCATTTCTTAGGATTGTGGCTTGCATCAGATGCCAGCTAGCTGACTTTCATTTACTACTGACTTAGGTCAAACTTAGACCAGGGATCAAGAGATGAAAGGCTCTACATCTCATTATCAATAATCAGTGTTCTCCACTACCCTAAAAACGACATACTTCATTCTTATCTACAAGGTCTTAAAACTTAAAAGGGTTGGGGTTAAATACGTTACTTCAATTTATTTTTATTCTCTGCTTATAAAACAACTTCCTCTCACTGCTATAGCGAAATGCTAAAAGTGTAAGTAACTTTCCTTGCTATTGTAGAGGTTCTGCTATTGTTTTTCTTTTTAAAGTCTTACTAAAGAAAGGGCAATGAAGAAAAATCCTCCACATTCAAAGAAAAGAAAATACAGAGGTCAAGGCCAAAGCAGGCCTCACCAATCTCAATATTATTTTCAGCAAAGCACATCTTGTACAGAAGTTGCCATGTGACAAAGGGATGGACCTTTCTCTGACAATTTTTATGGTTACCACAAGTCCTGATATTGACAGAATATCTTCTGTAATGGCAGAGTCAGTTTTCCTTCTAGTGTGGGGGGCTACAACTCCTCTGAGTTTGCTGGAATGAAGTTTTCTTAGGTAAGTTCTGGATATGGTCCTTAGTTTCAGGCAACTCATCCTGAAACATTACAGGGAAGCTTTGGAAGAAAAGTCCTGCTGTTAGTGAGCAGAGTACGCACTTCCACAGTGCCTTGCAATGTTCTATCTATAACTGCACACTTGGAGATTTTACCATGATTCTAGACACCTGTAAAAAGTCAAACACTTCCTTTGTTACTCTGTGAAAATCTTCATGAGCAACCTGATTTGCATTATTCCCCAAACAGGGGCACGCATATATACACAGAAGAGAAGTAGCTGCACACTGTCTGTGGCACAAAAAGAAACTCCTGAATATTTTAAGGGAAAAAAATAAACAAACTGTACTGGTTATGCTGGGCTAACAACTTCTTTTCTACTACTAGCAGTAAATCTGTAGAATTCTAGCACCTAGACAATTACTCTCCTGAATCTAATCAATATTTTGACCGGATTTGACTCTTACCAATCCTGATCTACAGTTGAAAGAGGATTTGGTCTTGCAAACCCCTCTCTCCATGACCAGCTCCTCTCCTACATGCTTCCTGATCCTATAGCAACCCTGTTAAACATGTAAGGCCCTTGAGAAACTGGCCTTTTTTACTTACTGACAGAAAACATCCTCATGTGTTTCCATACGTAAGATGTAAGCCATCTGCAGAGATTTTTAAAGAAACTATGACTTGAAAGGGACCTACAGGAAAGCTGGAAAGGGACTTTCTGTAAGGGCATGTGGTGACAGGACAAGGCACAATGGTTTTGAACTGGACCACAGTAGATTTAGATCAGGCATTGGGAAGAAGTTCTGTACTATGGGGGCAGCAAGACACTGGAATGAGATGCTCAGAGAAGTTGTGGATGCCTAAACCAGGCTGGAGGAAGCCTTGGTTGGTCTAGTGGGAGATATCCCTGCCCACGGCACATGGGTTGGAACTAGATGTTCTTCAAGCAATTCTGTGATTCTGTGACTCTATGATTCTATGACAGTGGCTGAGGGAAAGCATGGGGAAATGGAAAGGAGAAGAGAGAGATAACAGGGGCACATGTGGAGACGCAATCTCTGACCTGGATCTGCTGCTGAAGAAGGTTAATTTTGTGTTGCTGTTGAAGGAGCTGCTGCTGTTGTCTTGCGATCTGTGGAGAAATGGCACAGAAGAAACATGAGATAAGCATCACCATTCGTGATGTGGTACACAGCAGACTTCCACCCTGCTTGGTTCTTTAAACTGTTCTACAGAACTAAAAAGCCTTCCAGTGCAAGTGGCCGCAGCCTGGACTGCCACTGAAGTGAGAGGTTGATATTCAAGAGCTAGGTAATACTAGTGTGAAAGGGAATCTGATGGAAATGTTGTGCTGGATATCAAGAGGACTGATGCAAAAAACTCTTCTCTTTCACCATCTGAAATGGCACTGTTAAAATTCCCCCTAAAAGTGAGCACTCATTTGCTCCAACTTGCTGGAGGAAGAACAATACTGGCAGAGAAACCGGAAAATAGTAGGAGAAGGCAGGAAATGCACAAAGGAGGTTGGACAGGAATATTCTTTTATGTTTGGCACCATCTGTAACAATTTTTTTTTTAAAAAGAAAGACATTTGACACCTGGGGGAAGGCATTAGCATGTGTATTTCCTTGATGCAGGAACAGAGAGACTGGAACTGGTTTTAGGAAAAACCCCTGACTCTTCAATGTGAGCATCAGCTGAAAGGAACTAAGGGGGCAGTGCAAGGTTACACAGCTCAACACCAAACTTGATTTACAGAAGTTGGTGGAGCCATCCTAAGTGTCCTCTCAACAGTCATGTGCATTTTCCACAGGCACTTTCATTCTCCCTCTCCATTGACTGCATGATTTGGAACCTCACTGCAGACACATTCTACACATGGTAAAGGACAAAGCAGACAGTAACAGAACCAAATTAGAGCTCTCTGAGGACTGTTGGAGATAAACTGTTACATACCTCAAACTTAAAAAGTAAACTTGAACAACTTTCATCTAAGCCATCACAAAAGCTCTGCCCTCATGCCTAGTTAGCACAGCAATACAAACATCAGAAGGAGTATCGCTCCTTCCCTTTGGTAAGTGTACACATCTCTGGGTCAGATGGGAACTTACAGATACTTACTGGGAGCGATTTTGTGCATTCTTCCCTTTAGCTATTTTCTTTCATTTCTATTATTAAACTATTAGCAGGAAAAAATCTCATGGTTAACTCCCAATCTAAAAGATTAAACAGGCATTTTCTTTCTAGAGGTTCTCTTCAAGCAACCAAAACTCTTTATCAAACTTTTTTTTTTTTTTTAAGTTTGTCTATTTTAATTTCTATAGAATGTGGAATTATACACAATGTCTTAAATTCAAAGAAAACCTTGTTATGTTAATAATCATCTTTGGGATTTCTCACATACTTTTTCCATTCCCTCAATTTTCTCTTTCATTTTCAGATCATTCAGCTGTCCTGTATCTGTAATGCCTTTAAAAGATACGGCAAAGGAAATAGATCCTGCAGGATCTCCCCTCTTCGAATAATCTTGCCAATTTCACTTTCAACCTTTGCATACCTTCTCCATACAAAGAACACACAAATTCCCTAGTTATCTTACATGAGTCAGTTCTGCACTCTGGGTGTAGGAGTTCAGGTCTTAGGCCAAAATCCACAGTATTTAAGATAAGGCTTTGAAATAATGAAAAACAGGGGAAAACAAGGCTAAAACATCCAGCAGTGGTTTAGAATCTTGAGTCTTGTTTGGTGCAAGACAGACATTGACGTATGACAATTCTGACAGATTTCAAAGAATTCTGTGAGTTTCATGAAAGTCACAGCGCTGAAACTGTGTGATATAAACTAAATCTCAAGACCAGCTGAAGTAGATGGTCAGGCAGACAAAAATGCATTCACATGAAGAGGTACCACAAAGGACTCATAAAAAAATTTTAAACTAGGTGCCTAAGTATTCCCAGACCACATTTAGGTACAAAGATGGACAAGCATTTCTGTTAACACTTGTATGGTGCAAATTTGTTAGAAAAGCTGTGTCCTTGCATAAAATATCCTGTAGCCACGTGTGCACACTGGAACTGTTCAGATGTGAAAACACGTGTGCATTTTCAGTGCAGGGCATATTTGCAAGAGCTGAAAATGAAGCCTCTCAACTTTAGAAGAAAAATGTAAAACTTGTTCACTGACTTTATTTATTTATTTCTTTCCCTCACTTTTTTTTTCCACAGCTGGCAAACCCAATCTTTCCATTTCTCACATTACAATCCAAGTGCTTCGTTTTGTTCCTTTTATACCTATTCAGCACCACCAAACACAAGCGGCATCGGAAGATTACTCAGGAGGGCTAAATTTGCATGTTTATTTTGTTCCTATTGGAAGAGAGTATCTCCACAATGGAAGGTGGATCTTTTTAAGACAAAGAGTATCATTTACATATTGCAAATCAAAGATTTCTTCCAATGTGGTTTTGTTCAAACTTCTTCACCTAAGAAAACAAATGGCCAAAAAAAAAAACCCAAAACAATTTGGATGGAGAGCAAATTTGAAAGTATCAACACTAAAAGATTAACTATTGGAAAGTCCTCCTAGAACACTATTTAAGCTGAAAGCCACTATAATAATCACTCACCTGTTCTTGCTGCTGCTTAGCCAGCTCCATTTGCTGGCGTTGTTTCTCAATCTGTGATGCAGCCAGTTTCTTCTGTTCATCGTGAGCTGCTAGCAGCTGTTCTCGCAAACTGGTCAGCTGATTGATCATACCCATGAGTTGCCTTTCTTTCTCAGCAAGGCTTTCTGGAGTCCCTGGGCATCATATGGTGAAATAAAAAAANAAAAGGCAAAACAGTAAAGAGAAGAAATTTAGAGCTAGCCACGTTTGCATTTTGCATCTTCACTATAAGCATAGTTTAGTAGAACCAAAAAGCAACAGTATAGTGCAATATCCTGCACGTTAGGACTGCTTCCTCCACAGGAAAGCCACAGAGGATAATTCCATATGTATGCTGGTGTCCCCCCTTCAACTTTCAACTATTTTCCATCGTCTTTTTATCATATTAATTGGGGGAAAATTACTGCCTGTCTTTGATGGTTTCAAATGTTAAGCATTGTTTACATTTTATGACAATTGTGGTTTTGAAAGACATCTACATTTTACCAGAGACTTATGACAAAGCCGTACCAACGCTATGACACCCACAGAAGGTGCAAGCTGTGTTTCAGTATCCCTCTATAAACAAGGGAAAGTAGAGAAGTCTCCTGGGTGCTGGCTACCTCTCTCGCTCCTCCCACCCAGCTTTATCACTGTTGCTAGTTCAGCTCACAACAGCTGTCAGGATGCTACCTGTTATGCCATCTACAGTTGCCCTGATTAAGGTGAAATTATATACTATTTAAACTGTCACTAACTACTGGTGCTGGTGCTGCCACTGATGAGTATTTTTAAAGGTAGAAGTCTTGCATAAACAGATCAGAAAAGCTGACTTAAATGCAACTCACCATCTCTCTCATTTGCACAGCCATTAGATGAGGTTTTTAATAGAGGAGTTCAATAGACACAGGCAGAGGAATTGACTACCTCACCCTCACTCTCACAATCATTCTGTTAAAATTCTCCTTCTACCCAGAAGGACAGTGGTTATAAGGGAAGGGAAGAAAAAATTCCAGGAAAAATCAAAAGCTATGAATCACACACTAAAACAAAAAAATGGATAGTATTAGTGTACCCAGGATCATTGGACTTTGAATTTAAAAGACTAGAAAATATGTGTAACAGCTAATCCAGATATCCCCACCACCACCACACCCTCTCACATGAGTCAGAGCCTCTGAAACCCTTTCTCAAACAAGCTTTAGAGAAGGATTCAGACTATCAGTGTCTAAGCCTCCTCTGAAAATAGCCTGCTTTTGGGACAACCCTGCCACACAAACCTTTCCCAAATACAGGAAGCATTCTTCTGCCAATGTCACCAGTGCACTCCAAGTGGGGAAAAAAGAGAGAGAGAAAAAACACACTCCAAAAAAAAGAAAATTTGGCTACTATACTAAACATGTTCCTAGCCAACTATCAGTCAGACATGGAAAAGAGCTACTGGTAATAGCTCATTTAGTCTGCCCCCCTGCCAGTGCAGGAATGTTCTCTACAATATACTTAGTACAACCTTCTAGATGGGATTTAATGTCTGAAACGGTGAATCATCTACTGCTTTCTTTGGAAGACTCTGACACAGACTTCGAGGTGTCACTGTTAGGGCTCTTTGCTTTACAGTTAAATTTACATTCGTTTTATTTCAACCTTGTGTTCCCAAGCAACATCCCATTTTCTATGCCAGCCAAATCCAAGCCCTTAACTGGATATGCAAACAGCCATATACAAGTGGGAAAACCCAAAGAATCAACATTTTCATGTGAAGGAAACGTAACTTTATTAACTTTTTATTAAGATGGTAGAGATTCACGTGAAAATATTCATGTCATGTAACAAAGAGCTACAGCAGAATATTCTCAGTCTCCAAAAAAACTGTGGTACAAGCTGGAAACTTGAGAAACACACTGAAACAGAAACCATAGGACTGTAAACCTGTTCTCTTAAAAGCTGTGAGAAAGAAGGGAAGCCAGTGTTAAAATGCTAAGATGGTTGAAGAAAACACTTTTTTTAACTTAGGATTTTTATTTCAAACACTGGAGACAGAGAACTGCTACAACTAATGCATTTGCCACCTGGCCGTACAATTAATCCGAGATGTCTATTGCCACTCTTCCATCCTTCATTTGTCTTTTCCTAGGGAAAAGGGTGCAGTGTTTCCAAGTGGCATGGAAGAATTACCCTAGAAGGCAGCTCCTTCCTTGTCCTACCCACAGCCAGCATGCTGGTCTACTGTGATGCTCATCCAATGAGGACTATAAGCATACTGATAATGACAGTGTAATAGGCTGGGCACACTGGAGCATCTCAAAACTGAGTATTTGCTGAATTTTTTTACAGCAGAGATTTTATTCCAAACTTGGTCAGTGTGCACAAGAAAGAGGGAGAAAGGCCTATTAAGGGAAAGAATACCAGAACTGGTTTAGTCCTAAGGGTAGGGTAAGCAAAAAGAAATCAATCTCATATAAACTGCTTGACAAATACATCGACACACATCAAAGATCTTCAGCCGGTACTGGTTCATCAGCGTATTTTGAGCTCCCACAGTAGCTTCCAGTTGGGAATCAAAAAGCATGTTGTAAAGTTAAATTAATCCCCACCACACCTTTGAAAGGTGGAAAACTGTTTCCATATGTGTAAACTGACAGAGAGGTCACAGTGAGTTACCAACAGCAGTAGCAAAGAAATGTTGATATCCAGCCTGCGCTGCGGAGCTCAGACCGTCCTTCCCAAGAGACGGCAGAACGCTCCACACGCCAGTGCCCTGACCACGACACCAAACAACTGCACAAGCACAGGGCCAGCCACCTACTGCAGTTCATGCTGTCATCTCATTTACCTAGAGAGGAGGAAGAAACACCCAAACCCAACTTCTTCCTGGGAAAACAACTGCTTTATTTAATTAGGGGGAACAAGAGGAAGGTCTAGGTAACTCAAAGCAAGTGGTCAGGACAATGAAGTTGCAGGCACATGGTAGCCCATGCAGCTAAGCACAAATACACCAAACGCAGTCTCTTCAAGATTACTCAGATTTTAAAGAAACTTTGAGATGTCCAAAGGAAGTGTAGTGTCTACTAGTTTAGTAAGTACAATACATAGCTCCTTTGGTTTATAAACTGGAGTGGAAGTAGTCTGACAAAAGGCAGCTGTCTTGCATGGTATTTCTTGATCAATTTCAGTTTGTTAATAAACCAAAAGGGAGAAACTATCAGTGTTGACTTCAAACAAACAAACAAACAAAACCCTTTTGTTGGAGAATATTTTCTGGAAAACACAGCTTAGTGGGTACATTATTTTCATACAATTGTCCTATCCTTCCAATGCCTTCAATAGCACTTATCAGTTCAGTTAGAATCATAGAATCAAGCAGGTTGGAAGAGACCTCCAAGCTCATCCAGCCCAACCTAGCACTCAGCCCTAGCCAATCAACCAGACCATGGCACTAAGTGCCCCACCCAGGCTTTGCTTCAACACCTTCAGGGACAGCAACTCCATCACCTCCCTGGGCAGCCCATTCCAATGCCAATCACTCTCTCTGACAACAACTTCCTCCTAACATCCAGCCTACACCTCCCCTGGCACAGCTTGAGACTGTTCCCCCTCGTTTTGTTGCTGGGTGCCTGGCAGCAGAGCCCAACCCCACCTGGCTACAACCTCCCTTCAGGTAGCTGCAGGGAGCAATGAGGTCTGCCCTGAGCCTCCTCTTCTGCAGGCTGCACCCTCCCAGCTCCCTCAGCCTCTCCTCACAGGGCTGTGCTCCAGGCCCCTCACCAGCCTTGCTGCTCTTCTCTGGACACCTTCCAGCACCTCAACAGTTCTCTTGAATTGAGGGTCTCAGAACTGGACACAGCACTCAAAGTGTGGCCTGAGCAGTGCTGAGCACAGGGGCAGAATAACCTCCCTGCTCCTGCTGGCCACACTGCTCCTGATCCAGGCCAGGATGCCATTGGCTCTCCTGCCTGCCTGGGCACACTGCTGCCTCATCTTCAACTCTCTACCAGCACCCCCAGGTCCCTCTCTGCCTGGCTGTTCTCCAGCCACTCTGTCCCCAGCCTGTAGAACTGCTTGGGATTGTTGTGGTCAAAGTGTAGAACCCTGCACTTATCCTTAGCNATCCAGGCCAGGATGCCATTGGCTCTCCTGCCTGCCTGGGCACACTGCTGCCTCATCTTCAACTCTCTACCAGCACCCCCAGGTCCCTCTCTGCCTGGCTGTTCTCCAGCCACTCTGTCCCCAGCCTGTAGAACTGCTTGGGATTGTTGTGGTCAAAGTGTAGAACCCTGCACTTATCCTTAGCATCTCATCCCATTGGCCTCTGCCCACCCATCCAGCCTGCCCAGGTCCCTCTGCAGAGCTCTTCTACCTTCCAACAGACCCACACCTGCTCCTAACTTGGTGTCATCTGCAAACTTACTGATGCTGAACTCAATCCCCTGGTCCAGATCACCAGTAAAGACATTGAACAGGACCAGGCCCAGCACTGATCCCTGGGGCACACCACTGGTGACAGTTGCCAAATGGATGTGGCACCATTCACCACCACTCTCTGGGCCCTGCCCTCCAGCCTGTTCTTGACCCATATCAGAGTGAATCTGCTCAAGCCAGGAGCTGCCAGCTTTGCCAGAAGCTTGTTATGGCAGAGGGTGTCAAAGGGTTTGCTGAAGTCCAGGTAGACTACATCCACAGCCTGCCCTGCACTCATCAGGAGGGGAACCTGAGCATAAAAGGAGATCAGGTTGGTCAGGCAGGTCCTGCCCTTCCTAAACCCATGCTGGCTGGGCCTGATCCCTTGGCCATCCTGTAGATGCTGTGTGATGGCACTCAAGATGACCTGTTCCTAACCTTGCCTGGTACCATCCCTTATAAAGTAAGTATTCAGACAGCCATGCTTCTAAGTGAACTACACAAAAGCAGACAGAAGAGAGATCAGATGTGTCGATGCACCGATGATGAGCTCCACAGTAGGTTTCCCCCTGCTTTATTCACACATCTATATAAGCCCCACTGATGATGAAGCAGTGTTTGCATTCACTTCAAATCTGGGCTTTTTGATGTTCTCCTTATCACCTAGCACACTTCTGCTGTAATTTCCTTTGTGGAAACGGTCAGCTCAACAGCCACTCCACAGCTGCCATTTACAAATTACTTACTTTGCATAATAAATGAAGGCCAACCCCTACTTCATTATTATTTGATGGGGGGCTGAGGGCAACGGCTTGGTCATTACTAAAGTACATTAAGCGATAGGAACTTTTTCATGGTGTACTAAAACACAATGCAGAGTTATGAGCACCAGCTGCCATTTTCTTTTCGTATCCCCTTCTAGATGCTGTGAGGAGGGGCAAGGTTGGTGGACTTCTGTCCTACCATCACTGCTTCTCTCTCTTAACTAGTATGAGATCTAAACCATTATTATCATGTGGAGCATCTTGGCAGTTCAGGGATTTCCATTTTAAGAATTCTGTACCTTCCAGGGCAAAATGTGTCTGTGTTTTAAATTATTACAGCACCAACTGCATAAAGAGAATTGTTTAGATCATGCTACTCGAGAATTAGTGGCTTATTCCCATGGCTGGTAACACTATTAGAATTTTGGAGGTGGTGCAAACCTCAGCAAGGATAATCCACCAGCCCCAGCAGCTACCTTTGGCTACTTTGTTTGTAAAGTCACTTAGAGCTGCTCCAAGTAGTGTCGAATTAGGAAAGGTTCTGGAGTTGGCCTGTACTCCACGCATGCAGGGTTTTTTGCTCTAGCCATGCAGTGTAGCTGCAAGAAAACAGAAGTTCCCATCACTACAGTGTCTAGCTAGACCACTTCAAACAGGTATTGAGTGAGAAGTAAAAAAAGAGTGGCTTACATCAATGCCTGCCTCAAAAATTACTCTTAATTACCTGCAGATCCATAACAAATAGATATTTCTCATTTTATGTTTAACAAAGCTTTTCAACATCAGGCCATCTGCCTTTTAGGAGACTGCTGTAGGTGCTCATACTGTTCTCTCTGTACTCTACGCTGGTGTGGCAAAACATGGACTTTTCACAACTTATCAAAATAACTCAGGCAAGAGAGCATTTTAGTACACGCTATGGGTTGATACAGTGAACAGCCCCAAAAAAAGATGCTTTCCAGATGCGTCAGCTTATTCTCCATCACCACAGAAAGAGACTCAGAAAGAAAAAAAAAAGAAAACAAACCCTGTTTGTGGATGCAACACCCGTGGCAGATGGCAATAAAAGACGACTGAAATTAGTGGCATTCTGTATCGCCAAATCTAAAATTCATCTCAGATCAACACTATCCATAATAGTATTTAAGTAGTAAAAGAAATTTACTCAAATGTGAAATAAACTATTACACATTCTTAGTTCTGATTCACAGTCTCAGACTGGCAGTGACAGTAACATTTTAATAAACATTAGAATGAAGACACCAATATGACCAAATGACACACTTAAAGTGAGAAAACGAACAGGAGAAACCTTGGCATATCCACTCAAAACAGAACCAAAGCAATAAGAAAAAAAAAATTAAAAAAAGGCAGAGAAACTGCTTTTGCAATCAAAACAGTAAATACTTTATTATAATTTATTAGACAGAATGAGAATGTAAATGAGAAATTAGGAAAGCCAATATTTTCTTTAACAGGCACTTTAAGCTTTTGCTGCAAACACTCGAGCGATGAGAACGCCTGCTTGCAGCCAGTCTACAGATCCACTTGCAGCCACACGGCACACAGTGTATCCTGCAAAGGGCAGAGACACGGCAAGGCTCTCCTCAATCCCACTGACATGTCTCAATTAAGCTACTAGGAACATCAGCAATCAGGGGTGCCTGTGTGCACACTCACACACCCCCATACAGACAGTGAAATGTATCCCCCGAGTCAGTTTACTATCAAAGTAATTACGTAAATAGCTTTTGAACTGTCAGCATCTGTCTTTCAAAGAAAAATCAAAGAAAACAATGTGTGAATACAAAGCCTAGAAGACACAATACTACTGTGNGGGGGGGGGAGGGGGAGAATCCTCCTGTACCTACAAAGCTTTGTAGAGGAGAAAAAAAATATTCAATGGAAATAAGAATATATTTTGAAGTCCTCTGTATTCAAACAATGTTATGTTGTATAATAATAAATAGTGTATGTGGTATGGAGTATTTTTTTAATGTCAAAGCCATAGCTGACTGGGCCTCATAAAGACTGTGAGTCGGTGGAAAGGTGGTGGCATGCATTACTTTTTTTAAGAGAAAACTCAGATGTAAAGTTTTAGCAACTCACCTAAAGTAACTCCCAACTTCACACACTGTAAACTGTTTTACTGCTGGCCTTGCTGAAGTCTCCAGAACTACTTCAGCAAAGAATTTTGCCCCTGACTTTAACAGAGATACATGTTAAATAATGAAATCTTCACTTGATCCATTTCAGTACCAGGTACAGTTCTAGCCAAAAGGGCCCTATGAACAAAGCCATTGCTGACACCATGCAATTAGCAGAGCAACAGAACCATGCCACAACACAGATTCTGTGTAACTTTACTCTGATGTAACAACAGTGTGGTAATGTAACTATGACCCATACATCAGCTAAAAACTGAGCCATTTTCAAGCACTTCAAACACACAGTGGTGTGTTTTTTTCAGTATGATTTTTATGCTAGGGATGTAACAGCTTTGATACAAAACTGAGCCAAGAAGGTGGATTACAACCTATTATAACTACAACTGTCCTCAGAAGAACTTAACTCCTACTAGCAGCAACATAATATCCAAAGAGAGAATAAAAATATCAACAGTACCTAAGTATCTTTTCTTGATGTTTTCCCAGTATCTTAAGAGTTTCATTGTCATCCCATTATCAACTATTTGTATTTCCAACCCCCAACCCAGTCATAACTTTGCTCTGCTACTTTAGAAACCCACACTCAACATGACTTTACTCAGTAAGGAAACTTAGCCTTCTTCTGCTTAACAGCAAACTCCCCCTAAAAAAAAAATAAAATTATTTATAACTTAATAAAGAGGAGTATTCTCCCTCTGCTGCACAGCCAGGAATGCTGCTGACGTCACCCCAAGTTGTATATGTGAGGCAATGGGGAGCTGGTGTTACGTGCCTTCAGGAAATGTAGTCTGATAGACAGATCTAACTGGCTGAGGTAAGTTCAGAATTTAAACTCTTCTTTCCTCTGTCAGATGTTTATGGCCAGGCGATGCCTCTACACGTTATGTACTTGCTGCTGTGTGTTGGTGGGTGGATGTGGGTATGTGCTTGTGTACATGTGCAAAACCCTTGATGCTTCCCTAATCAATACTTCAGAGAGTGTTTTATTATGGACTGGCACACAGCTTTTCAGGTCAGTAAATCCTGGAGCTGTCAGGATATAAACATCTAAAACATGGTATTTTTCATTAAGTATTTAAGCCAACTTTACCACACAATGACTCCCATCACTTACAACTACCTACCTTGCTAAATTAAGTTACTTAATCTGATTGATATGGGAAGTCAGCATAACAAAAGAAAACTTTCTGACTGCTTTTCACTCAGCAAGCTACAGACATCAGAATAAGAAACAAAGCGGGAAAAAGCCCAGAATTCAATCTGCTTTGTCTGTACTTATATTAGGTAATGAATCATTTAGGTAATGAATCTTCTGCTGGACAAATAAAAACCCTTTCCAGAACAGCAAGCTAGAAAAAAGTTATGTCAGCATATGGACGGTCTTAATCTTTTCTGTTTCAGTGGAAGACTTTGCAGAACGAATAAAAACAAATGATGAACAATTACCCTCTTTTGCCACTACTACTCTGTGGGGACAAAAACTTAACTGTCTGCTCTGTAACAGACCAGCACATTACTATTTCCCAACGCTGGGAAGAAGCTGTTAGTGAATATTCTTTATTTGCTGTCAGAAGGTTTTGATACAGTACACTGCAAACAAAGCTTGGTATTCAACCAGGTTAGCAACTTATTGTCAAGGTTACAAAAGGAACAGACAACATTTGCATTGAGACTATTTCTCAGAGGTTATTCATTGTTGTACTGTCTAGACAACAAGCTAGGACTAGGCTAGGGAAATAGCATTTGCTGCTGGAATTCTATGCAGTTAGCAGGAAAAACAGTAAAAAATCTGTGTATCTGCTTTGTTTTGACAAACTGGTAGTGGTAGCTCAGCAACATTCATCTCTATCAGCCCATCTTTCAGGTAGTTTCAATACAAGGAAGAACTGCTTCAGGTCCCCTTGGTTATCCAGCCCTCGGGATGACTTTTAAATATAATGATTTGGACTCCACATGTTCAAAGAAAATGAAGCCACTGGCATTTGTTTGCTACTTTAATTAGTTCAATTTTGTTCTACTTTCTCTATTAACTCCTCAAAAATTTAAAGTTCTACTTGATTTAAACAGTATTTTTTTTTTCTGACCAAATTAAAGTACCTTTACACAATAAAAATTAAATCCAGAAGAGCTCAAATTTGCCGCTTTGTCACAAGCTCACATTCTTTGCAGGTTAGATGCTTTTAAAAAGCTTCCTCCAATCCTCTTTCCACAGATACTACTCTCTGCTAACTCCGTTTCTAGGGTCAAATAGGAACAGCTCCATCCAGTCACAATCTCCATTTCAGGCTTTCATTTGGCCTGAAAGAAGACCTGCGTTGGTGTGGTTGGATTGGCACTGTCTACTCCTCTGCAGCCCTGAGAGTATCAGATTGCTTTGTGATCAACCTCCACTGTTTTCAGCAGCTGCCAAATTTCCTCTCAGAACTTAGGTTCCCATATGTGCCACAGGTGCCCCACCCCAATACTTCTGAAATACTGACAAAGGACTAAAGCTCTCTGTCAGCAATTTGCTATTGTTAAACGCCCCCCCCAAAAAACCAAACACAGAGAAGATAGTAAATAGGTTGCAATACTAATTTATCACAGTTAAAAGCTGACAACCAGACATGTCTTACCTCCACCACTTACGACTCTCACCCTCCTGCTCTCCCCACTCCAAATGCAATACTATCCACACAAAAAAAAATAATGCAAAATGTCCATACTTTACACAAGTTTGCAAACATTTTTCAACCATTAATTTATAAATGAAAAATTCACACAGCTCCTAAGAAAGTGTGGAGCTTTCAGACATCTCCTGGGGATCTCTGTGCTTTATTAGTCAAAGGTTTAAACCCAGTGTATTCCGCACTTATAATCTGTCCCCTTCCCCCTCCTCCCTCCTGTCCCCATCTAAATGTAGAATCCTCAGCTTCCTTGTCTTCAGTTTACAGATTATGAGATCCAAAGTGTCACTCACTGGATTACTGCACATAACCTTCACACTACCCAAAGCTTACTTGTCTTCAACTTGTCCAGCATTACTTAAATGGAATTATCCGTCACAATCCATATACCAAATCTGCATAGCCCACTTATCTCAAGATTCTGTGTGTCACCTACCAGATTATCCGTTTTAATCCATACATTGAATCTACATAACATATGTCTTTAATTCATGGGCTCTGATGAGCTATAGTATCGCTGAATGGATTATTTCTCTTTATCCATTATTGGCAGTAGTAAGGCAGTTCACTGCATACTCTCTTTTGCCCCATCTTCCGAACATATAAGCAAAATCAGAGTCTTCAGCAAACACAGCTCTATCACACATCAAACGCAGCTTGATGCAATACCTGCACTGACACTTCCTCTAGCTTGGAAGCCAATTTCTTGCACAAAACAAATGTCTGTGTTATCATGCATTAAAGATTAGGATTGGTAGGCTAATCTTGCTTTCAATTACACTCATAAAGCTGTGGTTACTTCAGTACCATCTCTGGAGTCACCAAGACTTAAGTGACTTAAGATAGAAGGAAGACTTGATTTTCACCCCTTCACAGTAAGTGCACAAAGCACTTCACCTGAGTTGTTTAGGAACTAACCTGTACAATAGAAAAGGATTTTGAAACAACAACAACCACAAAAATATCAGGTTCAGGCTTGCCCGGTCTTCCTTGAGAGATTCAGGAGCAATCACTGTTAACAATGCTCTCCCTTCAACAGAAAACCAACTCAGAAAGATTAGAGACAAGTTAGTTTAGCCTTTTGTTCTGCACACCTATTCAAAATTAGCTAAGTGGAGAACATACAAAATATGTATTATTATTTCCTGACAACTCTCGATAAGCCAGAGATGGACAAGATTAGCAGAAAGCCTTTGTGTACACGGCAGGAATTTTAAAGAGTTCTCATTGCCTCGCTCACATCAGTTGGCAAGACTTTTCACCTCATGATGAACCCGGGGAAAGGCGGGGGCAGCACCGTTCCCTGAAGTCTGCTCAGGCGTCTGACACTAGTGAAACAGAAGTTTCATGTTAATTTCTAAGTATAGAGATGGCCACTGACATTGAAGAGCAGGGAAACATGCTCTTATACCTTTTCCTATCAACAACCCACTCTACATGCTACATCTGCTTTGTAGGAAGGCAACCACTTTGAGCCTGCAATTCAGGTATCAGGCAGCTATGCTGGAAGCATAAAGTGGGTATCATTTTCCTTCTTGTAGATGATCGGTTTGAGACCTGAAGTTCTCTCTGCTCCACTGAATCCAATAAACTGCATTATCCATGAATAATCCAGAGGTCTTTCGAGCCCTGTTCTTGAGTATCATGGATATAAGTAAGTTTGAACAGGCTTTAACCAATTCAATACGGAGTTTTACAGCTTTATTTTAAAATGTTTCAATTTAACAGCATCTTTTGTAGTGTTTACTACAGACTGACGTCTTTTGAACAGTGTAAAAATTCCAAAACAGAATTTCTTATGAACTCTCCAGTGCTCAACTTCCATTCTCTATTTAGCTCCTGACTACCTCTCTGAACAAAGACAGGCATCCAAATTAAAATATCTGCAGATATGGAAGGTTCTCCATTTTGGTCCACTTTAAGACTTGCAGTATCTTTCAGTCAAGCCCTGGAATCAAACACTACACTTCCTTCTTTGAGGCCACTTCCAACCTTACCATTCTATGATTCTATAATAGTGGGACATATATATAGATGCTTCCAACCATGACCTTGGCCAAGTTTGCAGCTAGACCTCTGCAGATACTGTGAGGGTTGTCCTATTCTACAGGCACGCAGGCAAAGCAGGGCTTAAAGTAGCTACAAAAGTAGTAAAGTAATTGAGAGGAACAAGTGGCAATCTGGTGACTTCCAGCCATTTGCCAACTCCCCTATCTTTAATATTACTGCTTTCTAACTTAAAAGAAATAACACTAATAGAAAATAAAGTCTTGTGCTTCATCTCCCTTTCTTTTAATCTCTCCCAGAGAATAAAACTCAATGGCAATAACACAAACTTGGGCATTAACAATATGTAGCCTAGTGCAGAGACTTTAGCACATGACGTACTAAAACTCCCCCGGATCTAATGAAAAACACAATGAGATTTTGAACAGTTAAATGGAAAAAACTATTCAGTACATAATACAGTACAGGGCAGTACAGCTTCTAGAGCTGTCCACATTCCAGGGTGTATTAATAATAAGACACTACTTGTGCAGGGTTTCCAAATATCACTAATAAAGAAATAAGAAAAAAAAAAATACAGCTGCTAGGCCAAATACAGAGAGAAGTTAATTTTAAAAAATCACAACTGGAAAACTTAATAACTGTAAGTTCCTAAAGGACAAAAACATTTTCTTGCATAATATGTGTGTCTGTGCACATGTAAGTGACTATAAAGCAGCTCAACTTGCACACCTTTCATGTTGCCTCACTAAATACAGCTGCAATACAGCTGAGCCATTGTTTGCTGGCCGCTCATGGCTGGCGGTGCCATGAAAACCACATTCCTGGGCACTAAATAATCAGTCTGCCTGACCCCCCAAGAACCTGTAAGTCAAATTCATTTACCCCCAGAGGGCAATGTTCTATTGTATCCTCCCTCCTTTCTAGCCACCTAGGAACAATGGACAATAATTGCAACTGTCACGGCAGTCAGTAGGAAAAATAAACCAGTGCCTGTTTTCACAGCTTACTGCCAAACCTGATCCAAACACCTAATAACCATGCCCCCAACCACAGAACCACAGTCGCAATAAAAAGCTTCAGATGTGAGGCTTTTGAACAGAACTAGAAAACAATAACTCAACTTGTGTTCAAAATATGAAGCTAAAAAACAAAAATTAAAGCAAAGCAAACTCTTCTTTGAGGCTGTGCTGTTGCTTCCCATCCTCCCCCCAGGCAAGACTGAAAGGACTGTTGAATTTCTTTCGTGCTAGCATATAGCTGCTGCTTTCAAGTTTAGCTTGTGAAAGGAAAAGAGAGGAAGGGAGAAAAAAGATTGCCCTCCAACAGAACAAGATCATAGGGACCTGGAACAGACCACCTTCTCAGTGTACAGCATTTTTCAGAGCATCTGAAGGCAGACAAGAATCACTGGGATCCTTCTAAAGTCTCCAGAGCGGCAAGAGTTAAGAGGCTCCAGGCAACACGCAAGAACTGTTGAAATACACACCCAAAAGTGGATCTGAAAGCCGCCTGCCTGTGTACTTTGGGCCTGAAGCATCTTAAAGATTCATCAATTCATGGCAGACAACTATGTTATTTCGAAACAAGATGCTTTTAAAACCCCGAACTCACAGATAAACCCAGTGGCTGCTCTACCTCCTCATGACCTGTTGCTTTGCACACATGGAGAAACCGTGCTCAGCGGGAAGACAGAACCCCAGCTTTGGCCCCATTATAACAACAACATCTCAGCCTATCTGAGGCTGAACCACTATATTCTTTTATAAAGTTAATCTACATATGCAATGAATATTTATTTTTGACTTACAGCCTCTCAGGGAAAAGCTAGGGGAAGCAAGCGGAATACTTTCCTACTTGCGTAAGTCAGCGGACGAGCACAAACTGCCGGTGGCTTATTGATGACAATCTGGAAGGCACATATAATTAAAATAACACTATCTTTGCACATGCACCACTACACTAACCTCCGAGAGCATGTCATGTTGTATTCCTTACTGAATACTGCCCACGTCTTGTGCAGAAGGTCCTTAAACCTGTCAGGCACAAGGTTTGGGAGCCTGCCTGAATGAGGATCTTGGTAGCAGGGACAACATGAGTAAGCAAACAAACCAAAAATAATTGAGAGAAATTAAATCTAGTTTATAAGCATCAAAGAAGGGTTTAATTTTAATCTCATTCTACTTCCACATTTCCGAATCAACACTGGCTTGGATTTTGCTACTCCAGATACGCACTGATCTAAATGGGAGAAGAATCTGTATCACTGTATCCTTTCAGAGTGAAAATGGCTGCTCTAAAAACAAATTTTTGACACACATACATTTTGATTCAGTTCCTTATTGTAAGCACTGAGGAGGAATTATAAAAATATTAAATTAGATGAAAACAAACAACTACAGGTTCCCTAAAATGACCTCGCATACATAAAATGGGAAAATATCTTGGCAAAGCAGAAACTACTGCTGCTGGAGAGTGGTCAAATTTTGTCATTTTCCTTCTGGAGTGCAGCTTTAAAAGAACATGCTTTGGTGCACAGATGTTGCACACTGTCTTTTAAAATCTGCACTGGCTAATTTTGGTACCTAGAGGTATCATTACACAAACTTGTCTCTTTTATTTTTCCCCTCTACATTCAGATAAGTAAGAAAAAAATCTACATCATCAAAATCCATCCAGAAATTAACAGACTCAGAGATCACCCTCAGACTTCAGAGGCTGAGCTCTGCTGTACTGAGACACTACAGGAGTCTGTTTGAAATGTGAAATCCTTTTTTTCCCAATCCAGCAATAAGATGTGTCCTCTTACAACACAAAATGATACATGCAACAAAAGCTTTACGTAAATTCATTCACTTAGGGCAATATACCATTTCATTTATTTATATTATCACAGATGGAGAGCATACATTTCATTTAAGCCCCAAATTACAACGTTTAGTGGGGAGGGGAAGTGAAGCAAACAAAGTTCCATAAAGCCAGAGATATCTGTATATTCATTCTTAATTCGCTGTAGCACAGAAACAGTGTTACCTTTTATTTCTCCAAAGTTCCCTGATCCCATGGCAAGAAGCTTGTCTTTCCAGTCCTTTGATAGTAGCTTTTCAATACTGGGAGTTTCTGAGTGAAAAGGGGGGGGGAAAGAAAAGTAAGCAAATCAACATGACTGTCTCCACAATAGAACTCATTAAAAGTCTATCTGCTAAAAATAAGGCCGACCCTATTCTGGGCCCCAGTTTGTAATGACTTCATCAACAAACTGATAAGAGGGCAGGAAAAAAAAAAAAAAAAAAAGAGAGATAGAGGGAGAGGGAGAGAGAATGTGTTTTGTCACCTGCTGTTTCAAAACCATTAGCTTTTTCCTCCGGTGGAACAAAGGCCCGGTAATTCTGTATGACAATGGGCACACATAAACCTGCAGTTCATTGTTTTTCAATTTGGTGAACAAGTTGGTGCCTATAATAGATGCCTGTCAATTTCTGGGTGTTAGTCTGCAGTCAAAAAATAATTATGTTGATAAAAGGTAGAGTAAAGAGAGAGAAAGAGAGAGAGGAGCAAAGAATTAGCTCCTAAATCTGCTACATGTAATTATATCCCTCTGAGTGTTTACAATTACATTCACTTTATAATGTGTGTTTAAATATCGTGTGGTGGTAAGCATACTGTGGAAAGATTTTCCGGTAATACGCACATTATAAATAATAATAAAAAAGTTGGGTATGAAAAAAAAAAAGCTTTAAAAGCTCTGCAAAAGGCAGAGGAGAAAAGGCATTGCTTAGAATGGAAACCCATTATTTGCTCATTTCAGATTCTATCACTTCCTTTAAAAATAAGATAAAAATAAAATACATTTGTTCAGTATTTTTAGGAAAAATGTAGTGAGGGTGTGGATGGTTCTGATATTTATGTCTATAACTCTTGTAGTCTGACCTCTTTTTGTGTAGAATTTTAATGCATAAGTAAATATAAATGTTAATAAAATTCAGAGAACATTAAACTCAATTCCAAACAATGTAATTGTATATTCTTGTCAGCATTTAGATGGGTACACAATTACAATAGCTTTCAATCCCACGATTAGCACTGCATTCAGTTAGAAAATGGAGTGTACTAAAAGATAAGTGTCCCAGTATGCTCCATCTAAATAACAATAAGCACACTTATTATCTGGATCTAAGACATATACTGCTATTCTCCACATTCGTGTTTATGTGTATTTGTATTTGTTCAGGCATTTGTTTACCCCCTACCAGGAGCATAAAGGGAGTACATGTTAACTTATCAAAGGGACCGTCTGGCCTAGAGACCATACAATTATTAGCAACTGGTTAATTTTCCCCACAGTAAAAACCATTACGAGCAACCTTGATTATCTCGTTTGGCTAATTCTGCCTTCTTCCCTTCAAGTCCCAGCTCGGCGTCGTGCGGGGGCAGCGCTGCAGCCCCCGGCGCGGCTCCGCTCAAGGAGGGCTCGCCGGGCGCCCTCTGCGCGGCCTTCTGCCCTCCCTACAAAGCACTTCGCACACCCGAAGCACCAAACAAGCCCCAAATCCCCGTAAACCAACCGCACGCCGTATCGTCTTGGCGCATAAATAACTACAGTGACGCGGGCGGACGCCTGCCCTCTTGCTTTTCACTGTACCCCACCTCTCCGCGCAGCCCCCGCACTCGGACTCGTTCCAGCCAAGCAACCGGCCGGACCCCATTGGCAGCGGGAAGAGATTCACTATTTCCTTCCCCCCGCAATATTTTGAGACACGTTGCCACACTTCAGTTGTCTCCTCGATAACCGTGCGCGTCCCGCTCTGCGAGCGGCAGGGTCCCGCAGGACCCGGGATCCCCTCAACGCAAGTTCTCCGTGAGAAGCCCTGGCAGCGCAGTGAGATGCTAAGGAAATGGGATGGGGGCTGCTGCAGCGCCATCAACATTTGCGAGTCGGGGCTGACCATACGGAGATGCCGCCACGCTCCAGACACTTGCACAGCTACTTCTGAAGTTTGTATGTCCCCCGTAAACACCCGCGAAGGAAACCATTTCCCCGAACGTATCTGAATAGGTCACATAAACGCCGCCGCTTGCCTTTTTTTTTTTTTTTTTTCCTTTCCTT
>VWZE01002698.1:817523-893882 GCA_013396675.1 Eubucco bourcierii | reverse complement strand
TCTTTTTTTTTTTTTTTTTGACAGCTGTCTTCCTATCTTCCCAACAGGTGCTATTAGGCCCTGAACAATGGCAAAGGCTTTTAAGCCACTGCTGTTGACAAGTGAAAGGGAACAACAAATGGCTTGGTAGTGCTCTTCTCCCCGGGTCACTCAACCAATGGTAATAGTTATTATTTTTATTTATTAGCTCTGCGGCACTGTCCTCCATTGTAGCTCCTCCATCCTCCCCTTTCCGTGACAGCAAGGAGCTTTTTAACTTTTAATAAAAATGGGCGAGCGCTTAGCTCCTGAGCTGCCTCTCTCTGCAAAGTGCACAGCTAATGAATGTTGTCCATTTAGATCTGGATAATTCATGATGTCAGCGGAGCCGAAGTGGGGAGGGCTAGATCCAGATACGACCATTACTCACAATGCCAGGAGTGACAGTGAGAGTGAGGGGAGGTGGAAGTTGGACAGAAGAAGAGGTTCTTTTCCTCCCAGCCTGTGTACGTTTTTGCAGGACAAGTTACAAGGTTAGGCAATAAATGAGACGATCTCACTTTTGAGGTTAATGTCATTTTTCCTTATTCTTCTTAGCGTTTCACTGACCAGATTATAGTCCTCTCCAGAGAACAATGGCAGATGGAAGAAAAAAGTTTTGTTTTCCCTTAAATGAAAATGACTGTGTCTATTTCAACAATCCACTTAGACCTCTTACCATGAGAAGGGAAAAGAAAAAAAAAAAGGCCACAATATTTTCTGGTCCTAGTAACGAACACATGTATTCATACACAGGTATTTACTAGTTGAGGTTACTCAGATAACAAACTCCACAACAGATAAGGTTCACCAAATGCAAAACACTGCATTGTCACTATCCTGGCAAACCAGACCAAATATGAAGGCAAATCCATTTCCAAGTCCAAACAAAAATCGGTAAAGCAGCAAGTAAGTCACCTGGAAAGTGCAAATGCACTTAGAAGTTGAAAATATAATGCTAAATCCCACCAAAATATTGACATATCATAGAACTGGTTGATTTAGTCATATGTCATCAATCAATATGAGGTAAGGATATGTATGTCTTTTGATCATCTGGGCCTACTTATTTAAATCACAAGTTGATGTAATAGTGTAGTGAAAGGGCCACAGTTATCAGATTGCCTGTGTACTTCACAGAGTAAATGTGTACTATTATAATTTAAACTTAATTACAACATTGAAAGAACCATAAAATACTAATTTGGGATGTTAATAAAACAATTAAAAGGATTTGAAAAACTGAAAATAGAACAGTGAAAAGGATATCCCCCTGGAACAACCAGGAAAAGATGCGGTGTAGGCTCAGATTTCTGTTCTCTTTGAAAGTATGACAGACTGCTTTACTACTGGAAGTGAAAATTAAAGTACATGTGTCTGATGCTGAACAACTACATATCCTGAACTCCTCTTGCACAACATATGTGAAAACAAAATCTTATCAATTACCAGATGCCACAAAGATACGAACAATGATAATGATTTTAAAAGGGAAAGATGTACACTACAAATAAGAGCTTCTGAAGTGCAGGCAGTTTCACAGTGAATCAAGACTGCTGTTTGTAAATGATACTTTCATGGAATCATTATGTCAAATTAAGCAGAAGTTACTAAAGCTAATGTCATCTTTGGACTCACTTAAAATAATCTTCCAAGACTTGCACACAGGTTTCTCCACAGAAGTACAGCATTCCATCTGCCCTGACAACTTGTTCTGTTTGTTCTCACTTGTCTCCATTCATGGAGTTTTTGGACTCTGCTATTTTCAGTGTAAATAGGGAGAGAAAATACATTGGGTTTCCTTTTGATAGAGCATTTTCCCTTCTGAGCAAGGGAGTAACATCAAGATACAGAGGAGCTTCAGCTGCGCAACACTTGTGACAGGTAATCCCCAAGTAACAGAAATCAGAGGAAGTCTATTCTGCATAGCTCTTTAACATAATAGTTCTAGACAAGGAGAAAGGAAAGCCAGAAAGTTGAAGCAGAAAAGTCAAAGAGGGGAAAAGAGACAAAGAAAACAACACTGAGAACAAGGAAAGGACAAGAATAAGAAAGGGGACTCATCTGTCACAATCCAGAACATACTTATACTACACAATGGACTGAAGGAGCAGGAAAGGCAACTCAGCTCTGCAGCCACTCAGTGGCTATTGAAAATGGTCACAAACGCTGATCTCCTCACTCTCCAGCCATCCAACAGGTAACTTCAGAAACATGGGCAAATGTGAAAGAAGAGAGATACAGACCTCTCTTCCCAGATATATGAACTTCTGCTAACAGAACAGGATTTAGAGTGAAACATAAGATATGCCTTCAACAAATCATTGGCAGCACTCTAAAGAGACAACAGAGACCTGGTCATACTCTGCAGCAGAACTTTTTCAGACTGCTTTAGAAAATTTAGTCTTCCTCCATTTGTCTCAGGATGATAATACTTCCTCTGCAAATAGCTGGCCAGTTCCACAAGACCATCTGCATTCAGGCTGGCTTCAAGAATCTCCAAGGAACAGTAAGGTGAATGCAGGGAAGGAACAGAACATCTTCCCAAGAACTATGGTCACTCCCTGAGCAGCTCTTTGTGTAATGAGTCACCATCTTCCGCCTGGTAAAAAGGCACACAGAGCTCAAAGATACGGAGAATGTCAACACTTCCTCTGATGAAGGGAAGTTACTTTAAAACAACTACCAACCTCATCAATTGCCACCTAGAGTGAGCCTCCTCCCACTCTAACAAGCATATCCTTGCTGTTCTGGGACCTAATTTGTCCCATCAAACAACAAGATGGGTACATGTGCCTATCCTTCCGGATTTCTCAAATGACCTGTTTGAGAGGGCCTGCCTCTACTGCTTGGGGATGACTGAAATGAGGCCTTTTCCACAAACAAAATAAACTCTCTTCTGCAATTCCACAGCATTTACCTGCATAGTCCTCTAAGATCAGTGAAAGGGAAGCTTAAACTGAACTGAACCTGGATGATGAAGTTCAGATGAAGAAAGAACCATCTGGAAGGGACCACCTTCTCTGCAATGTTTGTAGTTCAGGCTATTATTCTTCACTTCTCAGGTGTGGTGGTAAGAGATATCTGGCTGCTGCTGCTTCTGTAAACAGTCAAAAGCTGCACTTTGTTTCATCATCCACAAATCTGGTACTAATGACACTCACACCTTTGCTCCTGTCTTGATTATTTCTACAAGGCATCTTCTGAAAAGCTCTTGACTGGTACAGAAAGTAGCGAATCATCTAGGTCAGTGACATGGTCTTTACGAATCTAAAGTTCTAATCACTACCCTGTCTACCCTAAGACTGGCCTCATCTTCAAAATCCTCAGTGAGATCACATCTACCTATCAAAAAACCCCAAACCCCTGAACTTCCTTCTATGACTATAATCTTAAGCACTGATTAGGTTATAACCGACCAAAGGAACAGCACACAGGGATCACAATGTATGGTCTGAGAATCCACAAGACAAGACCTTATAAAGAGCTGGAGCTGTCTTCAGAAATGCAATTTTGCCAAGTCTTCCCCACCGCAGAAATGGGGGCTTTTGAGGAGCGATCACAACCTCCAAATACAGACCAAATCTGTAAGTGAAGAGCATACTGGTCCAAAATGCACAACTGTGAAAGAACCCAAAGAGCTGCTTTGCACACAGATCTGTGCAGCTTTACTGCTGGCTCTGGCTTCTGGTGTCTTTGTTGGGTAACTCTGAACATTGATTGAAACTATCTCCAAGTCTCTAAGAAACTCAACTAAATTTGAATGCTTGCATGGAAATCGTTTCAATCAGAGAACTGTTGGTGCTGCTGCTGCAAAAAAAGAAAAATCATTCCAAGTCCATTGTCAACTATACCTCACTTTTAACACTGATACACCTAAAATATGTTAACGAACTCATGTCTTTTGTGACGAAAGTTTGCTGACTAACATTGGCATTTCTCTCATGTGTGGTACCTACCTCTCTTTGCAAACAGCGCTCAAATGATATGCAATTCACACACATTTTTTTTCTGTATTTAGTAAGAGATGTTTGGAAAGACAACACACGATTCAGCTTTTCTTTTTCAGCCCTGAGATAAAACTGGGGATGAGACTGAAATATTTTCTTTTAAAGCTATCTATCTTTGAATAAGATAGAGATGTCTTTGAATAAACATATATTACATATCCCCCTGGTATGCAGGTATGAAGGAGAGTCATATCAAGTATATGTGGAGTACAACGAGCACAGAAAAGGACCCAGAGTCACTACCAAAAGTGGTGTAGGGAAACAGAGAGATGTGGGGCTCCTGTGGAGCAAGACAAATGACAAGGACAAATTCCCAGATTGCTTGAGAACAGGGGGTCTGGGAAGTTGGGGTGTGGAGTAATTGCAGAATAGTGTAACAGGGAGTTTAATGGATCAGAAAAGGCTGAATAGGATAACAGGCACATTGTTCAGAAGGTTCTCTTTTGTCACCAGGCTTTAGGAGAATGCCAGAGCAACAAATGACTTAATCCTGAGGGGATGCTATGGCATAAATGAAAGCTGTCTGTACCTTGAAAGCCAATGGAATAAATTTCTGTATCACATAACTGCCCTGACGACTGCGGCTTTCTGCAAAGACTCAGGAGTTGCAACTGGCACAGACCACACAATCATGCCTTCCCAATGTCCACTTTGCCCTCTTCAGCAGCATTTTCCTATATACTTCAAGGGCAGAGAGGGGAATAAGCCACATGAATGACAATCAGACACGGTCAAATGCCACGTGAAATACAATGGTTACAGAGGAGAACAGAAAAGAAAGGAAGAATTCTGTGCTGGCTTCCCTTCTCCCCTACATTCAAACCACTGAACTAAACTCGGAGCCTCCTGGTTATAGGAATGCAGCCATTAAGCACCAATTCACACAGCTTCCCACTCCCGTGCTAAAGAAATGGAAGTGCCTTAATAGACACTTGGTGTAAAATGGAGGCTAACCTTCCAAGTCTCTCACAGCTCATCATACGTCTTTGGAAAACTTTCCCATTTGCTCATGTATTTCTTCAGCCCTGTTATAGCAGATGATGGAGCCAGAGGGTCTCATCTAATTCCTGGTACATCAAAGAGTATCTTTCCAGTTATTTCAACACCAGCTGAACCAGGAATACAGAAAAGGCAGTCTGATTAAAGAAAAGTAAAGGTCACACTCTAGGGCAAAATATAGAATATGTTATGTCTATCTTTGCGAGGATGGTAGAGTAGGTAGTGGAAAATGAGGTAATGTTAAATATGGCACCACGAGCTCTTGCTTTCTGTGTAACAGAAGAGCCAGTATATTATTTGTTACATGGCCAGGGGATTAAGGAAAATATAAAATGAAAATTCTCAATCAGCCATAATTTGTTCATGGAATCAACAGATTCTTATTTTCACAAAATAATCTTGAGCACATTCTAGGCAGAGATCTCTAGGTGGCAAAGTGAAATGCAGCAGTCCCCAAATCAAACTTTTTTTCAGGTCTTCATGAAAACGGAATTGTAAATTTTCAAATTCCTATTATATCTAGATGGAACCTATCAGTGGGTTCCAAATTTCACTACAGAAATTCTTCAATTCTCAGTAAATTCTGTGAACTATATTACATTCTAAAACAATGGATTGAGGGAAATTGCTTTCTAAGAAGTCTAAGTTGAAGAATTGTAGCTCAGTTGTGATTTGTGGTTTACTTACTAGGTAATGTGTTGTACTTTTTACCCTTCTTCCCTCTCAAATTTACCTTTTGCTAAAGAAAAAAACCAGGAGCACCCTTGGTGTGCACTGCAAGAGGACTGCACAAAAGCTGGGCTTGCTCCTGCAAAGCCTTGATCTGAGTTTAATTGAAACACTTGTTGCCATATAGAGCTCAGGTAATTTTCTAAGTTTAAAACATATAAAAGCAGTTATTACCACTTTCAAACATTTCTAACTTAGAATTAAGCAATAAAATGTTCCCTCCATCCTATTTAAATGACATTGGGTAGTCTCTTAGCTATGTTAAATTAACGAGGCATTTCAAGCATTCACTCTTCTGCAGAAGAGTACAGGCTCTCTTAGTAGGACACCTACACTGGAGACACTGACCTAAGGGAGGCATCACATCTACAACAGTGCATTGTAATGCCAAGCACAGGTAATCTTTGGGGGTATGAAGAAGATGAGGTGTATGTTGAGTGAATTTTTCAAGGTCAGTAGGGACAGGCTTCAGTGGACTCAGTGTGTTTCTCCTGACAACGACACCAGTCTAGTTTTCCCAGCACAATGTTACGTTCTTCTTCCTATAAACATCCCAAATACCAAAATTCAAGAGTCTCTACTACAACAGGTTCCTGATAATCCATAAAATACTACAATGAAGGTTGAGCTACATTAACAATGATTATTTAGAATATAGATATATTTGTCTACTGTCATCTTTTCTGTGCTGTTTTAACTCTTCTCTCCCAGAGCTGTGCCTGTAATTTGTGTGCTGTATTTTCCATAGAAAGCCTCGGCAGGAGTTTCTGTAGTTTTTCTCATGTATCTCAAGTTCAGTACTCTTTCTGCATTTGCTTCACAATAACTAGTCCATTTCCAAGTGATTAATTTTCTATTCTAAAACAATGCATTCCTTCCCCCTCTCATTTTGCTGCCTTTTTTTTCCCCTCCTTCTTTTCTTTTCTTACCAAAAGAAAAAGAACAATTCTTTTTGGATGACATCATGGTATAAAATTTTCAAAGCAGGTTTTAGCGGGAGATATGCAGATTACTTTGAAAAGTTACCCTCATAAATAACAACAAAGTACTGAATTATCAAGGCTGTAACTCAGTCAAGAGGTGCTGTAACCATTTATATTATATGACCTCAGCAGAACCTCTTGATTGAATTGCAGCCTTTCATTAAATCAAGCACTCTGTATTATTTTCTCTGAACTAAAGTAAATCAGAATGGCAAAGAGATTAGCCCCCAAGCCCATCTCTTTGTGATCTAGAGGCATATAATTTTTAACCATTACCTCAATTTTATGTGTAACTTAAAAAGATTGTGCATAATCTACTGCGTCAATAATTTCCTTCCCTCTGAGGTGGTACAGTTTGATGACATGACAAAAATACCACTGTGTAACCTAGGTGCATCTAGAAACTATGATGCTTGTAAAGGAGCAACATTCCACTACTAAANACTGCAGATTCATTCACAAAAAAGCTGGAAACCAGAAGGGACCATTAGCTCATCTAGGCTCATTTTCTATATATATTACTGAATATTCATTATTTCATCAACCAAAATCAAATCTTCTTCTGATTTATTTCTAACTACCATTTTACTAGAAGAGAAACAGCTGGCCTCTGAGTCAGGACATTCCATAAATATCTCCCTGCTTTTGTAGGGTTGTGTGTGTAGGGACGAGGGTGGAGGGAACCGAGGTACTTGTAACACCCTCTCTGTTCATCTCCAGCTGGCTTATACAAGTGCTGCCTCCATAACGTGAGAGACAACCTCCATACCAGTGGCTGTCAAACAAATCCATGTCAACGTCAACATTGTTGAACTTTTTATGGAGCGGGTCCACACAGCAGCTCCTGTGCTCATGCAAGCAGCCACCGCAGTGGGCCTGCAGGAAGCACTGTCCCAGCGAGCGCTTCCCAGGTTGCTCGGCACAGCTTGGTGGACAACTGCACAGGCAAGTATTTCCAACAGGACCAGGAGAAGATGGCTCTGGATACCCAGTTTGTGTCTCAGGGGATTTCAGAGCATCCAGTCTTCCCCGTGGCTCACGTCACGGAGTGGAAGAACATGGCGTTTTCCTTATCTGGCCATGGTATTTCACAGCATGCTGCAGTTTTGCTCAGTGCTTGCGTCTTGCCTCCTTTTCAAAGTCCCTACGTTTAACTTGGTAAGAGAAAAGCTACAGTAAGTCCCTTTTCCTATTTTCTTATATTTGTGTAGCTGTTAGACATTTTGCAAAGGAGGGGAGTACCAGCCAGGCTTTCACAACAAAAGGGCTACTGTCACCGCGCCAGTCCCAGACATGGTGGAAAGCAGCCCACAGGAAAAGGCCTGGCTCCAGTGTTAGGCCCCGGCCGAGTACAGTCACTGCATTCACTCAAATTGGCAACAGGTCTCAGTGTTCCTGGCTTTGAGCTGTGAACAAGGGTCGGGATTGAATAACCAATTATACAACCGCTGACTGAGTTTATCCAAGGTTTGCAAACTGCTATAATAGCCCAGTATTCACTGACTGTTTTATCCCTTTCCAGATATAGTGTCATATCTCCCCTTGTGCTCCATTTACATGTCACTTTATTACATACATCCATTAAAAAGGTTAATACAATGTCACAGTCAATGCCTAAATGTTGCCATTCAGTATCCTCGCCTTGCTCCCCGGTACATTTCGCATAGGCACGTTTTTTTCTCTCCTCCTCTCCTGCGCGCTCGCTCCCTTGCTCACACACGCGCTCACACATGCAAACGCACTCTTTCCTGCTGCAAGTTAAACCAATTTGCTGTCAAGAATACAGAGCAGCACATGAACAAAATGGTAGCCAAGAGTCAACAGTTTAAAACTGCATGCCTCCTGAAGCTGCCAGTGTTGGTGAATGTGTGGTACTGCGAGTGACGGTAGCAGTCTTTAAAACTCTTCAAGTTCAGATAATTACTTGAAATTGCGGACACTGCAGAGGCTCCCGGCATCACCTGTGTCTCGTAAAGTATGAGGGACATCCACTCCCTAAAACAGTCTTTTGAATGACTTTCCTTGCTGTCAGATAAATGTTAAATGTAACAAAAAAATTATTCTTCTCTGATTTTTAATGCTCCCCCACTTGATCCCACTTATAACCCAGACACGTAGGAGGTTGAGAAAGACCAGGAAAACCAGAGGTAAACACCCCACATCTTCCTGCAGATGACTGATGGAGATCTTTGCTTAAAGTTGTTGGTTTGGGTTTTTTTGGTAAAATACTATTTTCTCTGATCAAATCAATCATCTTGGTGTAGAAGTTCATTTCTAAAAACAGCAAGAAAAGATGACTGAAAGTCTTCTACAGGCTGACCTTCTAAGTGGATTAAGACTATTTTTTTTTCATTTTTGTTTTGTACTGCTCTATTAACACAAAATGGTTTGAGAAGCCAAAGACAACATTTCACCTTCTGATTTCATACTATATAACACATGAAAGGTGTTTGGTTCAGAGTGAGGTTATTTTTCCAGTGGTCAGACTGTACTCTCTAGCACACACTCTTGTGAAGGGCTGTACAACAGCAGCATAAGTCATTGCTGCTTGCCTGTACAGTACCATTAGGAGAAAGGTAGAACTTTTGAGTTGAGCAGGGGATCTCCAGCAGTACACAAGTGAAGCTACATTTATTTCGAAAATTACAGTTTGATCCCTGATCACAAAAGCAAATTTTCATTTAAGTGTGGTTTTCTACAGTTAGAATAGGTATATTTTATCTTCAGATAAAAGACTTTTGATACTGACAAGTCGACTTAGGACTTCATCTTTTTGGTCCAGACCAATGAACAAAATCACACCTATTTCTCTAGCATCTCTAACCGTACAAGTCAATGAACGCAGCTAAAATGCTTTTTTAAAGACTGTTTTTTATGAAATCTACTTATTTATAGATTATCACAGTCAAGAAAAAGTTCACAAATACTTGAATCTCACCTAAATTGAGGGTTTTATCAACTCATCATTATGTGAAGTCTGACTGTAACAATGGAAAATAGAAGACTGTCCCCTATGTGCCTCAGTTCAGAAGAATGTGGCATACACAACTCATGTAAATGGCACACTAGATATACAGGGAACAAACCCACTGAGTCATGAGAAAGATACTCATCAGGGTAAGACTTGCCAAAAATGTCTTGGTTTGTTTTTGCAAAACACCTGCACATAGGTTTTGGCTAATCTGTATTTTCCTTCTGATGAGTGCTGAGGCTTCTAACACTGACTTCTGATCCTTACACAGATCACTGCATGTGATGGTAACAAACCATGCTTCAGGAAGCTTAACTGATCCTATTTGCTCATGCCATAGTTTGGGAAAAGTTAAGAGATATATGAAGCATTGAGCTGCACTGTTAGAGGAGCATAGTAGCCCTGACATACTAAATCCACATAATTTCTTTGACTCTCAATTAAAAAAAAAAAAAAATCCTCAAGAAACTCTGTCAGTCAATTTAGGATTCTAAACAAGAAATTTATAGCCCAACCCTATTTCCAATGAACCACTTTCCTATCTGAAAGCCTGGATGTAAAGTTCTTTCTTTCCTTCTTTTTTTATGTGATGCCTTTTGAAACATGCACAATACAACTGCCCACTTTTGCATCATAAAAGATCTGTGGGCACCACATTGTTCAGCTATCAGTAATAGACTCTTGATTGAGTTGGACTCTGAATGACACATAGTAGCAGCAAATGATAAAAAGAGAGACTGGAGGAAAACCCTCCCCTCGATTTACTCCTAAACCAATTATCTGCAAGCTACGTGCGCCACAAAATTCTATTAGAAACAAATTATATTGGCCCTGTTTATGAAAGCTATGGCAAACTCTTACACAAAAATGTGAGCTACATCTCTGAACAGAGGAGAGGAATGGGATAATTCCTTTCATAAGTGGAGAGATTGGTGTTTTTCCCTTCTGTTTCCTTCTCTTGTCTAACTGTTCTAAAGAAAAAAAAAAATCAAGGCTAAATTTTGTTAATGCAGTTTTCTTACAGCTTCATAATCTGACTCAGTGCTAATCTAACCAAACCTGAAGCAAGGAGCTTCAGAATTATACAAAGAAGAGCAACTCATCTCAGCCCTTTTGGAAAAGGACATTCTTCGTACCCTGACTCCTTTCCCTGCTTATTAACATGAACAAAAGGAAACAAAACAAAGCAAATAGAGCTGGAATTTCTATGGCTGAAATCAAAACGAGAAGAGAGAAAACAACACACCTTGGTAAGTCCACAGCTTTCAGACAGAGGAGGATGAAAAACTGCATCACATTTGGACAAATGCAAAGGTCTAACTTGAAAATATTGGTTGTTTTTTTTAAACATCTTTTTAGCTGTCAGGAAATCGGGAGAGTGAAAATTCCCACTTATCACCCTTTTTTATTTACAAATTAGCATCTTGCAAGTGCCTGCAGCTCCAGTTACCACACAAGACACTCTCAGGCTCACTGTTCTGTAGGAGGGTACTACCTCTGTGACACCCTAGTGTTACTTTGGCAATGTTAGGATCTCACGCGTCAGAAGATGATAGTCTACGGCTCTGTAATCTACCTACAGCAATCTGTGCTTCTGTCGTTGAAGGAAACTGGTATTTCATGAAAAATGGTGGGCCTCTCAAGTCAAACCATCCTATTACTGATTTGTAGAGCAATGTTTTCATTCCACTGTTAGATGGCTTCTTGCAAACACTTCAGTTATGTGTAACCGAATGAGGAGGACACAGTACAATAGTTACTGATTGCTAACTAATATTTTTGTCTCAAACCTCAAAGGAGCTCTCTTGAGTGATGAATAGGAGCAATTCGGATTTCATGACTTTGAGCACTAACTGCAAATGTGACCAGCCCAGTCTGTGCCCCTGTCCACACTCCCTGAAAGTGGCAAACACTCTAGTGAGTGATTGGAGCACTCTGTCATGATATAAAAAATACCTAAAAAATAATACTTCCATCTAAGTTTAGGGAGAAAATCTGACTGTTTTCCAAACTTCTCATGAGTCTTCCTTCCAAGATCTCCTTACTGTGATCACACAATTTTCATTAATATTCCCACTGAGCTATTAATTAGCATCTAGCTATTCAATTCTCAACAGAGAAGAAGAATAAATCAGAGTTTGATTTGCTGACTCCTTGAAAAAGACTCTTAGAGGAACTAAAGAAATTCAGAAATAAGAACAAATTATTTCTTAGGGAACTTATACTTCTGATCACTGGAGTTCTTCTATGTAGAATTGTGTCTTTTTGGTATCCATACGACTTCCATGCCCTCACCAGAAGAGAAGCATAAAGAAGTCAATGTGACAGCAAAGTTTCTCCTCCCTCAGTTCTGATGGCTAGTGCCCTCATATAGCAGAAGGCTGTTGTTTCTATCACAGTTCACTTAGCCTAGTTTTAGCAATAGCCAGTTTTAAGGCAGGTCCAGTAATTCTAGCTTGCTAATTGGTTATTTCAGAGTAATAGTATTATTATACTCAAAAATCAAATGTTGCTGCTTTCATCAATCTTTGTTTAAAAGAAAAAAAATTTATATGAATTTCCACCTCTTCAATTTTGAGACTGCAGCAAAGTGCTGAATTGCCAGTGGTTGGTAGATAGCTTCTATTTCAAACACATATTTATCTGTGTTAGCTGCAAAATGATAGGGCTGTACAGAAGTAAAGATTCACTTGTTTCATGTTCCTAATCTTCTGCTGAATAACGTCTCATAACTTGACTATAAAGGGATGGCTTTATTTGAATTTAATTTGTGATGTCATGCAGATTTAAGAGCATTCCTAAATATAAGAAATACAAGAAGACCTTTGAAGCTTTTCTCTCTGAACAGGCAATAGGTATAATGAAACAGCCAGGAAGAGTGAAACTTAAGAGACACGTAGCTTAGAATCTATCAGACTATTAACATTTTGACCGCCCTCTGTCCTGTTGGTGTTGTTACATTTCCAAGTGATTTTCTCCCTACAAGAAACAAAAACATTAGGTTTCTTTGATATTTTAAACCCTGACTTAGAGACTGTTTTAACCTCCCTCCATCCAAGTGTTAACTGACTAATAGCTCTGCAGCTGTGGAAGAAAACATCTCTCATCTCCCCCATGGTCCAGCACCTTCCATTTACGGTTAGAATGATTTCATTATGTTTTACCACTGCTGGCTGCCATTTTTTCCCCTTAGCTTTCACCCTAGCCCACTGCTAACTGTTATAAACCTTAGAAAGGATTTGGGAAGCTATCACTCAGAGCACCACCGAGCAAGAGCCAATCACCAAGGCAAAGGAAGCCTTCTTACCTAAACAAACCATTATCGGCTCATCTCTTGTCTTTGTACTCTTTTTTTGCTATTACCTCATGGGATTAACTTTTATCTCTAATCTCTGCTCTGGCCAACTGTCAGGGAGCCTAAAAGCTGCCTGTCTTTTAATCTGTGTGTAATAATACTGCTGTTACTAACAGATAACTGTGAAACAACATGGAGGGAAGGAAAACACACAAGGGCTGATTGTTAAAAACTGCTGTGCTAGCTCCCACCTGAAAGGAGAGGAAGATCACATGTGACGTCCATCCCTTCATTCCCTTCTCTTTCTCTTTCCTGATTTCCTTTTCAATCCAACCCCCACTGAAGTGCTTTCGTCTGGGGGATCTGTTCTGTTAAACAGTTTATCTGCTGTTCAACTTGACATGGCCAGGTTTCTAGGACTCTGAGAAAATCCTCACCTACTTGTAACTTTCCATTAAGTAAACAAACACGCAAAAAAGTCAGGATGAGGAACATGACAGAAAATTTAAAAATTAAATAAAAGCAAAGAAAATCAATGATCCTACTGCAAAGGGAGACGTCCAAGGCTTCAAAACAGTCAACATCTTTAAAATTTGCCTCAAAATAAGTTAAGTCTCTTACTGGGTGGCATGCTTACCAGGCAGTCAAGATTTACTTTACTTAGTTCTTTTATAAGCTCCTCCAATACTACATTACACCACGTTTGGTAAAACAATGTTAAGACTGAAAGAGAAACAAAGACTACTTAATTATGGCCAGGTGTGTGGGGAACCAGTACTCACAGAATATGGGGTCCTGTGGGGTTAGAACACAGAGGCAAAGCCTCATAAAAACTGCTCTTGTAGGGGTGTTGGTGGGATTTGTTTTCAGATTTTATTAAAAGCTTATTAAAGTCAAAGACAGGCCCTTTGATTTAAACCTAAGCCTTGAAAGAGTTTGAAAATCAACAGGGGAGAGGAATAAAGAAGACATACCAAAAAAATCTCAGCAGGAGTTATGGATACAGTATTTTAAGGAAGTGACTGTAAGAAGAGAGAAGAGGCAAGTCTTATATGGGATAGCAACAGTGATTAAACCAAGAGCCTTAGTGATGAATGCATTTTAACTGTTCCACTATTTAATTCCTGGCATTCCAGCTCAGAATCTTTCCAGACACCTAAAAACCTACAAAGCAAACCCACACACCCCACTCACGCTCCCAATAGGAAAACATAAGAATGAGGCACTGCATCATACCTTCACTAACCAGCAAGTTCAGACTTGGGGAGGCTGGGAGCTGTAAACCAGTACAGGCCAAGACTTCCTCCTGGCAGGTCCAGGACAATTTCTTTGAGGGCTGTCACTCCGATGGTCCCAATTAGAACAGCCTGGGCAGTTTAGTCTGGTACTCTAAACCTCAGTGTTCTCCAAAGAGGTCATTATCATGAAAGTAGTAGTGTTGTAGCTGCCCTGCCTATGGGTATAGGGCTCAGGTAAGATTTGTGGGGAAAAGCAGAGAACTTCCCCAGATCAGCTGATACTGACCATGCTTGCTTGCCCATATCAAATCCCATGACAGCTCAGGATGTCCTAACAGTTGTGCAGTTTTCCAGCTTTAGGTAGAAAGGTGTCTTGATTCCCAAGTAAGCTTAGAAAATAAGGCAGAAAAAGAAACAGTTTGCTCAAGGTCACCCAAGAAGGCCCAGTGGCAGAGCCAAGGTCTTATATTCTGAAGCTGAGCCAGGTGCCAAAATCATCAATTCTTTCTCTACTCTGCAGCATCTTGCTGAGCTGCACCTGGAAATTAATGGGAAGCCAACAAAGGTGTCAAGAAGCAGGTCCAGCGTGTTCCCTATGGTTAACATGACCCATAAGAAATCAGGAAGGCATTCTGTAGGAGTAATTATCCTCTTTGTGGTGTCTAAATAGTAGCCCTGTGCACAATGTCTTGTAATAATCTCAGTTACAAATCACAGTGACAAGGATTAGAGTGGTAGAGTCCAGATATGGAAAGCAAGGCTGCAATATTCCAGACAAGCACAAACAAGCAAAGGGAAGTTTTAGCTGCTAAAGCCACCTAGAACTCCAGAAATAGATGACAGATCAGAGACAGGCACAAGCATGAACTTCCTGGCAAAGAAGAGAAAAAGACCATCATGAAAGAGGGAGCAGGATTGGGATCATCCTTCATCACACCTAAAGTCATTCTTGTCTGACACTTCTCTCTCACCAAACTGTTTTTGAGGGATTTGTTCTTAATTCCATGCACTACTTGACCAAACACAAAGATGTCCCAGCAGCCAGAGCTATCTGTCCTTTCACCAAAACTCAAACTCTAATTCAAGCCGTATTTTGAACTCCAATGAAAAAAAGAAGGAAAATGTGATTAATTCTCCCATCCACTAGTATGTTGATGACTTCTGTCTATATATTGCATCTTTTATCACACACTACCTATTTCTAGATGATTTCCCAGGGATTTTAAATAGATCACACAGGAAATTCATGGGTTCTCTTGCCAAATGAACAAGTGGCCACAACTGCCTGGGATTATATAGAGAAGAAAACAGAGGAGCACCCAAAAGCAATACCATCCACCTCAGGAAGGGATCACAGATGATTTAACAGTGTTTGCTTCCAGAGTATCAGAGGCTGTTTCTGGATCTAAATGTGGACTATGCTGGTAAAAAGACCCTCAAAAAGCAAGGCAAGGAGCATTCTCTCTTATTTGACATTTTGATACTGAACTAGGGAGAGGCAGGAAGATTTCAGGAAACTAACTGAATTCAAAACCCTTCCACTTGTTCCACCTGACACATGGAGTGCAATGACTTGCCCATCTCGGTCTAAAATGATTTCACTCAGCCCCAAAATCCAGGATCACTGCAAGCACTACAGTATTTATCCCTCAGCTGGGATGTGAAAATTGAAACAAACCAAGATATCCTCTCACTGTCACCTCTGAAATACTTCTTCATACCACTGTCAGTGCCGGTCCCTGTTTTGCTTCATCGGAGTAAAAATCTACATCTGCTCTACATTTAAGAGACAACATTCACAGTTTTTCAGACTGCCAGCACCAAAACCTAACAACCAAGTTCTAATCAGTGACAGAGATGCGCCTACGCTTGCTGCCCACTCCCACTAAAATAGGGAATCGGGGACACGAACACCANCCCCAAGAAATCAATATATTGCTGTGTTTAAAACTGGTTTGCTCAAAACTTCTCAGAAGCAGCCTGGTGAGAGTGATTATCTGAGGATCTTAAGTGAGGTTTTAATAAGGTTCTACTGTATACAGTACATCTAAAAAAAAGCCCGCTAAAAATAACAATGAGAAGAGATGATTGTAGAGGATCTCACTCTCTCAGCATCATTTCTAGTTTGTGCCAACACCACTACAGTAAAGTTATCTTGTCAGGCCACAAGGGCTTGATGGGCCTAATCAATAGTTGTTGAGGGTTTTTTTTGGTTTTGGTTTTTTTTTTCCCACAAATGCCAGCAAAAGAAAAAACATAATTTATGCCACACAAGATGCTGAAAATAATTCGTACTAATTGGACTGCCTAAAATTCTCCTTCTGTCCTTCTGTTTTTGACTGCTTTTGATTTCACAAACTTCGACTGTCCACACTAAAATGCTTTCCCTCCAAGCTAGGGAAAAAAAGAAAACACAGGAGTAACAAGGGCAATGTTACTTTCTTACTATCTGACAGTTTAAGCTGCCATTTCTAAGCAAGATCTGCATTGGATTTCAGTGTCTAACGTCCTTCAACTGCTTTGTAAAAGACAGCTATGCCACACCAAAACACAACAGTTTGTCATGAAGATTAACTGAGTACAGACCTCTTCCAGTATTGTGTTCAGGGAAGTTAGAAGAATGCAGACAGCTGTGACACACTTTAATATTTGTAATACATATTTTAATATTCTATATTCTTGCTAATCCCTGGGACTTGGAACAGCCCTTTGGAAGCACCAACAGTAAATCTTTTTGCTCGCTGTTTTTTTGTTTGTTTTTTTTTTTCTCTTCATAACTGCATACAGATATTACACAGCACTACAGCACTGCAAGGGGCCTTCTGGTCACCAGATTTGTGCCCTTGATACCACAGTCAGCAGGTCTGGAGAAGAGAAGGCTGTGGAGAGACCTAATAACAGCCTGCCAGTCCCTGAAGGGGGCCTACAAGAGGGTTGCAGAGGGACTGTTTGCAAAGGCCTGGGGTGATAGGATGAGGGGAAATGGTTTGAAATGACAGATGAGTAGATTTAGACAGGAATGTCAGAACCAAGTTCTTTACCATGAGGGTGGTGGAACATCTCAACAGGTTGCCCAGGGAGGAGCTGAGGCCCATCCCTGGAGATACTCAAGGCCAGGCTCGACAGGACTCTGGGCAATCTGATCTAGTTGAGGACGTCCCTGCCCACTGCAGAGGGCGTTGGATTGGACAACCTTTGAAGGTCCCTTCTGACCAAACCCACTCTATGATTCTCTGCCAGGTGAAGTGACAGAGTTCTTCTCTAAAAAACAGTTTGACAGGTTTTTTGGTCCAGTATGCTGCCCCAGGACCTCACTGTTGTAGTGACTAAAAGCCTTCTAATTTCCAGCCCATCTGCTGTGGCTTCGGGGCACTGCCACGTCCAAAGAAACCTGACACTTGCCTCTATCTCCTCACAAAGGGCAGAATTTGGAGTAACATTTATTTCCTTTTAAGTAACTTTGATGAATTTGGCTTATTAGATGACCAACAGTTGAGTCCACAGACAGAATTTGCTCTCTATCTTCTTCAGAGCACACTCCCTGTAGCCAGCAAATGCCATCTCCTGAAACTAAGTTCATTAGATAAGTTATCATCCCTTATGCAGGGAAGGCTTGGAAAAAGGCTCACATAGAAATGGAAGTTATTAATAAAAGGAAGACCCAGATAGGTAACATATTTTAAGAAAACCCCCTCTACTGTCATTTGCCTTCCAAACTATAAAAGGTACTTTCATGAACTGCAAACTGCAATTAAAACCAAACCAAAGCAGAAATCACTACCATTAACTGCTATTCACTTTGTCGTTGTAAAAGGTCAGTTTCCAGTCTCTGTCCTGCTTGGAGAACTTTGCTTCTGGCGCACTGCTCTCTAGCAAAGGATGAGCAGCAAAGCTCGGCACTTGTTTTCACCTTGTATTTTTAACTGTGTTAGCAGAAAGGAAAGGTTGGATAGTTTCCCAAATGAAATGAAGATGCATTCCAAATCCTGAAACACAAAGTGTAAGCCACAAAAGAAACACGCAGGGCTCTCAGGCAAAAGCTGTTACTGGGGGAACAAAGGTACCACAGATCTGCTGGGGGAAGGTAGGACAAACAGTAAAGTGTTCTGCATACAAAGATGAAGGACAAGCAAAACTAAGATGCACCAAAACGAGAAAGGAAGAAAGTGACCAATGGATTCTTAGGAAGAGCCCTCACTTCTGTCACGTTTTTACATAATTCCACAGAAACCAGAGATAGGCCCAGTAAACAGTAACAGCTTCTCTTTTCTTTATTGCTCAAATCTGAGTTTACAGAGTTAGACCCAGCTGCACCTGAACTGCTACCAGACACAGCATTTCAGATCAATCCTGTCCTGTCTTTGACACACTGAAGAGGAAGTCTGCTCGCCCCATAGCAGAGTGAAAGGGAGAAACAGCAATGAGTTAAGACAGAGACTTTGGGAGTTCAGTTCAAATGTTCTGTTAATCCACGAGTTAACATGACAGGATAAATTTTGAATGGAATTAGACCAGGTGCCTGACAACCATCCTGTGATTGCACAGCATGGCTCAACTCCAGTAACATACATGTAAAAATATGTGAGGGACAGAAGTAGTGGCTGTGCTCTTAGGATACAAGAGCAACAAAACAACCCATAGAAGGTTTTTTACCATTCATTCCAAAGTTCATTCACTTTCAAAAGGGTTCATGCTCTTCTCCCCACAGTTTACATCCACAATTCCAACAGATGAATAATATTTACTACCCACAATAAGTAAGTATAAATAATGCTAACCTGTGTTTTTATTTCCACATAAAGAGCTTAATAAACATGATGCACCCAATCCAAATGCAGTCTTCCAGTACCTGAAAGGGGCCTACAAGAAAGCCAGGGAGGGATTTTTACAAGGGTGTGTAGTGACGAGAGAGAATGGATTGAAGTTTGAGGATGGCAGATTGAGACTGGAGATTAGGAAGAAATTCTTTCCTGTGAGGGTGCTGAGAGACTGGAACAGGTTGCCCAGGGAGGTTGTGGATGCCTCTTCCCTGGAGGCCAGGTTGGATGAGGATTTGAGCAATCTGGCCTAGTGGAAGGTGTCCCTGCTCATGGCAGGGTAGTTGAAACTAAACGATCTTTAGAGCCCCTTCCAACTTAAACGATTCTACACGTTTACGAACTCGTGAAGTGCAGTAATCATCCCATGTGCTAAAGAGAGAAAAGTGTTGACTGGGTTTTTTAAAAGGGAGGTTTTGTTTTGTAGTTGGGTTTTTATTTTTTCATTAACTGAGACTTTAAAAACAATCACTAAACAGGTGTACGTTAAAAATCTCTGTACTCCTAGAATGATTCTATGATTTCAAGCATGGTAAACAGAGTACAGTACTTGGATCATGGAAGTGTTTTGGAAACAAAAATTATGACTGAAAATGTTCTTGTGTATCTTTGTGGAATTATTCTGTGTGACCTTGTGACAGAGTAAAAGAGCTCCTCAGGACAGGCAGGTCATCAATTAAACTCACAGATCAGGAATGGGTTGTGTATTCATTCGGTTCCCACCCAAACGCTGAATCCTCTGTCAGAATTCCTCCTAGCAAGCAAAGTTTGCTCTTTGTCAGTTCCATGAAATACAACTAGTTGAGTGACAGATTCATGTACAGGAGCAGAGTGGCATTAATAAAGCAGGACTCTGAAGAATTCTTGCATCCATATCCCACTGTGTTGATTTTGCCAAAGTCACTGTTAGAATCACAGGTTAATTCACTTATGGAGAAAATCAACTTCCAAAAAATCCAAGAAAGAAAATTGTATTTACAAGCATGCCAGCCTCAATTTCAAGATCTACAAGACTGTAGGGAAACACAATAAAAACAGAGGATCAGTTTTTCTATTCTTTTAACAGCTACAAGCAAATCAAATCTTCCAGATCTAGACAGTGCATACATAGATATGTATGAGGATAAAAATACAGAAAATAACCACATACACTGAAGAACAGATAAGAATCATCAAATACATTACCATAGTTTTGAACGATGACAAAAATTGCACTTGAGTGAGATATTACCCTCCAGCTTCATCACACTCAGCGACACATTTAATGTCAAGAGTAGAATTGATAGGATATTAAAACAAACAAAATCATCTTTAAAGCAATGCTAATGTCACTTTGGTGTTTACACACAAACCACCAGAAGTTTGCAAATTTCAACTTGACGCATAGGTCTTAATCTGTTTTATAAACACAAATGGCAACGTTTGTACAGAGTGCATGCATCTTGGGCGCAGTTTTCAATGCTGTCTATGGATTGCAACTTCAGCTTTTCACTTTGTCTGGGGTCTTAGGCACTACAACCTTGTTTCTACCGACAAGATATTACAAAGTCGCTGGGAGGCTACCCAAAGGGAGTTTTATGGCTTAGAACAGTATTAGGGGGTATGTGTGCTAAGCTAGAAGTGATCGACCTCTGTGTTTTCAGCACAGAACCACAGAATGGTTTAGGTTGGAAGAGACCTTTGAAGGTCATCTAGTCAAACTCCCCTGCAGTAAGCAGGGACATCCCCAACACCATGACTTTGCTCAGAGCCCCATCAAGCCTGACCTTAAATGTCTTCAGAGATGGGGCCTCCACCACACCCCTGGGCAACCTTTTCCAGTGTTCCAGCACCCTCACAGTAAAGAAATTCTTTGGTCAAAGGCCTGTGAGCATGGGACTTGACTTTCTCTACACCTGTGAGCATGGGACTGGACTTTCTCTACACCTGACTATATCCTGAGCCAACTCTTTAGTGGAAATAGTTTGCTTCTTAGGAAAACCCAGCAGTGAAGGTTGCAAGAAGAGTGACACTGGGGACATGGAACTCCCTTTCCTCACTTCTGGTGCCTGTGATCATCAATCTCAGTACCATGTTTTTGATCCACTTTGCAACAGAGCTAAGACTTAATATTATGCCATTGCCAAAAGCAATGTGAAAGTCACAGAGATACGTCAGAAGAAAATTATCCCCAGTATCATGTCAGGACATAAAGCGATTGCTTACAAAGAAGAGGTTATTAGACTTCTTTCCACTAACACAAAACTGTGAATCTGTGTCTATGTAGGTGTCCTAAGCATTTATGTCATTATCTCCTTTCATTTATCTTCTTTGGAAGACCTCCCTGCATATCTCATTATTAGATATTGCCAGAGGCAAAAGACAAGCAATCTGAATGTAGCAAATCTATTGTTTCAACATTACACCAATTCCAACAATGCCCTTATGTATGGTAGCAGCTGAAATAGGGTCACTGAAGCTTTCAAACAGCTAAGGTTTTTATTTGTCAGCATTATCCACACTGTATGAAGAGCTGCCACCGCTCTCCTTATTGCCGAGCTGATGCAGTGTTAATTCAGAAAGTCATTTATTATGTGTTTAATTTAAAATATGTGCTTAAATCCACCTCTGTGAAAGTATGGCCTAAGTTTAAATTGATTTAATTATATAAAATAATTTTATTGAAGTTAATACTGTCACAAAAAGTAATTTTTGTTTTAAAACAAGAACCATGGTCAAAAGTAGCTGTTACAAAAGTAGGGTGAAAAGTACCATTCTAGTATTTTAAGAATTGCTTCTTCTGAACGTGTTGTATATCTGTGAAGAAGGATTTGGGGACTAAAACTATCTTCAAACGGCTAAATCCCAATTTATAGAAATAAAAAAATTACACTAAAAACAGGGAGAAACTACATCAAGAGTTTTTTTCAGTCCATCATATTAGGAAGTGGGGAAAATTCTGCCTTTTTGGGGGATAAATATTCCCTTCTCCAAATGGAGAAAACAGAGTGAAAAATGGACTAGTGGAGTAAACAAGAGCAGAAGCCATACGAGTTATTTACATCCATAATGCCACAGTTCAGCTCTTGTTTCATTAACAAAAGGATTTCAATCGACAAATGTGATCCACAACTAAGAGTAAGCCTGGTATTAAATGATCCAATGTGCAGTATTAACTTAACTCTCCTCACTTAGATTCCAATAGCACCAAAAACAGAAATAGCAGAGCTGGTTTTCGTCACCTCTCTCAGTAACTTGGTTAATTAGCATAGCACAGAGCAATGCCCCTGGTGCACACGTGACAACATCCACCCCCACGCTAATTCACTCTGCCACATTCAAACTTAATTAGGTGTGGGCCCAAGCTGTGAGGTTCAAGTTGCTGTAACTGGAAGTGCACTGTGTTGGCTAGAACAGGAGAGTGAGGGCGAGGTGATCCCAATTTGGGTTCCTGCTCTCTTCTGTCCCTCAGCTGATATTTACTGACAGATCACTTCTAGTTTATGGCCTCTGAGGCAAGAAATGGTTTTAGAGTTTGCTTATAGAAAGCCCAGCACACAGGATGTCCCAGGCTGAGATTGCACCTGGCATCAGCCACTGACAGTACTGGGCTCAGGTGACAGTAGTCTCTTCCTGAAAGAATGCAGTAGTCCACAAGTAGCTGTTCTTACTGGAGAGGGATTGTTGACAAGGTCTTGCAACGACAGGACAAGGGGCAACTGGCAGAAGGGAGATTGAAACTGGATGTTAGGAAGAAGTTCTTCACAGTGAGGGTGGAGAGACACTGGCACAGGTTGCCCAGGGAGGTTGTGGAGCACAGAAGCACCAAATGTGATCAAAGATCGCATTGGGTGATTCTGTACTCCACAACCTCCCTGGAGGTGTTCAAGGCCAGGCTGGATGAGGTCTTGAGTGACCTGTACTAGCAGGAGGTGTCCCTGCCTATGGCAGGGGGTTGGAACTGGGTGATCTTTGAGGTCTCTTCCAACCTTACCATTCTATGATTCTACTGCCTAATTCAGGAAGGGACAGGACCACTTTTCTAGAGTAGTGCTGGTATTAAAATGTGGTTTACAACAGACATTTTCCAATGTCAGTGAAAAATGCACAGTCTTGTACTTTGCTTGAAATAGACATTAAAGAACTAGTAGGATGCAACCTTTGAACATTTAAATTGTATGGTAGGCCATGTCCAACTTGCAGGTACAGTAGATGCTCCTGGTTTTAAGTTGCATTCAAAGTTGAAATGGTTGAATTATGTCTATTGGCCTCATCTGAACATTGGACATAGCCTTTTAAAGCACTAAACTCTTCCAGAAAACTTCATCAACATCACCCTAGAGGTTTGGGGTTTTTTTTCCTATCTATGAGGTTCTAGGTGAGTTTTGTTAATGGTTTTTATCTTTTCCACCACCACCCCCTGTTCTCTGAGGTTGAAGTCCATCTACTTGCATTATATTCTTTCTACTTTCTGGTGGAAATGTTACACTGCTGCAAGCTGACGCTAAGCTCTTCTGTGCCTGCATTCAGGGACTGTGTCAACACAGTCCCACAACATGCATCTACACAACAGTGCCAGGAGAATGGGGGCTTTATAAGTTGTCCTAGGGATTTGGTGTTCAAGCAAGGGAACAGCCTTACAGGAGGAACCAGTGCTGTCCAATTTCCTTTCCCAGAAATGCCTGAAAGAAGGTAGTGATTCAACCTGTGAGCTCTGTAGCCTTCAGCATGAGCAGGATTAAAGTTTCACTATTGGTAGGTACCAAGCAAATATATGAGCCATTGGGACTTTCTGCACTGCACAAGGAGACAGAGACCAAACAGAACAAAAATTCTCTAGCAAAATCCAAATGAAACATTGAACTATTGGTGATATACCACTGTATTACACTTTCCTTCTTCTGAAATCATTCTGGAAGAAGGTTCACTTTCGCATGTGAATTGCTGAGATGGTGCTTAACAAATATGCAAAGAGAATGGAGAATATTCTAGAAGCTGAGAAGTACCAGCAACAAGAGTGTAATTTAACAGTCTGAAGATCTCTGATATTCACTCTGAGTATATCCACATTAAAGGAAACTATGTAAACCATCAAACTGTTAGCTCTCTGTACCCAAAAGTACACCAAATCCTTTGAACTGCAACTAATTTTGGCCTAATTGTGTCAGGGCAAAATTAGTCCATGTTATTTACAGTTAAAATTACTCACTACTGCTCCATTCAAACTTTCTTGCTCAGGGTCTTGCCTGGCACATTATTTGCATTTATGCATTTTCCCAAAGTGCAGTTGTCTAGAAATTGCCTCAGAACTCTACTGGCTGGAACTGGTCAGGTTTGAAATTTATGCACAGCATTACTTTTATTATTGACTATTTTGTCTTAGCATTGTTCCTCAAGCTTGTCCACCTCGCCAAACAAGATGTTCCACACAGCAGGTCTTACACAGTCGCAGTACAGTTACTCCACAAGCTATGCACTGCCTGAAGGCTCTACCCCTGACACAGAGAAGACACTTCCAAAGAGGAAGAAAAGTTTAAACAGTTTAAACAATACTGGAGTCCCTCACACTACACGAGAGTTCCAGCTGCAGATATTCTGGGCTGCTGATTCTGTGTTTACTGACTGACTTTCACCGATTTCAGAAGGATGAGACAATCACTAAGTTAAATCACAGTTAATACATTTAGTTTTGCTCAAGTCTTGAAAGTGCTGAAGAACTAAAGTTTCCATTTTGTTCACTCAGAAGAACTGACCTAACACCAGCATAATTTCAGGCAATGAGCATCTTTGAAGGAGGACAGCTTAGAGGAGGAAAAAACACTGTACCCCTACTGCATTTTCTTCTTCCCCTTCTCTGCTGAGTTTGCCAACAGCTGTGCCAAATAGGTTGGACTGTTAAGGTTTTATTTGATATGGTTGCTCTGTGCCATGATGTCATCATTCAAGATGATAAGGTCAGTCTACGGCTCATCTGTTTCTTTGACACCAGTAACTATTAAAAATACCAAAAACCTAAAACAAACCAGCAAAACTCAACCCTCCTGAAGTGCCCACTGTTCTCCATAAAAGAAAGCATCCACAGACAGTCAACACAACCAATCTGTGCTCTGGTAACTGAAGGAGGAGTTTATTTCATCTTCTGTGGTTCTTTTAAACTTTTTTAACTCCATTCCAAATTAGCTGCAATCACTGATCACAAAGGACAACAGACAATACTGTTCCTGTTCACACATAGACTGAAAACAAAGACTTTTTGATTCTCAGTTATTCTTTTCCGTTGAGCAGTCTCAACAACATGGCCCTCAACTAGTAACTTCACATTACAATTTCCATGGAAAGGTAGGGTTAGGAAAGAAGCAAGCCTAGGAATCCAACCCTAAGTCAAATGTTCTAGCACTCACAGGGCAGTCTGGAGACACAATTATTAGCTGCAGCGCTCTTGTTTCTGGGGCACTGGCAGCACAGCCATTGGCTTTTGGGTGACTGTGTCCTGCAACTACCACTAGACATGGGAGGGGAAGTTGCACCATGTCTGTTCTGCAGGTAAAAGTCTAACTGCTTGCACCATAATGTCTCATCACAGCACAACGAAATGTCATGACACAATACACTACACTAACTATGAAACTGCCTTGAGAACATATATTTTCTCTTGGCCAGGGTTATCTAGTCTGCCTAATACAATCTGCATTTGCCATCCACAAATAGGGTAAACATACAGTTTAGAATTGCAGTTATCACACATAACGGTTGGCTGGATGGGGAGAAGTCTTTAAGTTCCCTTCCAACTCAAACCATTCTGTGATTCTAAGTATATTTAGCCTATTGAGGCTCCTTCATGTATCTAAGCTGGTTTCAAGGTATTCCAGGATGGGTGGTTAAGTGTTAAGTTTCCCCTGGAGTTGATGAAGTGGAGTAGGTGTTATCAGGGACTAGATTAGCCACTAAATTACATACCTAGTAGTATACATTTGGGTTTTTTTTGTTTTGTTTTTCACTATGAAAGAAAAATAGAAACACAAAAATTTTCAACTAATAATACAGATTTTTATGCAGGAGGGAAGGGTTTAAACACCTTCTCCTGAACCACAGGATCCATTACTAATACTTTGATTCAATATAACAGAACAATGGAAAAAGAGAGAAGACATAGGGCAGGAGAAATTCTAGAGGAAGTACCTTAGGTCTAGGAAAAAAAGAAGGGGGTGGGAGGGGAGTGGTTGGGCGTGGCAGGGCGTGTCCCGGGCAGGCTGCAGGCAACCAATCAGATGAGGTCGGCCACGTTGAGTGGCATCTCCTCGATGGCAGTGTTGTAGAAGGTCTCAATGTCCTCAATGCAATTTTCTTAATTTTAACATTCAATTTAATTTGGCTAAATAAAAAAAGGCAACATTTTACTGTTTACATTTCTTGTATTTCACAGTTGCTCATGAACCTTCTCAATTGCATCAGCTTTCTTTCCACCAACACTCCTAAAGAGCACTGGAAGATCTCTGACCACAGCAATTAACTAAGCCTCCTATATTCTAGCAACACCCCTTACAGCTGTAAGCATCAGAACCTTCTCAGAATGTTCAACATACACTTCCAAAACCAAAGATGCAACAACTGTGAAAGGTACTAATGAAAGGGAATAATTTATACAGAAGAACTAAACCAATCAACCATTTCTGCAGCAGGAAAGATGGGAACTGAGTAAGGTGCATTAGAGAAGAGTAGTATTCATTTCGGAACATTCAGGTGGTTGACTTGCTAGGATAACAGCTTGTAGGACACAGCAACTGCACAAGAAAATATCCCTAAAGCAGTCATGAACCTTGTCCAAACTAAAAACATCTGAACAATGGCATCTTGCAGTGTATTAGAAGAGTTGTGGCTGGCAGGTGAGAGAGGTTCTCCCTCTGCTCTGCCCTGGTGAGGCCACATTTGGAATACTGTGTCCAGTTCTGGGCCCCTCAGTTCAAGGAACAGTTCCCTCAGGGAACTGCTTGAGAGATTCCAGCACAGAGCCACACAAATGATGAAGTGGAACATCTCCCTGCTGAGGACAGGCTGAGGGAGCTGGGGTCTTTAGCCTGGAGCAGCAGAGGTGGAGGGGTGACCTCAGTCATGTTTATCAAGATGCAAAGGATGAGCAACAGGAGGACAGAGCCAGGCTCTGCTCAGGGATGTCCAATGACAGGACAAGGGGCAATGGATGCAAGCTGGAGCAGAGGAGGTTCCCTGTAAACTTCAGGAAAAACTTTTTCACTGTGAGGGTGGCGGAGCCCTGGAGCAGGCTGCCCAGAGAGGCTGTGGAGTCTCCTCTGGAGACATTCCAGCCCACATGAATGTGTTCTGTGTGACCTGCCCTAGATGATCCTGCTCTGACAGGGCAGTTGGACTGGATGATCTTTCAAGGTCACTTCCAACCCCAAACATTCTATGATTCTGTGATCTTCTTGTAAGATAGGCTGCAATATGACCTTGCAGAACACTGGTTACTCATCGGTTACTGCTTGTGCAACTGCTCTTACTCCACAGTATACATGCCAACTTAAGGTTGCTGAAATAAGATAATGCTACATCAATTTACAGTAGGGAAAGACAAATCACAAAGGGACTAATTAGAAGCAGTTAACAAGTTTCAATTCTGATCTTTAGTTTACGTTGTGATGTCTTACTCGTGACCATACTCTGAAACTGAAGGAAAAATGCAATAATTATACCTTAAACTTTTTAGAAGTGTTTTTACTAGAGAAAAAGCTGCACTTAAGTCTTCTGGCTTAGTATAAAAGTGTCTGCTCTAACTGTTTTAACTGGAGGTTAAGTACCTACAGGTGTTTCTCTTATTGAAAAACATCCAGAGATAAGTCCAGAGTTTTTTGAATATGGAAAAATGTACACAGAATAAGGTGGGAGAAGAATCATTTAGAAGTAGATGTTTTGTGTCCTCTTCACAACTTCAAATTAAAATCCACTTAAAAAAAACCCAAACAGTATGCAAGGTAAAAATCTATTTTTGCTTTTTTTCTCACATCAACTGTTAAGATTTTGGAAATTCTGAAGTAATATTTCAGAGGAAACGACCAAGAAATTCTACCTTTACTAGTGCAGATTATATAAGGTGAGCTATGTTTTATGTAAAATTAGAGTTACTGGTAAAGAAAACACAAAGTAAGTTTGGTTTCTGCCTCAGTGAGCCCCACCTGGAGTTCTGGTGCCTCCAGCACAAGAGGGACTGTTAGAGCAGGTCCAGAGAAGGGCCATGAAGATGATCAGAGTGCTGGAGAACTTCCCCTATGGGGACAGGCTGAGAGAGTTGAGGTTGTTCAACCTGGAGAATAGAAGGCTCCAGGGACACTTTAGAGCAGCCTCCCAGTACCTGAAAGGGGCCTACAAGAAAATCAGGAAGGGAATTTTTACAAGGGCTTGTAGTGACAGGATGAGAGTGAATGGATTGAATCTTGAGGAGGGCAGATTCAGACTGGAGATTAGGAAGATATTCTTTCCAGTGAGGATGGTGAGACACTGGAACAGGTTCCCCAGGGAGGCTGTGGATGCCCCTTCCCTGGAGGGCAGGCTGAATGAGGCTTTGAGCAATCTGGACTAATGGAAGGTGTCCTTGCTTATGCCAGGGGAGCTGGAACTAGATGATCTTTAAAGTCCCTTCCAGCCTAAAGGATTCTATGAATCTATGAGTTTCTAACATCACAAGTTTTTTAAACACTGTAAAGGTTGGCCTTTGTCTTCCTATTCTCCACAGCAAAGCAGAAATCGGCATCAGTTTACATTAGCTTCTCATAAGCACATGTACATGTGTACACACAGACAAAAATATACAGTCCTAATCTTAGCTCTGTTGACTCAGTCACATAAATGTGCTTATCTCCTGTGTTTTTCTAAAAGTGCTGAAAAATATTGTCCTCTACAACCTAGATGGACTGAGAAAAATCTTGACATGTAATCACTGACAAGAAGTCCACCTGGAGAGGAGAGAAATGCGTAACTGCATCATCCAGGACACCCATCAACAGTGCATACTTTTGCTCAAGGATGCTACAACAACCACTTTACTATGAAAAGCAAAATCCCACCTCTTTTCTCATCTTTTTATCTGCCCCTGTGCTCAGCACTGCTCAGGCCACACCTTGAGTGCTGCGTCCAGTTCTGGGGCCCTCCATTTAAGAGAGATGTTGAGGTGCTGGAAGGTGTCCAGAGAAGGGCAGCAAGGCTGGTGAGTGGCCTGGAGCACAGCCCTGTGAGGAGAGGTTGAGGGAGCTGGGGGTGTGCAGCCTGCAGAAGAGGAGGCTCAGGGCAGGCCTCATTGCTCTCTGCAGCTACCTGAAGGGAGGTTGTAGCCAGGTGGGGTTGGGCTCTTCTCCCAGGCACCCAGCAACAGAACAAGGGGACACAATCTAAAGCTGTGGCAGGGGAGGTCTAGGCTGGATGTTAGGAGGAAGTTCTTGGCAGAGAGAGTGATTGGCATTGGAATGGGCTGCCCAGGGAAGTGGTGGAGTCACCGTTCCTGGAGGTGTTGAAGCAAAGCCTGGATGGGGCACTTAGTGCAGCTAATAGGACGCCATTTTTTGCTTGTTTACCCGGGGGTCTTGTTAAACCACAACACTGAGCAAGTTCTACTACTTTAAATGCAGATCATTATTTTTTCTCAGCTTGCTTGCACTCCTTCCTGGAAAACAAACTAAATTGAAAATATCACTCTTCAACCAAAATAAGGACAATCACCTAGTGGGTCATGGAGACATACTGCTGGTTTCAAAGTTGCACTTTTGTTTACGTGGATATAGGAACTCCAGAAGCAGAGCTTGCTACATATAGGGGTTAGAGGTCTATAAGAACAGTCAACTACTGCATTTAATATTTCATCTAGCAGAAATTGGTGCTTAATTACGAGCCTAATGATATTCTACATGACTGACATAGCAGTCCGCTTTACATAGTCATGTCCTGCTCGCAGCAACTTTTCACTATTACTTTTGCTATTACTCTTGCTTTTCTTGCTTGCCTTGGAGATGCTTGTTCAGGCTTATCAGATCTAGTTAATAGACATTAATCAGTTCTTTCACAAATACAAAGGGAAAGCTTGGAAAAGAAAGTAAGGAGATGGGGAAAATAAGATACAGAACCAAAAGATGAAAACTGAAGGAAGAGAGGAATAAATAACCAGAGCTTGTTGTTACTTATTTCTCTCTGTCAATGGCAAATAAAAGCAGTGGAGCAATCTTTCCTCTCAAACACCAGACTTCATGCAGATCCTCCTCTCCTTACTGTAGTCACACAAGAAAGAAGTAAAAAGATGGACAATAACTCTGATAAGCATCACATGTCTCTGTTCTGGGCCATTAAAGGGCCTCCTTAGTCCCCGAGGATGGGGACAGGTTTTACCAATTCAGCAGCACAAATATTTGTGTGCCTGCAGACCCCTCCTCAGCCAGACTAGAGCATTCCACAGCCCAGGGGAATGCTTTGTGTGTGTGCTCTGTCTATCTTCTGAGAGATAATAGCCTACGTAGGTATCTCTTACACCTTTGGATTGTCAAACATAAATCAGTTGGCCAAAACTACTAAATGCAAAGTCAAAGAAATTTAAATATTGACTTAAATTGCAAAATTCAGATTTTGAATACCCCCTAAATTTAGATGTGTAGGGTCAAGAGTTTAGGTTCAGTCTCTCACAGCAAGGAAAGCCAGCTGAAAAATGTGCTTACCTGTTAACTCCCAGAATCATTAGGGTGGATTTACAAGGTTTTACTACATACAGATAAGATTAATGGAATATTTCAAGTTGCACGAAACCTTCAAAGGTTTGGAAGTACCTTTTAATTAGAGTAAGCAAAGCAGACACACATTCTGTATCTTGAAGACACTGGGCTCTGATTCAGTCTCACTTCAGTTTTACTCATGGATAGCTTCACTGATGTCACTGGAATTACAGTTTTCACAATGGTGTCATGCTATAGGACATTCAAGCCATGTCTCTGCAAAGAAAGGAACTTGCAAAGGAGAAAAGACAGGGAAAACTGTAATTATCCTTTACCTTAACCACCACTTCATTTTAAGAAAGGCCATACCTCGAACAGCTTTCAGCACCAAGACAGTGACAGCTTGCTGAAGAAGCCATGAGTCAAACAGCAGTGACGGTGCAAAAGGTGTGGAGATGAAAGGAGTACAGAAGCAAGAGTCCCACCTCAGAAACCGTAAGTATGTCTGGCTCTCAAGTTCAGCTCTGTTTGAACTGTAAAACATGCAACTTCCATCAGGGCTTGATGCAACTTTAAACAACAAAGCACCACATACACTTACAACTCATCAAATCAAACTGGAGCAGAGTCTGAACTCTGTAATCTCCCCATAACACCACCATCAGGTTTTGGGTAGGAAAAGATTTTCATCTGCCCTTTATTTGAATTCACAATCGCTTATTTTTCAAAAAAAATAAGAATTACTTGCTTGGCTCTAACATTCCTGCCCAGTTAGCAGCTTCTGTGAAACCAGAACTGTAGATCAATATGCTGTTGATTAAATTCTTACATTAAGGAAACGATGTTAAACTCTCCACTAAAATGGGTCTAGAATATTACTGCAGCTCTAGCATGGATGGAACACCTCTGCAACAAGGACAGGTTAAGGGACCTGGGCTTGTGTTCAGCCTGGAGAAGAGAAAGCTCCAGGGAGACTTAAATAGTGGCCTTCCAGTACTGAATGGGGCCTGCAAGAAGGATGGAGAGATGCTGTCTCCAGAGGCCTGTGGTGATAGGACAAGGTGTAATGGTTTGAAATGAGCCTGGTGGAATACCGGAACAGGTCATCCATGGAGGTAGTTGAGGCCCCATTCCTGGACATATTTAACATCAGGCCCACCAAGGTTGTGAGCAAGCTGATCCAGTGGAGGATGTCCCTGCTGACCACGGGGGGTTGGACTGGATGAACTTTGGAGGTCCCTTCCAACCCAAACCATTCTGTGATTCTATCTACATACCTATGCAGTTTGGTTCTGTGCACCCCCAGCCTTCTGTGCACATGTGCATGCTTCCTTGGTACTATTCCAGATTTTATTACTAAACAGAACCTTCAGTAAGCATTTCACTTGTAAATGAAAACCATTACTATTGTTTAGTAGGAGACAGGAAACTTGAGGAAGTTGCTTCATCTCTTACTTAAATGGCAGCACTGTTACAGAAACCAGACAATGATGGCTCACCCAAAGATGGATGCATATGAACACTCATCAAGAATCACAGAATTAATCAGGTTGGCAAAGACTTCCAAGATCATCATGTCCAACCAAGCACCCAGCACCATTTACTCAGCTAAACCATGGCACCAAGTGCCCCATCCAGTCTCTTTTTAAACACTTCCAGGGACAGTGACTCCACCACCACCCTGGGCAGCCCATTCCAATGCCAATCACTCTCTCTGACAAGAACTTCCTCCTAACATCCAGCCTAGACCCCCCTGACACAGTTTGAGACTGTGTCCCCTTGTTCTGTTGCTGGGTGCCTGGCAGCAGAGCCCAACCCCACCTGGCTACAACCTTCCTTCAGGTAGTTGTAGAGAGCAATGAGGCCTGCCCTGAGCCTCCTCCTCTGCAGGCTGCACACCCCCATCTCCCTCAGCCTCTCCTCACAGGGCTGTGCTCCAGGCCACTCACCAGCCTCACTGCCCTTCTCCGGATACCTTCCAGCACCTCAACATCTCTCTTGAATCGAGGGGCCCCCAACTGGACACAGCACTCAAGGTGTGGCCTGAGCAGTGCTGAGCACAGGGACAGAATGATCCAGGCCAGGATGCCATTGGCCTTCTTGGCCACCTGAGCACACTGCTGGCTCGTGTTCAGTCACTGTCAAGCAATACCTCCAGGTCCCTCTCTGCCTGGCTGCTCTCCAGCCATTCTGTCCTCAGCCTGTAGCACTGCTTGGGGTTGTTGTGGCCAAAGTGCAGAACCCTGCACTTGGCCTTGTTTTATCTCATGCTGTTGGGACTGTGCCCATCTACTCAGCCTGTCCAGGTCCCTCTGCAGAGCCCTCCTGCCCCCTAACAGATTGACACAAGCTCCCAGTTTGGTGTCATCTGCTAAGTTACTGATGGTGGACTCACCCAGATCATGGATAAAGCCCATGAACAGGACTGGGCCCAGCTTCTCTAGAAAGACATTCATGTGGAGCCCTCTAGAAATATATTAATGTGGAGCCCTTGAAAAGCAGTCACAACTGCATGAGAATTTACCATACTGCTCAGAGAGCCGCAATTCTGCATTACAGGTTGAACACACCAAAAAGAAGAGATACATTTTAGAGGTGGAAATGAGTTCAACACCTGCCCTGATGAATATGATGGCACTTCTGCATCTGACATTTCCTTTTTATCTTTCATATAATTACTATAGTCTTTGGCTTTTCTTAAATAATGAAATTTTTCATCCAGGTCTAAGAATGAAGAGCTCAAGGAAAAGAATTCTACTGGTATTATTTGGAGACCGTTTGTTATTTTAACAGAATTTTCCTTAAGAAATTCAAAACTAAAAGATAATGAAAATCTTAAGAAATTAGTTTTCAAATCTAAAGTCTTTGCTACATAAGCTACAGAAACTGTGCTCTTAATTATGTAGGAGATAGATAATACAAGGTATGATTTTTTTTTTTTTTTAAAGGGTCCTTTTTGTTTGGCTACCTGGTCCTTGAAATCATCTGTGGTCCCTGGAGACAAAGATTTCCCCTAACCACTTAAGTACATCTTTTTCCTAGAATCATGCAAAAGAGTGTCCTAATAATCCTTGCCAGGGTTTTAAGGATGGTTTGCAACCCAAGTCAAGGGAGCAGCCTCAGTTCTGTACCAGTTGCAAATCTGGTCAGACAACTCTGATGAGCAGAAACCTTAAAGCCAAAGAAAGCCTTCTTGTCAGGATTCAGGTCTGTGTGATCCACAAGTGCTATCTGGCTCCGAAACACTGGTAATGGACTATAGATCCTGACCATATAGCACTAAGTCACATTAAAGAGTGCTACTGAAATCAATAACATGTATCAAATTCATCATTTTTTCTCTACAGTTCTTAAGGCTACCTCGTGTATGTCATTAATCTAACCACTGAAAGGTTTTAACAATATTTTTATTACAAGGTAACTCCTGCGAAGACTAGTTAGGAAAATTAAACGTACTTTGAGGTAAAAGGGGGAAAAAAAAGAGAACAGTGCTTCTAAAAAAGCGGCTTTATATTTGGCAATAAAAATTTAGAGCCCCCCTCTCCCTCCCTCCCAAACCCTCAGGTTGATTCATCTCTCATTCAAATTTAAAATGCACAGAGAGGCTGCAACAAGCCCACAGAAGATTGATATGCACCACACTCCACGCATGGTTTAGCTCTTTATTCCAAAGTCTGGCATGACGATGCTGGGTTCTGTGATATTATTTCAATATATAATAAACAGGGCTCGACATAAAAACAGTGCGAGGCGAGTCCCCTTTAAAACAAATACAAATTGTTACTATAGCGCTTGGAGAGAAAGGGAGCGAGAGATTCACAATGCAGGCTCAGAACTTGGCAACCTGTAAAAGTGCCCAGTCGAAAATTACTAACAGCTGGAGATGACAGTTGTTTTAACAGCTGAGCTGACAGGATTAATTTAAATGCACTGAAATCAAAAGTAGATAACACCTGTTTAGTCTTCCAGGGCCATTCGACAAGGTAGGCCAGAGGAAAAAAGCAGAGCCAGGGCTGTGTGAGCATGTGTGAGTGCATGTATGGACGCATGTATGGATCTGCACGGATGTGCATGCCTGTCAGTGCCTCCTCTGCCTCTCCTCTCCCCCTGCCTCTGCAGAGGATAGAAGGACTTCAGAAAGGAATGACATACTTTTGGGGGCTGGGTGTGTGGGGGAGATGGGTGGCTTGTCACACAATAACAGAAAAGCCGACCCCCGTCAGCTCGAAGCATCTGGTTCCCATTGTGCCCACCCCCTTGCTCACCCTTCTTCCCCCTTCTCTTATCCAAGGTCTTTGACCCAAACCCAACAATGGATAAAGATCACTGGATTTTAAAGCTGCAGTTTTTCACTCCAGCATCCCAGCGATTCTCCTGGGTTAATTAATGCATTCTCTTTGAGCTCCAAGTCACCAAAGCTCCCACGCGCTCCCTCCCACCCACCTCTTCCCCAATCTAAAAACAAAACAAAAAATTCCTCACCTTCTTGCCATGCCAAAGCTTGTAACTTGCTTGTCCGTAAAATAAATAAATAACTTCCAGAAGGCATGTGAGGCGAAGCCTGAGAAACAGCAAGAGCTGCTTTAGGTGGCAGGCAAGGAGGGAGCGAGTTTATGTTTGCCTCTGTGGTTATGATCCTCTTCTCCCAGTGTCTCTGTGCACTACTCTGTGCCGCCAGGACTGCAAGCCTGAAGAACCACAGCTTGATGTCCCAGCACAGCCCTTGCTCCAGGTAAGGGCATCAGAAAATTCAACAAGGAGAATTAACTGATCCAGGAAAGAAGAATCTAGTAGGAGGTATGAAAGCCAAAATCTTTTCCTAGGGTTGCAACTATCAGAGAAAGCTACAGTACCGACTTCACATTGCACAATAACCCTGCAAGCCCAACTCTTCAGATGCTCCACTTGCTGAAATCCCATCAAGGCAAAAGTGAGCTCTGCCTGTGAGGAACCCACTGAATGCAGGCTAAAGGCTTCCAAACTCAACCTGAAACCTTATTTCTGGTTGGGAAGACAAACAGGGCAGAGAGACAAATGTCTCCAGACAGCCTGTTTCTCCTCAGATCTACCAGCCCTTTCTTGTGAGCAGGACCACTGGCAGGTTGCATCTCCCAAACGCTAATTAAATTTCACTGCTGTGAAGAAGTATATAGCTACTGTTATCAGCCCTGGGTGAAAACCCTCAGGGCTTGGGTGCAGAGAATGAAGCTCATGTGGAATATCTGTGAGAAAACAAAACAAAACAAACAAAACAAGACCAAACCACCATACAAAGCCCAGAAGATATTATATTTTCTGACTTTGCTCTGTGCTTTTTAGCCACAGGACCAATCTTTCTTCTTGTATTCCTCCAGGGATGAAAAAAAATAGCCCTATGGTTGGTATGATGATGCTGCAGCTGTATACTTCACACAACAAAAGACTGTGGTGCAGCTCTTCCTTCTTGTTCAGCCCTTCAGCAGGACGAAGGGGAACTGAAAAGCTCATGTGCTTGTTCAGCTAACTGCAAGCCTATCCACTCTGCTGCCACATCAATATCAAAGCATGGTTGGCACCTTCAGTTTTTGTAGTTGAAAAAAAGAAGTGTTCAATAGAAGTGTTCAGAAAATGTTTGATTCATTGATATAAAAAGCTGGAGCATCACAGATACTCTCAGTTACAGCATTAACCCTTGCCAGAAAGAAAAAGACAAAGACAACCATCCACAGCAGCTTTCTCTTCATTGGAGGATTCAGCACTCAGCTCATAGTCTCTTTGCATTCCAGCCACTAAAGCTCCCACCCGCTCCCTCCCACCTTCCTCTTCTCCAAACAGCACAGAGCTTCATATAGGCTAATTTGCCATGCCAAGAAAAACAGAACAATTCTTAACTAAGCTGCATCTGTATTTACTCATTTCAGAATCCATATCCTCTCTTCTAGCATTTATTGCCCAGGTACAACTATTCATCCAGACAAATGTGAGTATTAATGGCCATTCTGACAGGAGAAAGATGACACACATGCACCTCCCAGGTACGGGCCTCGTGTGCCATGGATTTAGGCAAAACCCAGCACCAATTTATCTAGGTAAGTTCAAGTCTAGGCCTAAGATTGTCTTCATTTTGTTTCACAAGCAAACACCAAGACACTTTAAAACTCAGCTCATCTGAACCTTTCTCTAGAGGCTGCAACTTTGGATACTAAATTAATTTTAATGAAGCTGTGGACTGCCTTGTGAAGGACTGCATCTGAGTTACATTGCTGCAGCCTAGCTTAAACGTGAGAGGATTTACTGCTCACTACTCTCTTGCCTGTTTTGCCAGCTTTGTATGCAGGGCAGGAGAGCTGTACTAAAAGATGGACACCAACACCAGTTTCACCTTCTGCTGGGTAGGAAAAGGAAGAACTTGGGTCTAATGGAATACACAAATTTCTTACCCGACCCTTTCCAGCAAATGAACCTAGAGATTTCCAGTATGTTGCTAAAATATCAGGTTAATACCAGAGGGCATTTTCCCTGTTATTTTTCATGTCCATGAACCTCTGCATGTTTGGATTGTGGCCAAGTCCTGAAGCAGAAGTGCCAAGGAACATGAGAGAGGCTGTTCTCCTGACAATTCCAATTTGGCTGGTTGCTGCAAGTGACAGAAATCCCCAGAGAAAACCAACACTAACGACAGTTCATTGCTGGATATGCAGACACAAAAGTCTTACTGTTTACCACAAAACCAAAAAAAAAAAACAAAAAAAAAATCAGGAAATACTTTAAAGACTGATGGGGGGGAGGGGTGTGAAAAACAGAATAAAATTGAGAGAGCACAAAGAAACCCTCCACTCCTTACAAAAATACGCACCAAGCAGCAGCACTGGTAGTTGTAGTGGCAGCAACAACAATGATGATGATGATGATGATGATGCAGGAAGGCAAGATCACCGTTGCCTGTTGCCTGTGTTCACACTTCATCCTCACAAATTTGATAAAAATCTCTCTGCACTTCTAAATCATTAATTTCTATTAATATTTAGAGGGGGAAAAAAAAAAGATTGCTTTTTAAAGGGTTTTTTCAAAGTTTTCAGTCTACTGGGCATGCGATGATAATTGCTGCTTTGTTCTGCTTAATGATAGAGTCCTTTCCCCGTACAAAATAAGAAGCAGTTTATTTCTCTTTTTTTATGTCTTTACACAACTCAGAGGCTCAAAGAAGATAATTACAAACAATGCCTGAAGAATGGTTCAGTTAATGTTAATTTATACAACAAACTAATTACTACCAAATGGTAAAAAATCACATGTGGAAGTTCCTGTCTCCCACGCACACAACTAAACCAGCAGCCATCTGTCTCAGCCTGGGAGTTCTCAGTGACAACCGAGGAGAGCAAGGGAAAGAATGAATCCAGATACACTAGCTGCTGCCTCTGACACAAAATCGTGGCATTTAAACACCAAGCTCTGTATGGTGATCTTAGCAGTGGCATTCTTTCCCCTTTAATTTATAAAACAAACAAAGTCCCAACATCTACAGCTACATCTCTATTTAAAATCTGCTTTTTATCTCAATCTCAAGAATTTAAGACGAGGTCTAAAGCATCTCCATCTATCAGCTGTAATTCTCCCTTCTGGTAATTTTTACACAATACTCTTTAGAACATGCTTAAGATCCTGCCTATCAGGAAGCATGAGATGCAGTCTTCGAATCTACTTACAATATGCTAGACATCAGGATGGAAAAATAAGTTTTTGTTTGTTTGTTTATATGTTTGTTTCACCATTTTCTTCACAACCTGAGAAAGCAATTTTCTCAAAAACCTTGAGAAATCAAAGTCAGTACAATTGTTAAACACTGCCATGGGATGCTCATTAAAAACTGACAGGGAGAAAATGGCTGGGGACAAATCCTGAAGCATTTGTTCAGTTTAAAGTCTCATTGAATTCAATGTGAGTGTTACTTTATTGAGGACTTCAATACCAGATCCTTCACATGAGTAAGGACCTTGGCATTCTGACTGTTAATTATTCTCTGATTAGCTTGTATCTAGCAAAACAAACTAAACACAATATTATTCCCTAAGCTCTGTTCAAGAAATCTCAACTCAAATATTCTCCTCTCCCTGTGAGATCAGAACTCCAACAGTCATCAAAGTGCTGTACATGAATAGCAGCAAAATATCAGCGTTTAGATTCCCAGTACAGATTTCAGCAGAGAAGATTTTTTCCCGAACAATGAAAACTTGCAAACCTTTCTATGTTTCAACGTAAGACAAAACTCTTGCATTGCAAAACGGCCTCTATGTGCCATATTTAGACCAGAACCCACCTCTGGTGTTGATGTGAATCCCTCACCAGCACCAAAGTGCAGCCTTACTAGAAAGGGACAACCCAGGATAAGGTAAAGGCTGAAGACTTTCAGTACAGACTGAATGCCTATCAGCTTGTGTTTCTGAGTATTTCCCTTCTCAAGGAGAAAGAACATGTTTCACATGGCCTGAAACAATCAGAGAGGAGGAACAAGTGTTACAGCAATTCCAAACAAGGCCTCTGTAATCTCATATTCATGAAGTAACACAGTCATTATTTCTACACGGCAAGAACAGTATCCACATTTTAAATGAAGTAAACAAGAAGGAATCACAAGAGAATCAACATAACCAAACAATAATGCCTAATTATTCCTCATTCACAGTCCCTAGCATCTACAATATAGGTAAAAAATAATCAAAACCCATCACAGGGACATGATTCCTGCATACAGCCAAGTGTACAAAATTTTACATAACAAAATATATGCACTGAAGTGAAGGAAGGAGCAGCAGATTTCCTGTTTCACCTCATCTTTTCTCAAGACCTGTTTTCTGCAAATAGAAATTTAGAATTCTTCATTAAGGATTTAACTTTATTCCACAATGTTTCACGTTTTTAGATACATGCTAGAAAAGATGAGCTACTATTTAAGTTTTCGTTCCTCTTTTTGACTAGGGAAAAAAAACAAACCCAAAACCACTATTCCAGTATACCAAGAACTGGACTCGGGTGTGACAACTGTGAGAGTCTTCAACAAGGAGTTGGGTGTGTGAAACCGGCCGGTGAGTGGAAGGGTCATTAACTGCAGTGTGCGCGGCAGAAAAAAAAAGTATCTGAGGGGATACTTTGGACATCTTGCAGTCCTTGGGCTGTGACTGACATCATGCCTCTTCCCTCCTCTTTCACCCCAAGTAGCCTCAAGCAGCTCTCACAGCCAAAAGTCTGTCTCTAATTTTAGTTCCTGCTCCTGGCACACGTTATGTCCTAGATCACTGAAAGCCTCGAATTAATACACTAAGACCCAGCATTAAGCTGAAGAACTGACAGCTTTATGGAACGCATTCAGCCTGGGAGGAAAGCTACCTGGGAATGCCTGAACAATCCCAACACCCTCTTCTAGTAGGAACAGGATTTTTCAAAGAAAAAGAATTCAAAAAAACAATCCAACAAGTTTCTGCTGGCATAGGGATCCCGTGATCAAGTTGCGAATGTATACCCTGAGGAAGGAGAGAAGGTTTGCAGAACACTACAGCAGATCTTGAAACCTCTCTTAACAAGTTAGACACAAAAGTTTACAACACTGTCTCCTTGTTTCATTTTCCCACAAGGGTGCCTGTTTATGCAAACACAGAAGGCATCTTCACTCATCTGCTTTTTCACCTGTCTTTATGCAGGTCTACAGAGACCCGTCTACTAAAAGAGCCAAAAGCAGATGACTCAAAAAGGGCCATGCACTGCATGTCATTTGCTCTTGGACATACTCAGGAGCAGGGTGGTTGGTTACGACTGCTGAACAACAGCTATAACATCCAATAGAAGCAGATCAGATTTTAGCAATGACGTGTGAGAAACCAAGGATGAAATAACAGAACTGTCAGCTGAATTCGCTCTCCAGTTCTTTAACGGCAGTTTGCTCCGCGCTATATTGAAGGCACAAGACCAGGACAAAACCAACAACCAACGAAAGAGTTTATATTAGAAAAATTAAGAAACGTTTGTAGTCTGGCAGCATAAGAAGGCAATGTTGTCTTCTTGTCTCCTCTGGGCCCAGTTACCTTTAAATACCAGTCATGTACATCACCCAACATCCACTGGGGACTGTGTCCTGGTAAATAAGGTAACAAACCAACATGATCTTCTCAAAGGGACTGCCTTTTCTTTTACTTTCCCCAGCAGAAATAACAGGTTATAGCCTAAACTCCTATGTCATGTGTATTATTCATCCAATCACTTTATGGTTAGTTACAGAATGATTCCCAATGACAGTTCCTTAATTCCTCTAAACTCAGATAGGATTGACTTGGCCAAACTCATGAAGAAGGAATGCATTTTGCCTGGATATGCATTCCATGCTCCAAAGCTTCACAGGAGCTGTGAATCAATTAGATGACACAGCAAGAGGAAATGTATAAGAAAGACTTAAAATAAAATAATCTTCAGTGAAATGTCTCCATATTTAAACAGCATTGCTGATCAAGGCTGTACATGAGCTCAGTGTGGAATCCAGAATTGTTGCAGCTGAAAATCATTAGCAAAAGCCTGCTGTCCTCTAGTTTTATCTTGATATATTAATTTCACATACAAAGAAAGGCAAGTATTTGGAAACACTTTGGGTTTTTTTCAGTCTAGTATATAGATATTCCAACAAAAATACATTAACATCCTGCACACCTTGTGACAAGCCAGTGATCATAAAGGACTGAGGGAATACACAGTAATAAATACAGGTAAAACTGAGTTTCTGGTTAGTTTGTTGACTTTTCTGCCTTTTTTTGTTCCACCTGCCCAGTGCCTGACTCTGGGGGAGCTAAGATGCTCAGCTGCTGAAATGGGGTATGTGTTTTGGGCAGAACAGAGAGGGACAAGAAAGCTGTAGCAAAAAAACATGAATGAAGCATACAGAACTGAGAGGCTTTCTTCTTCTGTGTGATCTTTGTCTCTGGACTATTTACCTTGAGATTGTGTAGGCTAATCTACAGTACACAACTAATGCAACATTCCAAACTGTACTGGAAAAACAGGACACTTGGATAACCACTTCCAAGGCTGGATAGACACCTTCCTTTCTGATAAAGCACTTGGACACCAGATGTAACTTGAAGGTTGTGAACATTCTTGCTTATTGGTAGTGCAATACAGTAACTGGGATTTTTTTGGAGGTGGGCAGGAAATTCATCCTTGCATTTATGGGCTGGACCTTCGCAACTACACTTCCTAGATCCCTATAAAAGATTTGTAAGCAATGGCTAAAGCAGCATGTGCCATACACAGCCAATTGCCTATGATTGTAGGTATGAATAAAACCACTGATGGACATCAGATCCTCTTCCTGTGCTTCAATTATTTATTCAGAGATTCAACAATGTAAATAATTATGGCTAAAAGCCTCAGATGAACAACTGAGGTTCACCTCCTTCCCTGCATGTTGCAGTGCATGAACACATATGTTAAATTGCCATCATCTCCCTGACAGCAAGAATCTGTCTCTACAGGTCACACATCTCTGGCTCTCCTTCTTTGTGCTGTATAAGCTGTAGTACCTTCTATACCTTCAAAAGACGAGTCTGAGTGCTAATTCATCAAACATGATATTACTTAGACACAAGTTCTGGGTGCTAATTCATCAAGCACTGTATTACTCAGACACAAGTTCTAGGTGCTAATTCATCAAGCACTGTATTACACAGATACAAGTTCTGGGTGCTAATTCATCAAGCACTGTATTACTCAGATACAAGTTCTGGGTGCTAATTCATCAAGCACTGTATTACTCAGATACAAGTTCTAGGTGCTAATTCATCAAGCACTGTATTACTCAGATACAAGTTCTGGGTGCTAATTCATCAAGCACTGTATTACTTAGATACCAGTATCTCGCCATCTACAAGTTTCTAACAATTAATGATTGCACAGACTTTGTTGTTGCTGCTACCTTTCAGTTCTTTTAATAATGCTCTTTCCAGGAACAGGCCTAAACCCTGTGTCTAGGGATAAAAAAAAACAACCCAACAATTCACATTGGGCTCTTTACAATTCCAGTATTGGGTCAAATATTGCCTTCTTTAAGTTCTTGCATATTCAGCAGTAGTTGTGAACTTATATCTGAGAGCAGAATTTGGCCCACATCATTCTGAAGTGTCTATTAACTCTCCCACTCTCAGAAATAAATTAAGAAGCGATTCCTTTCGAGCACAATGAGCCTAAAACACAAATTGTGCTGCTCACAACAGAGCCCAGGAATTTAACTTCAGTCACACAGTTCTCTCTTCCTCCATCCAACTCCTCACAGTAAAAACGAGAAGGGGGCAGAAGGTTCATTAAGTCCCAGGGTGTGGGGTCTGCACAGGGTCTCACCCAGAGTGCAAGCCAGCAGGAACCACAAAAGGCGTGTGCATTCCCTCTTTCACCCTGCAGTGCTACATCTCACCCTGCTCTCCTCACTTTGAAATTAATAATTTTTCTCCATGTTGAACATTCCTTGCCCCCAGCCCTGATTCTTCCCTGCACAAACTCGGGAGTAACCACTCCTGTTTACACTGTGCCACAACCCCATGTTGCCACCTGTCAATCAGAGTTCCATTTGTCTTCAAGAGGTTGAATAAAGAGGAGGGGGAAGGAAGAAAGCAGGAGGACCTCTGCATTGATCAAAAATGTTTGAGGCAGAAAGGAGGGGAGAGAAAGAGGGAGAGACAGAGATGGAGATAGATTAGAGGGTAACAAAACTAAAGAGGAAGATAAACAGAGGCCAAAAGAAAAATGTCCTTTGTTCGTTTAAATGGGTCTCTGCTCCCAAGCCCTCTGCATGACTAATGCCATGCTGTGGTGTGTAAACCTCTTGGGCACATAACACAAACAAAGCATAACTCGGCCTGGACAAACAAAGGCCTAAGCAACAGTGATTGAATTCATCTTAAAACAACAAATCAATTCTTCCCTATTAATGCCCTAAATACCAGCGTCGGAGCACTGTCCTGTCGTAACACACAGCCATGTGTTCAATTACCGCCTGTTTCCCCAACTACTGCTCTCGTCAGTAATTACACCACGCAATGCATTCTACAGCAACATTATATTAACTAGTTGGGAGGAAAGATCCTAAATATGAATTAAATCGGGCTAAGCCTCTCAGAAAGCCTTACCAAGCCGCACGAGAGCTAACAGGGCACTCTTCAGCAGAAAGCACAGACTGATTTTTCTCTTCATTCACTTTTCACTTTCATCTCCTGGCTAAATAAATAAATTAAAACACAAGCTTGAAAGAATTCTTGCTCCAAGACTGCCACAGTTAAAACTTTAATCAGCTCTCTAAATGTCCACTTCACCTGTACGAGATGGCTGCTCAATAAGCAGTGTTTCGTAAGTAACGGTTTACGTCACATCAGCTAAAGAGCAACGACAAAAAAACCTTCAACAACAGAGAGGTGACAACAAAGCGAGGCCAGGAAAACAAAAGCAGAAAACTTTCTGGACTGAGACAAACAGAGGAGAACAAAAGTTTAAGAAAAGGTTTCCTACCCATTTTGCAGAACCGTCAGGCAACTTTTATTGACTACAGAATTGCACACAGCAAACAGACCAAACAAAAGATACGATGAAAGACATATTTATTTGTACAGGGCTCCTTCCCCCCACCTCAACCTTTCTTTCCATTTCATATACACCCACACTTCACCGTTTGCATTGTGTTGTTAAATAACCAATAGCAACCCAGATGAAACAGCGGAAGGGTTTCTATGATGCTGTCAAGCACCAGACAGATGCTTGGCAGTGTCAACATGGTTCTTTACATTTGGGCTGTGCCAAGGATTGAAACAAGAAAGAAAATAGGAGTGATAATAATACTTAGAGAAAGGTGGCAATGACTTGGTACACAAACGTGCAATACAGTTTTTAATCAATGGAGTATCATCCTACCTGATGGGTTTTACTTCAGCAATTAAACTATTATGGAAACAGATAAATAAAGCTTTGGTTTTTTACCTGTGTACTGGACTGCAAGAATTGCAGTAAAAAGCAAAATCAAATTCCAGGGATCTGACGACTGTGGATTTCCAGGCTGTCTAGAGTACACTCAGAGGTTTCCACTGCACAGACTTACCAAGTATGTCCAACACATTAAGTATGATGAACTTCCAAACGTCTGTTTCAAAACAACAAGCTCAAGGTGCTGCAAAACTTTTCTGGCTGAGGTTTCACATGACGCAGAAATAAGCGTATTCAGAGGAAATAAAGTTTTGAAAGCTTTTCTAACTAAACTAGAATTATAAACTAGAATCATAAACTAGAATCATCTACAATCATAGAATGGTTTGGGTCAGAAGAGACCTCCAAAGGACATCTAGTCCAGCCTCCCCTGCAGTGTGCAGGGATATTCTGTACTAGACTAGTTGCCCAGAGCCCTGCTGAGCCTGACCTTGAGTATCTCCAGGAATGGGGGTTTCAACTGCCCCCCCACCACAGGCAACCTGTTCCAGTGTTCCACTGTCCTCCTGGTAGAGAACATGTTTCTAACATCCAACCTAAATCAACTCTAAATTCACCCTCAAATTACAGTGTGTAACATTCAGACATATCTATGTGTTTTTATAACACTTTCTCATCTGTCCTCCTCAGGTCATTAGAGAGGAAAACACCCCTGAAAGCTCTCCAGATTTTGAAACCCATTTTCATTTGACTAGTTCAAATTTTTTCACTTCAGCTGCCAAACCAAGTCAGGGGAAAAGCTGTTTCCACCTGACCCAAAATGTTTATTTAATCCTAATTGAAATGTTTTCATTTCTCTTTCAGATTAATCAGTTTGAACATCTAAAAACAAAAAAATGTCATTTCCAACGAAACACTTTGTCTAAAGATGTTGGCCATTCCAAATTTTCTACTATTTTTGGCTAAAATTAACTTGAATTGCTACATGGTATCAATCCTTAATTACTGTTTAACAGGTTTTAGGCTGTGTCCCCTCCAACACTCCTTGACTCTAAGTACTTTCTGAATTTGTACATCACAGCATTAAAAAAAACCAAAACCCAAAACCACACACATATAGCATGATTACCCCTAAGGGAATGCAGAAACCACAGGACAATTAACCTGCATGCGAAGAAAAGTTGATGGAAGGAGTTTAGTCTTCCCAGCACAGCTTACTTAGAACACAAGAGATGTAAATAGTTGTGTGAAAGTGGCAACATTCAAACCATCTTAAAAACGCCAATGTTAAACAGACACGTAAGTAATAAAAGTCAGCAAAGCAGCTTCAAACTTCCAGAGTGTTTTTATGAGGCTACTTCATTAGTTAAACAAGCGAGCGGGAGTTGCCGCACTAGAGGCTTTCCCTTGCCTCTGGTAAACAGAAGACGCAAGACAGACTTGTGAATAGCTCATGGCACAGACTGAGATCTAAAGCTAATCAGACAGGATGATAGGTCATCTTAATCAACTTCAAAAAGCCAATCCACATGCTCGTCCCAGCTTCTCGCCTCTCTTCCCCGTTCACTTTCTCACTCATTTGACCATATTTTCCCCTTCCCCCTCCACTCACTTCCTGCAAATTGTGCTGTTAAGAAGGAACGCAGGGAGTCCTTCAGGTCTCAGCATCCTGGGCGCAGGTGGTGGGGAAAACTTTGAAGTGAGCTCTCCACTGACTCTAGAGCTGGCCGTGCCTCCTCCATAAGCAGCTCTTATTAAAAAAGAGACCAAGTATCCACTAGAACAAAACCAAGCAGGCCTATTTAATTAGGGCAAATGCTTGATATCCACTTCTTCATGTTAAACCACACAGTCACACAAGCCTGGGAGGTCTGATTAATTTTAATATGCACGGTCGTGACAAGCGCCTCAGGGGTAACAGAGAGGGAAAAAAAATTCCCAGAAACCCTGCGAGCTCAACAAATAGGTTTCAGTTAAATGTTGTGCATGTTGCCCAGATTAAGATGTTACTATTCAGTGAGGGCTTGAACCTTTAATATGAGGGACAAGAGGCCTGAGAAACAGGTGGCTCGCTCTTCACTCTTGAATAAATGACATCCCCCAAAAGTTGCGGCACATAAGCATATAGAAAGAGCTGGCACGCTCGCTCGTGTGTGTTACCAGGCTGGGTCAGAGCTTCATCCAGCAGCAATCCAAGGAATGAAAAGAAGCTCGGAAAGCTAACAGGTTTTTGTAGGGGGGAGTTGGAAATCAAATCAAATTAAAAAAGAAGATTTAAAAAAAATTTAAAAGAAGGTAAACTGCAAATGGATTTAGTTGGAATGCATTAGAAGAAGCAGACACACAAAAGTGACCTGGGGTAAGAGTGGCAGCAAGTTCTGAAAGCTCCAATTGAAATGAATCATGACTACTTGGTCTGGCTACCTGGGGAATGAGGGACAGACAGGAGCCCTAGTACTTGCTTTGGTCTTGCTGAACCACTTACATGCTGCACTGCAGAACATGAGAAGCGAGAGGTGAAGCTTTCTGCTTTGGTCACTGCTTGTCCAAGACACAGAGTGGACGTACCCTGGAAGGACATTTTAGTTACGGAGAGCCATCAGAGCATACTTCCATTGCAAAGGGGGAGATGGAGAGGGACCCGATTTTCTTTCCAAAAGCCAAAATTTCCTGACTCTCACTTGACTGTAATATTTTCTTCCATATTTAAGATGCTGTACGAGCACCTCAGATGCCTTTATCAAAAGAGAAAAGAAAAATCCCAAAGCTACAAACCTTTGAGGATTTAAGCAAGAGATACTTGGAAGGGAATCTAAGCAAACGTTGAAAACACCCATTGAAACAAATCATGACTATCGGGCTAAACTATTAGGGAGGGAAACACTTAAAAACTGAAGATGACAAATGAATATACTTCACTTTGAGCAAGCAAGAGCTGGCAGGGCTTCAAACTAGGCTACCTATGTTGCAGAGTACAAGTACTTGCTAATAAAGGTTTATGCCACTGCAGCATTTAACAGTGCCTTATCTCCACACAGGCCTAGCTTATCATCTTTTTAATTTTTTTTTGTTATCAGCAGTATATGAATGCAGTTTTCCATATGGCAGGGTCTTTGAAATAAGTGCATGGAAGATTGATGCTGACTTGCTGCACAAGAAAAGAGACATTTTCTACTGACACGGAACCACAAAGCACTTGAAGCATCCTTTCACAGCAGCAGGAGTGTATGAACAAACTTAAAAGTACTCAACTGCAAAGTATCCTTGCTTGTCCTTCAGTAGAACAGCATTACAAAGCCTCTTCAACACATATATTGTCAAAGGGGCAGTGAAGAACCAAATAAAAGAAACTCAAGCCTCAACCAATTAGAGTATCCTTAGGCTTTTCCCAAATCCGTTCACTGTATTTTCTCCCATTTCATCAGACGTGACTTGAAAACAAGAGTCTGTATTTCAAAGGTCTCCCTTCCTGTGCCCATTAATGGTCTGGTTTCGAATTTATGTCTTAACAAGAGGAAGACCTCTTGATTCCTTGATAAGATCTGTTGGCTAAAAGTTTGATAATATTAAGGGATATTCTGGGATCTTATTTCAGTTACAGAGCCTGAATGCAAACCGGTTCACTTCTATAAACTGCACAACTGCTGAAACCACAACCATTTAAACTATCTCAAGAACAGGTGCTGTGATTTATAATGTAAACTCAAACATCAAGTACAAATAGCCTTTGGGGGATGCTCATAAGACAAAAATTGTGCCCGAGAGGCCTTTCTCATCCCTTTCTTTCCAACAAAGTAATTACAGCATTCCAGTATGCTGTAATAGGCTCCAGTATCCACACTGTCTGTTAAAGCCCTTCAAACATGTGTATTACCTGCTTAATAAACACCTGAGATTAATTGTTCCTTCTCAGAAAACCTAAGGACCAGTGGAATGAAATTCTGAAGTAGGCACAATATTAAACACTCACTATGTATATACAATTCTTGTGTCTGTTATATGTATGCGTGTCTAAATATATGTGTGCAACACATGCACTCTCTACCTATGGACAGCTGTGTACACGCATTTATATAAAATTTTAAGTATCCACTTCAACAACCACACCAAGCTAAGTTCCAAGGGTCCTTATTATAGAAGAGTGGGCTGTGCAAACGAGTGAGCACAGTCACGTGTGCACATGCTCCTGTGCACAGTCTCCATGGCCAGGTAGATCTCCATATAATCCCTTTCATCCAGAATTCCTGCAAATTCAGTGCAACAACACGGATCTAGCCTCAGACACTACAGTGCAGAAGTGCACTGTAAAGGCAGACGGGTACATAACCTGTTACAAACATATACTGCCAACACAAAGATTGATTCTTCATTTAAAGTTAGGAGAGATAAAGAGCCAGTGAGTACTCTGTTTTATTCTAAAAATAGGAGAGAATTTACTTGTTTGCCTTTTTTTTTTTTTTTTTGTCTTACAGAAGCCAAGTCATACACTTAGAGGAAAGGTTGCACAGATTTCAGAGATTTAATTTTCCACAAGCACAGGCCATAAATTAAAATACAGCAATCCAATCCCATTAATAGTGAAAGAAAAAGCTAAGTGGCTGCTTTGGTCTTTGCTTTCATGAACTTGTGTCAAGCTCAGTGACTTCAAAGAGATTTCCATTTCGTTTCTACAAATGAAGAGAACAGACAGACAGTCTGCCATCCTCTGATGCCTTAAGAAAACAGAAGAAAAACATGCCTGTATCTCATTCGCCTAATGATTTTAGCTGCAAAAGGAATCCCATGGTCGGCAGACGACCCTCAGGGCAAGGGCTTGAGGCCTGTCACAGTATATAAGGCTTCTCCAAACCCACTCCATTATCTTCATTATTGTATACCAGGAATAAAAGGGGACTGACTCCTCTTCTGAAGTTCAAGTTAGAAAGGACAGAATGTTTCATGTAAACTAACATTGTGTGACTTCAGTAATAGGTTTATGCCTTTAGGGGCCTAATAGTAAAGCTGCATATAAGGGTTTTCTGCAGAACGTGAAAGAAGGAAAATGAGCACTGTAGTAGCAAGCAGTAACATTCCACAAGTTTGAGAGCCACTGAGACACTGCAGGCCGCTGTGTCAGCATGACTCATTGTCAGTCACATGCTATCACACAAGAGTAAACCAGCAAGTTCGGGGGCAGGGGGGACAGAAACCCCCAACCAAAGCACTGGTTTTAGAGCTAAGTATCAGTCTCTATGAAAACCAAAACCACGCACACGTGCAAGGAGGAAAAGGAAGTGACAAGCTTCTGAACGTTCTCAGGAATGAGTAGGCAGTACAATCACCTACAGGAAACATGGACCAGGGGCACATACACAGCACATCACCATGGCAAGCACTTCTATGAACAGTGGTGCCTCCTGTGTCAGCTACTGAGTGTATGTAAGCATGTGCCTGCATACATGCAAGCATAAACACAGGTGTGCATTGAGATGCTCCGAGCATTGCAAAAGTCCTTGTCCCTTAGTCACAGAATGTACATTAACTATTATTTCTTACCAGACACAAGGCCACTTACCTTAGAGCAATAAAGTTTCTTACAACCAATCGGCCAAGGTACCAATATTTTTGAATATCTCTCTTGTCCTCCAAACCCACTGAAGAAAGGAGAGGTCTTTTCCCTAATTAATATGTGGCTTGAACCAAGACCTACACTTTTCTACCTGGCCCTTTCTCCTGCTTTTGAAGGAACATGCAGGCCATTTGGAAGAATGCTTCAAAAGCACATTTCCCACAGTAATTCAGAAGACAATTTCAAACAATAAAACCAGGGCAAATACAGCCCACTGTACAAGTTAAATAATATATAAACTTTTGAGTACATAGAGGAATGGGAATTTGGCTTGCAGCTGGTCTTTGAAAGATTCACAGGATACTGATTTAATTAAACCACTGCAACTGGTGCAAATATTTCCCTTCTTTCCCGAAGAGACACAAAGTATTATATTACTGTTGTTGACATAAGGCAGCAAAGCTTAACCAAGATTCTTGGTCCTCTCCTACAAAGCACCACGAACTAGCCAGACTACAAATTACCCCTGAAAACTGCAGTGATCGCGCATTGTTGAATTGTTACCTACGTGTGCTGCCCAAAATTCACACTTAACTTCTCTTATTCACGGGGAAATTCATTAATATGCTAATGACCCAACTAGCAACCAGTGATGACTGACAAGTTTACTTTAGGAATACATGAAGAAGAGATGACAATAAGGAGATTTTCTGATGGAGTTCTGAGAAGACTTTGTGCTTGCAATAATACACGCTTCTTTTAAGGAGAGGATCTCTAACAGTCTTGCCATCTGCACCCAGAAATATATATTTTTTAATTAGCCACTCTAAAAACAATCATGTTGGCTGAAGGGAAGGGGGAGGGTAGACTTGTCAAAATGATGTATTTGTCCCTGACCACCTTTCAATGCTCTTATGCAAGTCTAATTTTCTTTCTAGTCGGCTCACCTCTCTGGCCTCCTTTTGTTTCATGTCCCAGTTCCCATTCTCTTCTAACTTCTGAACTTTTGTTAGTTTGCTTTTAAGGAGAAAAAAGAAAAAAAAACCCCAACCCTTTCCTATTCATTTTTTCCTAGATGGGGAGTAAGCAGGGACATGAATATGGCACTCTCATAATGACTTAACTAGGGCTTAATGAAATTTTCATCACAACCTGCTGTTCATTTTAATGGCCTTTGAAAGACAATAGAACAATGGCTAGAGGGAAGAAAAGATTTTCTGTTGCATGCATTTGCAAAGCCCAACATGCAGTTGCTCCCCCTTCTTTCTCTCCCAATCTCTTCACAAAGCTGTAGACCTTTTGTTTGTACTGTATATTTTCATTTTAGCAGAGATGAAATAATGCACAGGCTCTGTAACCATTCTCGTGTCTATTTGTGGCCTTTCTTTAATGGAGTCTGTGCAGTTTGTACAGCCTCATACTCTATAGAACATTTAGACATCGCCCAGAACCCTCTGTTCTTTGCTGTCTCTTACAGAAGATTCTGGTCTCCTTTCCCCCTCACCCTATACCACACACGGTAAAGCTCTTTCCCATTCCGAGGCACCAGATAGGTCATGGCACTGACCACTAAGGCAACATAAATGTAACATTAAATGCTACGATAAGATGTAATTATTTTTTAAATGCTTAGACAAAGGATTTGTTTCCCAGCAGACCTTCACTGTGTGCTCCAGTCAAGAATAGAAGACTAATTTACAATCCTGTCATGCTTCTGCATGTGACAATGTGGCTGGGTTTGTACCCATATTTTCATTCCGGTAGGCAGGTTGTCCAAAAATTTTCTGGTAGGTGTTGTCGATTCATGCTTCAAGACTGAGGTGGGCTCTGAGGGTTGTGCTTTTAAACATTTGAAACAGATTTCCGCAACAGGATAGGCAGGTGTAAATGAAAATGGAAGTCTTATTACTGTGCATTAGAGAACAAGGCGCAGTGCGATCAGACACCACCAACCGGTTCGCAGGCCCCAGGAAATGTAGCTGTAAATATGCATGCTGGATGCCTATGGTGACCACAGGGACAACTTCATCCTCCAGTCAGGGGGTGGACTCTGCCTCGAACAGGCAGGAATTTAAAACCTTACTTAAAGGAAAGCTGTCCTGTGGATCTGCAGGGGCAAGGTGTCTGGCTTAGTCTCAGCTCACACAGCACAAACGGCATCATCACCAAGTGGACATGTATTCCCAAAAAGGACTCTCCAGAGATGATTCCTGTACAACAAGGTTGAAACTTGCCGGCCAGACGTAACGCAGTGGAAGGCTGCGCTGCGCCCGTTTGCGCAGTACCTGCGCTACAGGTAGAGGATGACATGACAAGGCGTGCTCCAGACAAAAGCTTTCCTGAATTCCAGGTTCATTTCTTACCTCTCAGATAATGGCAAGTCTACTAGATAATTTCGCACTGACATTGCTGGTAACACTGTTTTGCACTCTAGAAATGGAAGAGGGGAAAGCAGTGGTGTAAAGGACCCTCAGACTGTTAAAAATTACAGTCCTCATTGTACCCATATTGGAGAGGTTGCTCTGTCTATGCCAACCACGACAAACCAACCACCAGGTGGGACAAAGGCTCTCATCTGGGAAAAGCTACAAATGCTAGCTATGACTGAATATTGCTGGAATTTATCTCTAATGTAGACAAAAACCTATGAACTCTTTACTTATATTTTACTAGTTAGAAAGACCAAATGGAGCAGAAAATGGGAAGATTAAAAAGTGTATGTACCCAAAAGAATCCACGGGAAAGAAAACAAACCAGAACATCTTGGCCAGTTTCCCAGGTCTTACCTTCTGGCTCATTTTTGATGAGCTCCTCCATTTTTCTTTGCTTAAGGGTGTCTACAACATCCGCTAGGCTCCCTTTGCGCCGTTCAGGGGTTCCCAGGGCTGTGCTGGACAATGATTCTCCACTCTGACGCCCACCTTCTTCTGCCTTCAAGGGTGAGGTAGATGAGTTGTGCGGGGCAAATGAAGACATCACTTTATTGCCATCAACTTCCTGAAAGGGGAGAAAAATGAGATGAAACCTCTTATTCCTTGAAGGAGAAAAAAAATAAAGATAGAGAAAAAGAACAATCCTTTGTTCTTTGAGTTCATTGCTGTTTGTTCTTCTGCTGAAACCTTTAAGAAGGCATGCAACGCTTCAAAAGCAGCCAGAACAAAGCCTATCCATAAAGCATAAACCAAGATTACAGGCTGAAGCGAACAAAGATCAGCTTGCAGGAGAGAAACATAAAACACAGTTTTTCCCTAATTGAGAAGAAGTGTTGTACTCATAGATTTCCTAATAACAATGGTATTGATTACCTTTAATTGTTTGCTTTTTTACAGCTTGTTTTGGAAAAAAATCTTCCTTTTTTTTCCAAGGACCATTACTTTCCTGACTTTATAAAAGTATTTAATTTCTGTATGGCAGGTTGTAAGAAATGAAACAGTAATCAAATATTAAATACCTGTCATGATAAGACGTATTTTAATTCACATTTCAAGTAGTTCTCCAATCTATGGAGGATGAATCAATTGTTTTCTGTTTTCTAACTATTTCCCTCTTCCATCCCATACTCTCACATCTCTTGTAGCAAAAAATAATTTCACAAAGGTGGTCCTAATGACTTTGAGTAGCAGCACAATGGCAAAACTCTCTGACTTCCTGGAACATCCACACTATCCTCCTCACATGAGAGTCAACAGAGGTCTACTCATTAATTTTAATGGAAACCAGTACTGGTTCCAGCATCTTCACATTTGCCTTCATTAATGTGAGAGTCTTCTCCCCCACGCCGCCTCCAACATAAAACAATGTTCTCTGCATACATTCCTTTCCCCTTTTATGTCTCTTTGATACCCCACCAGTCGGTACACATCTCTTGAAACACCCTTTTTAAACTCTGCTAACATATGCCACCTATACCTTGCAAAACTCGGGTCAATGCCTCCAAAGTTATGCACAGACTGCATAACGCAGTGCTGCAAATGTCAACACTTTTTGTTTTGATCAGATTCTATGCAGCTGTTTGGATTTGGGGGGGGATTTTCATTTTTCACTACCTTATATCTTTACATTTTTGTATTCCAGGTGTTTTAACAAGTATTATTTCTAAAAAGTCACCAGACTATCTTGTGATCTGAGCTACAGATTTTGTTGAAAAAGTCTTAATTTTTTTTTCCCCATTTTAAAGGGTATGAAAGCAACACATACACTGTTTGTAGGGATTTGTGTAACAATTTTATGATTTTTTTTCTTTCCCCTCCCCCCGAGTAATGTTTGGTGTCTCTGGTTTAATAAATCCTGGTATTTTAGAAGAAAAAAAAAAAAAAGGTAATATAATACAACATAAATGGCTGTCTCTGGTCTAATTATCCCTAATATTTCAGGGGGGGGAAAATGTCTTTTAAAACAATGTAACAAATATAAGATAAATGGCTAAAAATTATCTCCACAAAATTTCAATACAGCAACTTGGAGTTGATGAGGTAAAGAATGTACCTGTTTTCACAGACCACTTCTGCAAAAAAAGTGTGGTAAAAGGGTAAAAAATTAACTGTGTTTAAGAAAACTTCTAGTGCAAACAGTTTTGAGCAGCTTGAATGTGTTATACTAGTGAATAAATTCCCTGACAGAATCGGATTTAACTGAGATTACAATCTGGGCCATCATATGCCCCAAAAGCCAAACCCAGTGATGTTAATGAGAGACTTTCTACTGACGTCAATCAGCTTTTGACCAAGCCCTAAAAAAATTTCCAACTCTAGTTAACAGAAATGCTCTTTTTTTTTTTTTCCTGTACTTTTTTTTCTTGCAACTCCCTCCATTTTTGTTCTGCACTTGGAAAACTAACAGTTGATGTAAACAATTAGTTGGAGCTGGATGTCATTTTTTCCCCAGACCTACAGATATACCTGAGTAAACTGGGTTTTAACAGATCTACACAAGCGACATTTTTTCCAACCTTCAAAACAATTATCACCAATTGGCAATTTTTTTCCTACAGACAAGGTCAAAAGAGGAAATATCTTGAAAGCTGCTTTCTTATTCACACTTTGAAGACAGATAAGCCAAATACTATCCTTAGTTACAGTTCTTAAATCCACCTATACAATCAATTAAGACCAGTATTGTTCCTGATTCTTGAAGGAACTAAATTCGTGTTTTTATTCCAAAGTGTGCCCCAAAGACCCTTGAGTCTTTGTGAGCAATGTTCTAAGTATTTGTAAGAGTTGTCTAAAACTCAGGAATCATCATCACTGTTTCCATGGACATGTTGGGCTTACACAAGTATTTTTACATGCACAAATACAATCTGAGTATAAAACACATTTGTTACAAAAGAAGAAGCATAAGAAGACAAGGACCGAATGATAACCAAAGCAAGGTAAGGCAATTCAAGCTCACAAATTCCTTGGCATTCAAATGGAGCCCAGAAGTATTTTCAGAATTACTAAGATTTCCCTGCCTCTCTGTCTGGGGAAAAGAAAACATGAGGGCAAGAGAGAAAGAGGAAAATAGAGTAGTTTGTCAATAATGCATCATGAAAAGACTCTGGATACTGAGTTTCTGGTTCTTTCCAATGTTCCATGTAATCATGGATAAAAGCCACTTTTGTTTCTATGTTTCAGTTTCCTACCTGCAAGATAGGCCCAAAATGAATTATTTCTCATGTTGTAAAGGTCTTGGAATGATAAAACTGATTAATAACACATAAAGGCCTTGATACTACAATGTTGGCTAAAAGCATTTACATAGTAGCACAGTTCAGAAGACTTCACAGCTGGACAATAAAGGAAAGCAAAAAGTTCTACAGATTTTTTTTAAGAAGATAAATTCTATATTAAAATATTATCTACATAATCATCCCCAAACAAACTGTTTCCTTAGACTGTTGTTGTTAGGTGTGCATGCATGCAGTGTTTGCATATCACATACATGGGCTATTTATACACTTGTGGGGTTTAAGATACACTCTACTTAATCAAAACACATATACAGTAAGGGAACAGCTGCAATCACATCTCAGTGGGCTAAATTACAGTACACCAGTGAATTATTCATTCAAAAAGATCTGTAGCAATCACACATTCACTGCGTGATTTGCAATCTAAGAGGAATCCTTTCCTCACCAGCAGATGAATGCATACATCAACTACTGCTGCTGATGGGAGTCCAACGTGGATCCTCCAGCATACCAACTCAAGAGTCTGTCTTCCCTACTTGTCCCTGATCTTTTTATTTGGTCATTCAGAACAACAACCTGAAATGCTCAGCTGCTGTCCTGGTTTTCATTTTATATGTCTCTCTTTTTCCTCTTTCCTTATGCCCTTCTTGGAGGCAGTGAAAAAGAATTTTCAATGTTTTTTTGGATTTTTACTTTTACCATGCAAAAGTAAAAATCCACACAAAACCTACTCATCTCAGTGATTGTATAAAGCTAAAAAAACTTCTACCAAGGGAAGTCCCCTGACATTGCACCAGAGTTTAACTATCCCCTGAAAACACTCAGAGAAATCTTTAATGCCCAGAAAGATACTGTCAGCAACAGTTGAAAATTAATACCCTGAGAAGGAAGTTCCCTCCCTACAAGTGAGATTTAGCAAGTTCCTTTTTTCAAAGGACAAAATCTGTGACTTTTTTCAGTTAACAGAGGGAAAGCAACTCCACTCTAAAGAGTGGTATTAAAGAACCTAAATACCTGCTACTAACATTTTCAAAAGGAGTCCACAAAGCCACATGCAAGACCTCTCCTTCAGTCACCAAAGCAGTGGGAAAAAGACACTCCTTTACCTGAGAACAGCCTCTCTCAGATGTGTAACCATTTCACCTGTTCAAGTTTGATTACATTCCAGCCTCTGGCACTGTTAATCCTGGTAACAGTTTTATGCAGTTAGCAGCTGCTTGGTGGATGAGGTTCTATTGTTCATTTGCATCGCGAACTGCTCTGCTAATCTGTGCTGGCACAACATTTTGCCCAACTCTGAGCTGGGATTGTACTCACCAACACCTGCTGCTGCTTCTTGCTTTTCCCACTTCAGAAAGGCAGACAAGGACCCACACAGATCCTGCTGAATCAAACACCCTAGGCCCTTCTTTCCTCCCCAAGCACAACAATAACAGAAAAGCCCTAAAGGACTGGCCCACGTTTCGCTGCTTCTGCGTCTGTTCCAAGCCGCGGGCCACAGGAAGACTTCATTTACAAGGAAGTTGCATCTGCATCGCCAAACGGCTTTCCACCTATGTAGGAAATACCTCTTCCAAGGTTCAATGATAAAACAGGCTTCTGCCCTTTCAGGATGAGGTCAATAATCTTCCTTTGTTAATCTTGGGCAAGCTTTACTTAATCTAGCCCCCTTGTCACCTTCGTGATTGACAGGAAAAGTCATGTCACAGGACAATGGACTTATCCTGGCTAAGCAATAGCTTTTTTAAAGATTACACAATGTTACCCTTGCTCTCATAAAAAGTGCAAACACTTTGTGGTTAGAAGAAACTATTCACTCCAACTGTATCTTCCAAATCATCTCTCTCCACTGCCAGGGTCCAGCTGAGGCCTGTTTCAGTTCTCCAGAAGGTCAGTGGCATGTATAATGAAATGAAAGACGTTTCACTCAATGAGACTTCCAGAACACAACTTAGCACTCTAAAGAGATCTCATCTTCTTCTTCCCCTTCTACACATGTACCTTATGCCTATCTGCAGCTGAACTTGGACAGAAAACTTTCTGTGACATTAAAATTTTGTCCCAAACTAGCCATAACTAAAGCAGAACAAAACTCAGAACTCTGAAACAGCTAATGGGACACAACGAGGCTGCATCTGCAGAAAACAAATAAACAAGCAAACTAAATAAAAATGGGCAATCAACCTTTTGGCTTTGCAGTCAAAAACACCTGGAATAAAACACTTGTGTCTTTAAAACAAGCACTGACACTATCTGATTTTAAGAAGCCTTTTCTCCTAAAAGCAACCTAACAAGTTATTTTTTAAAGCTGGAGTTTTGCCCAAACTTTGCTCTATTTAGAATGTATAAAGAAGACACAAAAGCATTTTTCCCCCTCTGCTTTCTATATTACACATGTAGGCCTATGTATTTTATAGTCTCCATAGTGACTAGGAAGCTGGTAACGGCATGACATTAAGACATAATCAGAAACCAGAACACTTGACACTTCTGAAGAAAAATGATTCTTAAGCACTTTAGCATTGCTTTCTATGTATTTTTATTTATTTTACCTAATAGACATTAAGGAAATAAATATCTGTGTTTGAGATTCAACAGCATAGCTACTTCAATTGAAACTCTGAAAGCTATAAAAACACTCCTAATACCCACGGGAGGTCCAGCAGCCATTATGACGAAAACCAAACTTGACATTTCCAATATTTTTTAAGGTTTAAAAGAAACAAATCACACACACAATAGTCACAGAGTAATAATGATCTTTTATTTCTTCCTCAACCTTGCCTTCAGAATCCTTCCCTTAATTAATGTAATTACTTTAGGAGGGTAAGTGCCACAAACTTTCAATAGGAATCATATCTTCAAACCACTTCGGTGATTTGAAAAATTCTCCCTTTACACATTCTGCATTACAAGGACTGTAGGTGGCTGCCAACCTGACACCTTTGGGAAGATGGAATACATATTCCACAAGGCTTCCCAACGGACGTGGCTCTTTAACACTCCTCAGTTTCTTTCATTCTGCCCTACATTTAGATAGGAGCAAAAAACACATTAGAATCACAGAATGGACTGGGTTGGAAGGGACCTCCAAAGGTCATCTACTTCAACCTCTCTGCGCTCAGCAGGGACATCCTCCACGAGATCAGGCTGCTCTGAGCCTTGTTGAGCCGCACATTGAATATCTCCAGGGTTGAGGCCTCAGCTACCCCCCTGGGCAACCTGTTCCAGTGTTCCATCAGCCTCATAGTAAAGAACTTTTTTCTAACATTCAATCTAAATCTCCTCTCCTCTCATTTCAAACCATTTCCCCTCATCCTACCACCACAGGCCTTTGCAAACAATCTGTCTCCATCCTTCTTGTGGGACCCCTGCAGGTACTGGAAGGCTGCTAATTAGGTCTCCCCGGAGTCTTCTCTTCTCTAAGCTAAACAACCCCAGCTCCCTCAGCCTGTCCTCCTGGCAGAGGTGCTCCAGCCCTTCAGTCACTTTCATAGTCCTCTTCTGGACCCATTCCAGTAGGTCCATGTCCTTCCTGCATTGAGAGCTGCAGAGCTGGACACAGTACTCCAGGTGAGTTCTCACTAGAGCAAAGAGGCAGAATCACCTTTCTCAACCTGCCAGCCAGATGATGCATTTGGGACTCCATGAGCCAAATTTTGGAAGTATTGCAAATCATCAGACTCAGGAATTCTTTTATTTTTTTTGGCAATCACTACTATCTCCTGTCCTTCAGGTTGTATTTATTGGATGTCAAGTGCTGTACCTAACTAATGACCTCTTTCTGATGCAGCAGAAGATACACTGGCAGAAGTTTCAGTGGGGAGACTAACAGGTATTTCCAGTGTTTATTATCTATGAACCTTGTTGAGAATTGTCTGAAGTTCAAAAAGATGTGAACTCTGCTACAGCAAACGCTTTCCGCTTATCTTTTTCCTCCATATGTAAAACTGAGACAATAATCAAGATTTCCTGCAGCTCAGAGTATTTTATCTAATTGATGTAAGAAGCCTAGAGACTATTGGACAAAAGCCTCATAGCAGTTGTATTTTGATTTTTATTGATGCAATAAATACTCAGATCTTACATTACTCTGTGGTACACTGCAGCCCAATCATCTAAAACCGGAAATTGGGAATTCTCTCATATATCAGGCACCACCTCATAATGTCTGACAGTGACTCTGAATGTACTTTGATTTTTTCCAAGTACCACGATGCTCAAGACTGCTGCAATAACTGCATGAGAAAGAGTTGTAACAAACTGTTGTGTTCACACAAAAGGAGAAACTTCCAATCCGGTTTGCATTGATTTCTGACTTTATCCTCTGAGATTTACAGAACATAAAAGCAGATTTTTCAAGGATTTAAAGTATTTAAAGATATAAAGGGGTGCCTAGTGATATTTTTTTTTCCAATGCACAAAAAATATAAATACATTTAATTCCCACTGAATTCATTACAGCTCTCTGAAAATAAAGAGCTGGAACCTGCACAGTGTGACTGGCTGACTCTCTGGGCTTCTCCAACAGACCATTACCTGACTATCTACAGTACAGAGCATAATCTGATAACCAACACTTTAAGACAAACATTTCTTCTCTGGCTGTTCTGCATTCCAGCCCATCCCCAAACAGACAGAACAAGTTTGGTATTTCTTATTGCTTATCCCAGCATTTCTACTTGATTTATTACAAATAAAAGAGTAATATGCAAATTCTAAGAGAAAATGGGATTTTTTTCGTATCTTTTTATACTGAACGCCTAACACAGGTTAAAAAAAAAATTCTCCTGTGCTGCAGATTTTAGCTTTAGTTTCAGCCCCTCTTTGTCTCATTTCTTGCAATGAATTGTGTATAAAAATAATTTGCAACTCTTTCTACAGGGTAAAGATACTACATATAGCAAATTAGCAACAACTACTTTATATTGAGTAAACGTGGTTAGTGACATAATTCCTGACACCTCTCCCCATACCAGTCCACTCCTACTGCTTCTTTCTCTAGCCAAACTCATTTTAAGAATGTAATATAGGATTACATCTATTTGCTCTCAAAATACTTAACAAACAAAAGTGGCATTTTGAGAACTCCTAATATGTTAGCTATAACCTGCAAAAACAAAGAACATGTTGTACTCTAACAGCCTCGTTATCTTCATGCCAGTAATCTTCCTGCTAGTAATCTTCATGCTTAAAAATAATAAATAAAACTCTGCAAAAGCACGTTTAAGACTTTTATGATCTCTTCCCTGGGGGGCTAAAGATCACCCTTAAGACCTTGCTAAACAAAAAAGAAGACTACTTATCAAAACAGCTTGCTAGAGTCTTCAGTATACATTAAATCCTTCTAATAGTTTGGAAGTCATGCGGTATAAAACGATTATCTGTGTAAAAATACAAGCTTACTAACCACACTCACCAACTCTGGTTTTTCAGGCCTAACAAAACCAGAACAGCTTCAACTCCAGCTTTCTTACTAGGACTCAAACCCACTGTCTGCCTCAGTTCCTTAAAGGAAGGGGAGAGAACACTCTGAACAGAATCTAGAAATACAGTCAAAGCAATGTCGCAGGCCAGCAATGGCTCCACCGCTGCTCCCAGCTACCTGGCTTCCACATTTGAGAAGTCTTGGCAGTCAGCTGAGGTCCCTGATGACTGGAAGGAGAGACACATTACAGTAATTTTTAAAAAGGGCAGAAAGGAGGACCCTGGGAACCAAGGACCTGTCAGCCTTACCTCTGTGCCTGGAAAGATGATGGAGCAGATTCTCCCAAAAAGTCTGACAAGGTACATGGAGACAGGACAGCTAGCATGGCTTCACTAAGGGCAACCTAGTGGCCTTCTATGATGGAGTGACTACATCAGTGGAAAAGGGCGACCTGTGGATGTCATCTATCTGGACTTCTGCAAGGCCTGTGACACAGTCCTACACAACATCTCACTGGCCAAGGTGGAGAGATATGGATTTGATGGGTGGATAAGGAATTGACTGGATGGTTGCATCCAGAGGGTAGTGTTCAATGGCTCTAAGTCCAGATGGAAAGCAGTGACAAGTGATGCTCCTCAGGGGTCCATACTGGGACCAGTACTGTGCAATATTTTAACCAATGCTACAGACAGTGGGATCAAGAGCACCATTGGCAAATTTGCAATGGCACCAAGCTGAGTGCTGCTGCTGCTATACTAGAGGAATGGGATGACATCCAGAAGGATCTGGACAATCTGGAGAGGTGCATCCTCTGTTTCAAAGATGACTTCCAGAATATCTTGCTTGGTGAGAACAATTCTCCAAACTAAAAGAAAATATCCCACACCACTAAGGGTCTGAGCTTATGTTTGTACTAAGGCAGCAACAAAGCAGGACATTTAGCCCCCTGGTGTGGTCCCAGTTGTTTCATTCAGGCTAGCAACTTGTCTCAGGCAGTAAGATTTCCTATTCCTCATAGAAACACTGTACACAGTAAAATAAAAACTCTTGTTGCTCTGAAATATATTTCTCCCGTAGTTGTTTCCTTCCAGTCTATAATTCTTCTTAGAAAGCAGCTTCTTCCAGTGCTCTGCACTGTTTCTCTTCCGCACTACAGCTTATGCCATCCATGTCTTTTTGGACAGTTGGCACATATTTACTTTGTTATTCCTGCCCGTATTTAGCCTTTCCCCTTTAAGCCTTCCCTCACAAAGCTGCGCCTACAACTCTTTAATCATTTGTTGCTTGAATCTGAAATCCCTTCAATTTGTGACTTCTCTAATGTGGCCAGAATTGAACACATTTCACATGTAATCTTTGCAGAGTTATGAGGAGCTGGACAATTACCTCCTTGTTATCGCCTTTTTTGCTGCCTTGCTGTATGATAAGCTCATACCTAATTTGTTTTAACACACCTCAATCTTTTCCAGCACTACTGTTTACTAAGTGCCCCACTCCCATTGATTAGTTGTATTTTGGATTACTTTACCCAGCCGTAGCAATTTGTAATTTTCGATTTGATTATTTCCTGCCATGCAGCCTCCCCTTGATTCCTTTCATATTCTGGTTCTGTTCTCCCTGGTGCACTGCTGGCAACTTTAATGACTGTATTGTCACTCACTTCTTCAAACTTCTAGAAAAATGTATTTATTTATTTCTCCATATATCTAAAATGTTGCCACAGGCACTCGCCGTCCTTCGAATCTTGTACCAAGAACCAGACTGATAACTGTAGACAAAGGACTACCACAAGCATTGTCCTTTCAGGCCAAATTTTTTTCCAGCCAGCTCAGAATAACACAAAAGACAGATGTGTCAATCTAACTGGGAGGCTCCTGCAGCCCAGGGCAGGCCACAAAAATGATCCAGGGGCCAAACACCTCTACTACGAGGACAGGCTGAGAAGGTTGGGGTTGTTCAGCCCGGAGAAGAGAAGGCTCCAGGCAGACCTCCGCTACCTGAAGGGGCCTACAAGAAGGTTGCAGAGGAACTGTTTGCAAAGGCCTGCAGTGACAGGATGAGGGACAATGGTTTGAAATGAGAGAAGAGCAGACTGAGATGGGATGTTAGGAGTAAGTTCTGCACCATGAGGGTGGTGGAACACTGCAACAGGTTGCCCAGGGAGGGAGTTGAAGCCCTCTTCCTTGAGCTGTTCAAAGTCAGGCTTGACAAGGCTCTGAGCAACCTGATTTGGTGGAGGATGTCCCTGGTCACTGCAGGAGGTTTGTACTAGATGACCTTTGGAGGTCCCTTACAACCCAAACTATTCTATGATTCTTTGATGATGGACACCTGTGCAGCACATACTGTCCTAGGAACTGTTTCCTCACTTGTGCTGATGGAAACCCTCTGACAACCTCTGCCACTGTGGCTTCTCAAAGAAGCCATCCATTCTCTTTCATTCAGTGTACCCATCTCTTTCTACTTTAGAAGAACATTACATTGTACATAATCTGCCTTTCTTCTCAACAGTTTCATGCATTACTATTTATTTTTTTATGGTTACTTTACCTGGAACATTCAAATCAGATGCTTGAAACACTACAAGGAATCACTTCACAATGCATGACTCAATTCCATGCAACTTCCAATAATCAACTCTTTTGGAATGATGTAGCTTTGTACTTAGTGTTTTTTAACACTTAGCCCACACATTTAATATTGGGAATCTTGCACATGTCCTACATGAAAGCTAAATCCACTGCGCTTTTCAAAGAACTATGTTGTGCCTTATGTATGTTGTATATTGTTATCAGCCCTCTCATTTCATACCTGCTTAGCTACTTTTACTACATATTAGTTCTCTCACTTTTCTAAAGATTACAACTAGAATTTACAGGATGATAACTACCAAAATCCTCTGCCTCCATAGATATCAGTATCACTTGCTCTTTCTGAAAGCAATCTTCTGGAAGTTCTCATTTTCTAGATGGGCCAGAAAGCATCACTTGATTAGAACAGAATAGCTACCTGAGAAATAGTCACTTTGTCTCTGCTGGAGTTAACCACAGCAGAAGACACCACACTTAGAACATGAGGTTTTCAAAATTAATTTTCTTGGTTGAGAAAGATATCATTCATTTCTGTTTGAAACACCTATCAGGTTTAACATGGGACTCATAGACCTGCTTTTACCTTCTTCCTTTTACATTGTAAGATGATCAGAGGGTCTTGCAATGACAGGACAAGGGGCAATGGGTTTGAACTGGCAGAGGGAAGATTTAGACCATGTCAGGAGGAAGTCCTTTACAGTGAGGGTGGTGAGGCACTGGAACAGGTTGCCCAGGGAGGTTGTGGTTGCTCCCTCCCTGGAGGTGTTCAAGGTCAGGTTGGAGGAGGCCTTGAGTGACCTGTACTAGTGGGAGGTGTCCCTGCCTATGGCAGGGGGTTGGAACTGGATGATCCTTGAGGTCCCTTCCAACCTTACCATTCTATGATTCTATGATTCTCAAGTCTTTCACCTGTTTTTCACAGACTTCAGCAATTATTTTCTATCTACTACTTCCTCTCTTACACTTCTTGAGGAATAGCTACACAAACAATAACTTAGAGCTTCTTCTGAGCAGTTTCATCCCTTTTATCAGTTACTAAAAGACCTGTTTTTCCCTCTAAAGTTTATTTCACCTGCTCTGTTCTTTATGTCTTTTATAATTTTATTTTCCTTCTATCAATGACTGCTCCACTGTTTTAGTGAAATAAGAGTTTGGAATTCTGGTAAAAACTAAAGTAGTTTTCTCAGCTCTAGAGGAAAGCCTTTATAGGAAATAATGATGAGAGAATAAATACAAATATATATGCATGTGTGTATATACACACACACACACACACACACATTCTGTCTTTATTAACATAGAATAAAGACATTCTCATAAAGTCATTTCCACAGAATACGTTCAGAGTAGGAATCAATTGTATTTGAATCTTATGCACTTCAAACAGAGGATGTTGTTTGATCAGAGAATGCCAAATATATCAGAATAATTAATAAAAATGAGTATGACAGAAGTCAATCCACATAACACCGATACGTAAATGTAATATGTGCTAGAGCTACTCAAAAATCTGTTAATTAATCCCCACACAAGCTCTTTGTGAAGTACATGGGGTGAATTAGGAAATGGTCTGAACCAACTTGCCAGGCTCCAAAGCAAGGAAATGGTAGAGCACATTCAGCATCCATGAGTTACTGAGAAACAATTTTCTGTTCTCTTTTCCGGACCTTAATACCTCTCAAATGGCAATATTATGTTCTGCTCAGGGGAGCTTGCATGATGTCATCTTATCATTTGAGTCTCATTCTAAAGCTCATTCAAGCAGAGTTTAAACAAGATTTAAAATACACACAGAGCCAACACACAGAAGCCAGCTTAGACAGAGTGATGCAAAAAGCCCGCTAAATTCTAATTTATGACAGTTCACAGTTGTTCTCACTCTACAGATCATTAATTCCTTTTTCTGTTCCTCTAAACTGCATGCACTGCCTACTACGAAGAGACCTTCATGATAAGATGATACCAAGGGATGTTGTGACACTCCTAATTAGGAATTAAGACAGTAAGCAAACTGCACAGAAATGTGAAATTTCCCTCCCCTTTCTCATCACTTACCTAAATTATTCCGAGTATGATCTTTATTAGCTTTAAGGCAATTAATTCCCATTTTTATGCCTTAAAAAAAAGAAAATCATACTCCTGTAGCTAATTCAAGCCACTACATATGCCACTATACAATTTCCTCAATGATTGATTTTGCGTTCTGCTCTATGTGATATTCACAAACAAACAAAAAAATGCCCAGAAGATCTACTCTACTGCAGACAGAGCCAACTGCCCACCACCAGCAGAGGATGAGTAACTTTTTGCTGGAAACAGCCTCTCTTGTCCACTGAATCACTGATTTCTGAATATTCCCTATATTTTTCAGTCATTGTAAAGTGACGCTGAAAAAATCCACAGAATTGCACAACCCAAGTAAGACAGACAGAACTGAGAAAGAATGTAAGCCTGCTTTCTCATCAGGATGCATTGCCTGACTATGGTTTTACAAAAATCTGTCTTTTTCTGACCTTAAATTTATCAAGACTGAATTTCAGCATGCAATCCAGCCAGGTATCACTCTGCCTACCAGCACCAAGATGACGCACAGAAGGTTTCTAACAAAAAGTTCTCTGCAATCCATTCATTATACTTCACAACATCAAACAGAGAAAAATAATTAAAAAGCTCCAACTGAGCACCTAGAGACCTTGAGCACAGACACAGGGTGAACACAAAGACACGGTATTTGCTTATAAGAGGCACACTTCATCTTTATATATGTGTATACACATACACATTTATACACATTAAAAAGAAAACACAGCACATTTTGAAGGGTTTTCTTAATTTCTTCCTCTCTTCTACTAGTCCAGAAACAAACCATATACTAAGCTGCATCAAAAGAAGAACGATGATTTAACCATTTTGCTATGGTGAGACCTTACCACAGTACTGCATCCAGCTCTGGAACCCTCAACACAGGAAGGATGTGGACCTGGTGGAGTGAGTCCAGAGGAGGGTCACGAAAATGACCAGGGGGTTGGAGCACCTCTGCACTGGGGACAGGGAGCTGTCCCATGAGGGAGGTGGAACACTGCACCAGGTGACCCACAGAGGTAGCCACGGCCCCATCCCAGGAGACAGTGAAGGTCAGGTTGGACAAGCTGCTGAGCAATCTGATCCAGTGGAGGATGTCCTTGCTTACTGCAGTGGGGTTTGACTAGATAACCTTTGGAAATGCCTTCCAACCCAAACCATCCTATGATTCTATTCTGGTCTATCAGTATCTACACTTAACATTGTAAGTGTTTAAATGTACTCAAAAGAGTTACATGCAATTTCCTGCTTCTAATTTTTTGATCTCCAGATGTACACATATGTGGAGGCGACGCATTTGAAAAGTAAATTGCCCCAATAGATTACATTACATGAAGAGTGAAAAATACATGCAAAAGGACATTAGAAATTATGCTGAGAGTTTGTTTGTACTGTACAAGGTACAAGCAGACAAAAGCTGTTTCTGACACACAAGACCAGTTAACTTGAAAGGCAGCCCATCTTTCTTCAGTACTGGAGGCTGACTTCCACAGTTATATAAAGCTCTTCTCAAGACATTTTGGCATCGTATTTCTGTTATTAAATCATTACACAGTGTCTCATAACTGAAGGTGCAAAGAAACTTCTAAACGCAGAGAGTCTAAAGACATTGCAACAACTGTCTGCTGCAACACCAAACACACCTGAGCACTGACTGCTTTCTTGAGTAGTTAATGCAGTGCACAACAGTCACATTCACAGCCACTAATGTTGGTAGTAGTTACAATATGACCTTTTTGTTTCATTCATCAGTATCACACAGTAATTGGGAAGTACGACTGTCCTTCACAGAAATGTAAGGTCCTTCCTTCCACCCAGGCCTTAGGTAAAGAGAACAAAATAATTTGGAAGGAACACATACACACACTGCCAGCTGCCCTGCCTTCAATCCTGTTTTACCCAACATTATCAGGAAATCGATGTTCACTATTTTGAAATTGGATTCATAAAACCAGGAAGTCTTTAGGTTTTTTGTAGATTCCAATTCACCTCAAGCCTATACAAACCGAGATACTGTTATCACATAATGAGTTGGTAATGTGAAGATATTAGGTATATAAATTAGTTATATAAACATACATAAGTCACAGACACACAAATTAGCCAAAATATCCTCAAAGGAGAAAGTTGAGATTAGGAAGTCAACAGAACAGAATGAGGATGCAAGTTTAGAGTTCTAGTGACTAAATGGAGATGTTCTGAGGACTGTCTGAACAACATCCTTTGGAAAACATTTTTCCATTAGGATACTAACTATCAGCCTGCTTCTTCTGATTACAGCACATACTGACTCTCTGAGGAATCTGGACAGAACGCTGAATAAGATTAGCAGAAGTTTCAGAAGATCTCCTCCACAAAACTGTATTTACCTCCCCAGGTCATTTTCAGTTTAAATGAGATCGCTTGTTCAGAGGAGTAAATTTCTGGAAAATCTCACTTCAGAAATGTGGGAATCTCTTCCAGAACACATTTTATTTTAAGTCTTTTTTTCTGGGAGTTTATTAATTTTCATCACAGCTCTTATTCACTTAAAACATAAAACAGTTTCTTCCTTGAAAGTTAATAGAACAAGTCTTAGTACCAGAGAGGTCATCTTATGCACAGTGTACACTTAAAATATGACCAGAATTAGCTGTGAAGATTTCTCAAGATTTCTTTCCCTCGCCATCCAGAGGGACCTGGACAGGCTGCAGAGGTGGGCCCAGGCCAACCTCATGAAATTCAATAAGGCCAAGTGTAAGGTCCTGCACCTGGGTAGGCACAATCCCAAGCACAAATACAGGCTGGGTGGTGAATGGCTGGAGAGCAGCCCTGAGGAAAGGGACCTTGGAGTCTGGGTTGATGAAAAGCTCAACATGAGCCTGCAGTGTGCACATGCAGCCCAGACAGCCAACCGAGTCCTAGGCTGCATCAAGAGCAGTGTGGGCAGCAGGGCAAGGGAGGGGATTCTGCCACTTTACTCTGCTCTCGTCAGACCCCACCTGGAGTACTGTGTGCAGTTCTGGAGCCCTCAGCACAGGAAGGACATGGAAGTGTTGGAGCGGGTCCAGAGGAGGGCCACAAAGATGATCAGAGGGCTGGAGCAGCTCTCCTATGAGGACAGGCTGAGAGAGTTGGGGCTCTTCAGCCTGGAGAAGAGAAGGCTTCGAGGGGACCTGATAGTAGCCTTCCAGTATCTGAAGGGGGCCTACAGGAAGGCTGGGGAAGGATTATTTACAAGGTCCTGCAATGACAGGACAAGGGGCAATGGGCTTAAACTGGCAGAGGGGAGATTTAGACTGGATGTTAGGAGGAAGTTCTTTACAGTGAGGGTGGTGAGGCACTGGAACAGGTTGCCCAGGGAGGTTGTGGCTGCTCCCTCCCTGGATGTGTTCAAGGCCAGATTGGATGAGGCCTTGAGTAACCTGTACTAGTGGGAGGTGTCCCTGTCTATGGCAGCGGGTTGGAACTAGATGATCCTTGAGGTCCCTTCCAACCTTACCATTCTATGATTCTATGATTAGTAGTCTGTCTTAGGTTTTACTCTTTAGCCTAACCACTGACCTTAAGTAGCACTCTCTTTAAACTATCCAGTAAAGACACTAATGAAAATAAAATGGAACACAGACAGCAACAAACATCTTTTCATACTGCTACTTATTCTTGGGACTGCAAGGGCTGCATTCATTTGAGATTGATGCAGATGAGAAGTTTCCACAGAAGTGTTTGCATTCTGCTTTTGTAACAGGTGAAACTCCAACAAGGTATGGAGAGAAGCAAAACAGTGGCATTAAAATATCATCTTCATGCAACGTATTTGCTCCTCATTTATTTTCTGAGTCATGTCTATCTCCTTGCTTTATTGACACTCTTTAACTGCCACACAACTTTGTTTTCCAACCCCACATTAAGTTACAGCATTATAAGCAATTAATGAAAATACCATATTTTTATGGAACTAAACTTGCCCTCTAAAGCCACAGCAATACAGAAAACATGGGACCCTTTCATGTCATTTTTGCAGTCATTTATCTGACTATAACCACACTTTAAAGTGTTAAGGTCAGCTGGTCATGAAGCATGAGTTACACTTCTGACTAGCATGCACTACATTTGACTGGAGAGTAAATAAGGGACTGACACTCCATTAACCTTCACAAGCACAATTATCTATCAAAACAGTTCAAAAGAGTATCCGACAGGGAACTGATAATCTGGAAGTAAAAAATGAAACCGTAACAGAACAATCTGATCCTTTGCCAGTGATGAAGAGCTATTTCCCACCACAATTCCTGGGTCAAGTCCTCCAGTCAGTTTTCTAACACAGCCATCCATTTGAAAGGACTGTCTCTTAATTTGCATTGGACCTGACAAAATCTCAGCCTTTTTGTTCCTTTTCATTCCCATCTTCTTTCTTGGAAATAATATATGCTAGTATTTACATTTACATGTACATTTACAGAACCTTCAAAGACTTTCCTCAGAAACACACAGAGAAAACACAAAAGAGTTCTGACATGTTGGTCTTTTATGCTTTTAGTTCCAGCACAAGGACTAAGTTTGTTCACAGTGTTCCCACTATTTGGTGAGCTGCTTGTTGTCTTTGCACCAGTAAACTTTGTTTTATTGCAGGACCTATGGTGCTTTATAGCTATGTGGTCTTCAAGCTCTGTTCTTCTGTAAGATTCCTATAATATCCTTATGTTGTGAAATGCCACCCGAATCCCTGACTGAAGCATGAGGTTTATCTGCTCATCAGCAGCTGTCATCTGCCATCAATTACTTTAACTTTTTGACTGCAGTAACACTCTGCACTTTCAAGCGAGGGGGAGTATGTTCAAAATCTTCAACTAAAAAGTATCGAGAGAGAGCGAAAAGAAAAGGGCTTCACCACATAAAGATTTGCTCATGATCAAATGGGAATTTCACTCATTGCCGGTTTGTCTTGGATACTTCTTTTCCTTTTGCAGTAAAGCAAAACCCCTTTGTTCCACTGGATCCTAGACTGAACTGCAGTTCAAGAAGTCATTGATACTTAGCAGAGCAGAACTTAAAAAAAAGAGAGGCGTGCAGTAAATTAGCTCTACTCCTAGTTTTCACTCTAAGATCAGTACCTAGTCCACCACTTTGTAAAATGCATCATGTTCCCCGAGTACAAATAGCTATGCTTTCCAGAGAGCTCACACAGACCTTCTTTCTGGTGGGCTCAAGACAAAACCTCAAAACATGAACAAATGAGAGACAGGGAGAATGAATTGCTTTAAGGGGAATACAGCTTTTCTCTTATCAAGTATCTCAAAACACAGTAAACTGTTATCAAGGTCAATTTCTACTAAGTGTCCTCTAACAAAAGTGAGAAGATTGACTCAATAACTCCTTTTAAGAGAGGATTTATGAAATCCAGGAAATACAGGAAAGCACAACCCTCATTATATCAGTTACCTTATTTTCGCTTGTACAAACAGTGGATTCCTTAATGATCAAAAAAGGAAAAGGATTTTTATTTTAAATATGTTGCACACTTTTTCTTGCACATATGAAAATAATTATGTTCAGAGGACTGAGCACTTTCTAAACGTGACTCAGATAATTGATATCATGAGGTCTGATGTTTATTCTTTCCCATTGACTTCCAGATCAAATGTCTTAAATTTAAAGATTTCCTCTCTGCCAACTCCTTGTCTTAGAAACTCACTCCAGGACCTGAGATTCCAGTGTTTCTTTTTCTTCCTCCCTATAAGAAAAGATCCTGTAGCCAGACTTCACTATCAATTCGTTTCATATGCAAGTGGCACTGCAATCCGTTTTGCTATTCTACAGCTATGGAGTCAGAGTTCTGTAAAGCTAAGCAAGAACTTGTCTTCTGCCAGTGAACTAGGCAAAAGACACATAAAACCTTCCTTCTATTTGACAATTAAACCAGAGTTAACTACACAGACTAGTAGCAGAGAGGATTTAACTACAAGTTAATGAAACAAAACTACTCAGCATCGTTTATGACTGGGACTGAGCCACCCTAAGCCTGTTTTTACCTGGAATTAGGAGTTCTTCAGTAGCATCTCAAAAGCAGAATTTTTTAGAGAAAGATGGAGAAGACAAGAACTCCACATATTGAAAGACAAGTTTGAGAAGAGGAGTAGTAATACCAGTCTTCAAATACAAAAATATTTGCTGAAAAGAGGAACTGCATTTCTCTTGCTGCAGTGGCTACAAGAAGATTTAATGAGCCAAAACTGAAGCAGAAAAGCTGTGTGTTACATATTAGGAATAACTTTCTAATGGTAAAGACAGCAGTACCCTGGGACAGAGTGGTAACTCCCAAGTCACCTGCACTGAGGAACTTTAAGAAGTTAGACTATTATTTGATAGAAATTATATTGGTACAGCTGATCCCTGAGTTGAAGGTGGGACTGGATGACCTCTTGCAATTCCTCTCAGCCCTGCAATCCTGTATAGAGCAGGGTTCACATACACTGAGAAATAGATGGGTTCATTCAGTAGGGGCTCTATAGATCTGCGAGGGACTTATTCACTAAGCTGGATCAGGGTTTTTTTTGGTTGTGTTTTGCTTCAGATTTTTTTTTTCCCCCAAATAAATCAATAGGCTTGGGCCATTTTCCAAAGATGTGATTTGGTAAGTTTCAAGCCAAACCTCTCAAGCTTTACTCTTGAGATAAGTGCTAAACAATGAGCCAGATTCATCAAAGCTTTATAGACTTGCTTAAAAGGGGAAAGAAAAAAAAATTAAAAGGAAGAAAAAAGAAAGATTCAGCCAACTCATTTCAAGCCAAATCAGGCAGTTGAAAATCTATTCCTGAGATCTGGAGAATCTGCCTTTTTAAAAATTATTTTAGAAATATGTTTTGAGAGTCCCTCTTTTGCAGGGGCCTCAGGCAACTCTGTCAAGAATCTGTTTTTTACCAGCCTGATTAGAAGCAATATATTTTTCATGTCTACAGGAAATAGTTAAAGTATGTGTGTTTGTGTGTGTGTGTATATGTACATGTGTATATATACATACCCTTACATATTTTTACATCTATACTTGCATATATAAATAAGGGTGCAAGAACTTTCTATCAAAGGTTTGGTAATTAAAACAGTGGGTTTGCTTTTCAAAAAGATTAATAATTAATTTGCTTCATTACCAAAAGGGAAAAAAATAATTTAAAAAAAAAAAATCAATGGATGTGCTGGACATTAATGTCCCCTATAAATGCACAAAGCTAAAACTCTGCTCTTAGGCAGGTTTATGAGCCCTAGTAGATAAAATCCACACTACTTCTTTAGCATCTCCCCTTAAGTGTATTTCTTACGTGGAGGTTCATTCCCATTATTTCTTCAGCTCAGGGCATCTCTGCCAAGGATAACAAGAGGGCCAAACACACTAGGTTTTGTGTACTCCCTAGAAAAATCCAAACTTTTTCAATTAAGGCACTAAGCTTTACGAGGAGAGATGAGGCCATAGGTGCGGTGTTACCTAAGCAGGACAGTGCAGGGTGCTGACTGTGAAAGGGAGGAGCATGTACTGCATACCTCTGCACAGTAATGCCTTTTCTAATATCCCACATCTGACTGCTGAGCTGGAGAAAGCCTGGGTTGAAAATGCTGTGCTAGAAGTGCTGTGCTGGTAACTTGCCAATTTCTGTGCAGAAACAGAGAAGAGGACTCTACACTTCTGTTCCCATACATCTTGTAAATCCACTAATAAATTCAATTGCAGCAGCTGAAAGTTGTTGGTGTTGTAGTGATGGGCACAGGCCCAGCCGTGCAAACCATGAGGTAGCCATCCCTCTCACCCAACACCAAGCACTTATTGTAGATGTATATGCCAATGGAATGAGAAAATGTTCAAAACCTTCCCAAGCCACCTTTTTTTTTATTATTATTTTGTTCAAGGCAACTACTTCGTCCAAGACTATGGAAAGACCACGTGACTGAACTGGAAAACCTGAAAGATCAGTGAGCCTACCTGCTAATGAGCAACTTGCTACTGAAATCAGCTCATTAGCTTTCATTTTTGCTGGCTGCTAATCGATTCATGAGCCACTTAGGTGGCCTCTGTAAGCTTTACATAAATTATCAAATGCATTGATTTCTAAAAATAATAAATAAGGAAGTCAGTCCTTTCCCTATCTCTCATTTAAGTGCTTAGCTCAATGGCCTTCAAAATTCATCCAAGGAAAACAACGATAACATCACTGTTCACAGATACACTGCAACTCAAATGGTAAATATTCTGCTGCAAAAATAAGCTTTGCTGGCAACTCAGAGAAGTGAATAAAAGCTTGCTTCTGAAAATGTTACATGCGAAATGCACAGAATTTTGCATGAATCTGTGTAGGTGGCAGCTCAAGAAATTCACAGTAAGGAACAATTGACTACAGGAAGGAAAAATCCAAGCTAGATTTTCCATCTCAGATTATTAAATATCCATGACCTTCTTCGTATGACTGAAGTAGTGAAAAGTCCTGTGGCATCCCAGAGTTGGTGCTGCATTTCCCCTCACCATAGAAGCATTTTCCCTCATTAACTGATAACCTCAACAACCTAGGAACAGAATCTGCTAAAGACTAAGAGATTCAGCAAAGGAAGAGGTAGGGAAGGTTTCCTTCACCCAAACATGCAGTCATCCCGTGAGCACTTTCAGAACACATGGTCATCTTCGGTGCTGGGCTGGCCAAACGAGTTTCACCTGGTCTCCTGACTGCTTATAAAAAATTACAGTAAAAATTAGCCCTTTGGACACATATGCTTGCAAATTTCAAAGCACTTCATAACACTGATTTGCAATAATTTGTCCTAAGGTCATGTGGGCCTTTATCCAAAGCCTATTAAAGACAAAGCAGTCTTTATATTGACTTCAAAAGAGCTTTGGGTCGGACCCACAATGAATCACCACATAGTAAACAGAAAGATCAGAAAGAGAAGACCTGGTCTAAGGCAGAGAGGTCATTCTCTCCTTCATCAGGAGGATGAAGCTCACTGAAAAAGAGAGGGAGACAGGGTGTATTCTTCCCACTGTTCTGTATCACCCCGCCAGCCCAGAGAAAGGGCTGTGCCCCTCTGCTGCCTTAGCTGTATTTGCAGTACCATGATTTAATTCTGAAAGTTCTCTGACGCAGGCTAGCAGGAGAGCCCAGCCACATTTCGGTGGCATGTTTATCACCTTGACCCTCAGTAACAACAGCCTGAGAGCCGCTGATGAAGTACCATTGGAGAGAGCTCTGTCAGTCTATGCCAGCTGAGCATGGCACCAGTAGGGCCAGGCAGCATGCTCACTCCTCAGTAACAGTAAATGGAGGATTAGATACAACAACAATAAAGAGTTAAAATCTGTAGACCAGAGAAGATAGCTCAGTCCCAGTTTACTGAAAGGACATGTCATTTTTAGAAAGTTGTCCAAACAACTGTCTTAATATTCTACACCAAAGTGGCTATTAATCAAACAACAAAGGCCCAATTAACACATAGCTGTTGTCACCTTGATGTTAAAAGCCTCTCCCTTCCCCCTCCTTTCTTTCTTTCTTTTTGTCTTTAATGTTACAACCTAACCCAAAAATGCCTGAGGGCCCTACAGGGGAAAAAAAAAAAAAAAAAAAAAAAAAAAAAAAAAAGAAAAAAGACAAGATAGAAAGAGGGAGGGAGGGGGAGAGGGAGAGAAAGTGGGGAGGGGAGAAAGAGAGAGAGAGAGAAAGAGTCTTAAATACCATCTCTCCTCTAGGCAGCAATTTCCACAGATGAAGAGGTCACCACTGTTTAACAGTGTGCTGCCACGTTAATTTAGTATGACAAGATAAAGCAGTAATCTCTGCTCGAAGAGGCTGTAAACCGCCTGCTATCCAGGGACATGCTCGAGTCGATTTGCACTGTATATCACTTTATACAATTGCCGTGACAAAGCCCCCCGAGTTCCCGCATGTAAATCTCTCTCTCTCTCCCTCTCCACTTCCCTGCCAGTCAGACGGCATCGGATCTGCGGTAAGCTATGCAAACTTCATGTCTTACGCATGCCAACGGACCCCAAAGCTCACCCCCCTCCGCCCCTCCTGCCCAAGAGAAGATGTTTAGGACTTTGATAATCCATTGATCCCACTTCCATATCGGCTTGTATTTTTCAATCTGTCGTGTTAAGTTGTCAGAGAGGGCGATTAAACCGATGTTTCATGTTCTGAGATTTGCGTTCCTGGGAATGATAGTTTTCAAAGCCTTTCTTGCTAGGTTCTGCTTAAAGATTATCCCTAAGAAAGCTGATGTGAATATTATTACTGGCATAAACCTGGTAATAAAACCATAAAGTGTTTTAGGTAAAGACATTTTAGAGATATTCAGGGTTATAAACATAAGAGTTTAAAGCTGGATAGAATTTGGAGTGCTTAAAAATAAAAAACATATT
>VWZE01002698.1:767436-817393 GCA_013396675.1 Eubucco bourcierii | reverse complement strand
AAAAAAAAAAAAAAAAAAAAAAAAAAAATGCACCCTGTCAGGCTGTGGAGTTTTCTCAGCATGAAGCAAAACAACATATGTAAAAGGAAAAAGGGAACTCACATGCCTATGTAAAATAAATATAATTACAGAACCAGGGAAGAGAGCAGAGGAGAACACTGACCTGTGCAGTTAGAGAGGAATGAAGACAGAGCATGTGTGGAAGTGGTCAGGACACTCTCTCAAATAGAATGCAGCGACAGCTCCATTGAGCAAGCAGCTAGGAAAGCTGCCTGTCTCCAGCAGTCCACACAGCTGAAAACAAGTCTTCTTGTTGGGGAAATGGGGTGAAGTTTTTGCAATATGTTACGACTCTCAGATGCCATACTGCAGCCCTGGAACTTGTAAGTTTTAAATTATGCCTCCTCTCCATTTCATGTGTAATTTGTGCCGTTTTCCTATGGCCTGCAGGCACGCTACGAGTCGCAGCACACAATATACCAAACACAATGCCAAAACATGAAACTGTGCGCATGTATACATGTCTGCTTTCTGGATTAAACAGATGAGGACATAAAGAGAATTAAAACAAGCACGGCAGGCAGGTTGCTGCAGATGAAGACTGGAAAGCAACTCCAGTTCCTTAACTAATATATTGGCTAGGTCTATCTACTGAGCCCATGCAGGTCATTTGGACGTGCCAGTGCTGCCGCAAAAATGACCAAACAAGGCTAAATCAATCTTTCAGACACACGCTGTGTTCTCTTTAATTAATTAAATTTAATAATAGAATTTGACATGCATTGCCACCTATAGTAAGAATGATGAATGCTTTATTAAGCACGTAAGTTTCTAATAGTAAGTGAGAAGTAATTCCCCACATTTAAGAAGGGAGAAACCACTGGAACCAACACCATTTTTCAGCACTGAGAGAATCTTCTCAAAATAGCCTTTTTAAAGGCGTGTTGGATTGCTTCTGTTCTCCAATTCATGTTGCTAACCAACACATTTCAAACTGTACATGTACGTGTAAAATTTGTTATTTGAACTTAACATTTCTGGCTGAATATACAACAAAAGGCTTGCTTGTAAGGAAAATCCCAGTAAGTATCATCAGTGCTGATTAAAAAAGAAGTCAGCTAGAATATTCACACACAAAACAAACAAACAAAGATGGTTACTTCTAGGAAAACACGAGAGAATATTTATACAGGAACGTGTGTTATTTTCTTAACACCGCCACGTATCGTGAATGGGATTACTCTCACCTAATTTAAGCCCCAAATTAGATCTCCAGTTTACACTAGCCTTCAAGGCTCCTCCTACGGTCGACAGGCAAGCATTTTCAGAGGGTAATTCATCTTTCTTGTCTTAGATGCTTATTTTAAGATGGGATGAAGGTGGTTATCTTTTTCCATAAACTGTGAAGAGAGCTCAGCTACCTAACTTCTCTGTGCCTAACCTTTGGGGAACTGAAGCCTGATCTCACTGTCTGGCACTCAAGAATCTCCATGAGTTTGGAACCACTAACAGAGTGTAGACTATCATGGGTGAAAGACATATATACCTGCCTTAATTTCATCGAATCATTAAGGTTGGAAAAGGCCTCCAAGATCATCAGGTCCAATTTATACAGCAGTACAATGGGACAGACAAGTGAAGTGAATTGCCAGTGACAAACCAACAACTGGGAAGCTGGAACCACAGCCTAATTTCATCCAGCAAACTGAAAACTTGCCATTTTTGTTAATATTTGTGGAATTACAAGTACGGAGCCCAACAACTGTTTGTGGCCTTTGACAGAGCAAAATAAAGATACAAGTCCTAGATGTAAAAGTAACATTTCTAATTAGTTTATCCACATGGAAAGCCAGGGAATTCACTGTGGTCCTGTGTCAATACTGATGGTCTCTCCTCAAAAGCTAAGTTTACACTGGCCACAAGCAAACAGGAAAAATACATAATCTACCATATTTGTATTCTATGCAGAACTGAACCACGTTATTTTCAGTTTTGAAAACTGTTCTCCAGTAACATTTATCAAATTGGTTTACAAATAATTCAAACAAGTCCTTATAAATGTAAGCATTGTGGATGATCCATCTGCTTTTCCTAGGACTCTGCAGGAATCCAGATAATATTAATTTCAGAATTTAAAAAAAAAAAAAAAAAAAGTATCTTCAGCTTTTATAGTTACAAAAGTAAAGAAAATACCATCAGTCAGATGCAGGACACAAACTTAATCAAGCTGAATGAGACTGAAAAACACTGGAGAGATACTAGTGGAGGGCTACAGAGATGACTGGGGCTTGGACCATCTCACAAGGAAAGGCTGAAAGACCTGAGGCTTTTTAGACTGAAGAGCAGACTGAGAGGAGATCTTATCAATGTTTATCAGTATCTGCGGAGCAGTGTCAGGAGTACAAGGCCAGACTCTTCTCATTGCTGCCCAGTGATACAACACTGAGCAGTGGGCACAAACTAAACCACAGGAAGTTGTACTTAAATCTAAGGAGAAGCTTCTTTACTTTGAGAGTGATGCAGCACTGGAACAGGCTGCCCAGGGAGACTGAAGAGTCTCTTTTTCTGAAGACTTTCAAAATCCATCTGGACACTTCCTTGTGCAACCTGATCCATGGGACATGTTTTATCCAGACGTCCCTTCTAACCCCTACTGCTCTGTGATTCTGTGAGTGTTGCGAGCCCTGAGATACACAATGATTTCTATTACCAACAGAGCTAAGCACTAAACAGCAAATACTTATTTAAAAAAAAAAAAAAAAAAAAAAAAGCAAATTCCCTGTCCAGGCAATCAACTGGAGTTTACTTGACGATTTTTTTTTGGTGAAGTTGTCTAACTACAGGTTTCTAAACTACAGGGATCAACAGCTGATCTTACCATCCCAAGCTCTGGTTGTAATCTATGAAGAAAAACAGTATTTCTAGGGTGTGATTTCCCTGACCTACTTAGAAGCTACATTAGGACAAAAGGAATCATGCTCTGCTATGGCCTCCTTACTTCCATTAGCTGTAAAGTTAAACCAGAAGTGACTAGCTGACCTCTGGACATACAGCTCACCAAAACTTAGTCTGACCAGTCCTCACCTTTAAATCCCCACCTCAAAAGTGACACTGTGGTTGACATCACGTGTTACTATGTCTATGCTAACTTCCTTCCTAGAGCCAAAATGTACTCTCACTGCACCAAGAGACCTATAATAAGCAGAAATTTACTATTCTGACTGCTGTCATATACCATGAAAAGCCCCAGAGACAGAACTGAAAAGTGTACAAGAAACTAGTTCTCTCCTACAGAGGTCCCCAAGGTCTGCATTCAGTGCTCAGTAAGCCACCCTCTACAATTTACTAGCAGCCTTAGTTAACCAGGAGGGCCTCAGGTGACTGGAGGTTAACAAATGCGATACTCAGCTAGAAGAAAGGCTGGAAGGAGGATCCAGGGAACTAGAGCTGTGAGGATCAGGCCAGTCAGCATGGGATCTTGAAGGGCAGGCCCTGCTTGACTAATCTGATCTCTATGGCAAAGTGGCCTGCTTAGCAGATGAGAGGAAAGCTGTACACATTGTTTACCTTGATTTTAGTAAAGCTTTTGAAACTGTTTTTCACAGTATTCTCCTGTACAATCTGCCTGATCATGGCTTGGATGGGCATACTCTTTGCTGGATGGTCTGGCCCAAAGAGTGGTGGTGAACTGAGTTAAATCCAGCTAGCAGCCAGCCACAAGTGGTGACCCCAGGGCTCAGTACTGGGGTCTGATCTTTTTGATCTCTTTAGCAATGATCTGGATGGGTGGATGAAGTGAACCCTCAGGAAGTTTGCACCAAGTTAGGCAGCTGTGTTGATCTGCTTGGAGGTAGTGAAACTCTGCAGAGAGATCTGGATAGTTTAGATTGATGGGTCAAGGCCAGTGGTATAAGGCTCAACAAGGCCAAGTGCTGTGTCCCATGCTTGGGTTCCAGCAAGCCCTAGGGATGCTACAGAAGAAAGGCTGGAAAGTTCCTTGGTGAAAATGGGAGTTATTGGTCAACAGCCAGCTGAGTATGAGCTGGCAACGTACCCACGTGGCCATGAAGGCCAATGGCATCCTCTTCTGTATCAGAAATACTGTGCCCCTGTACTCGGCACTGGTGAGGCTCCACCCTGAATACTGGGTTCTGTTTTTAGCCCCTCACTACAAGGAAGATAGAGAGGTGCTGGAGCAGGTCCAAAGAAGGGCAAAGAAACTGATGGGGGAGTCTAGAGTACAAGCCTTAAGAGTAGCGGTTGAGGGAACTGGGATTATTCATCCTGGAGAAAAGGGGAGATGTTATCACTCTGTAGAACTACCAGAGAGAGGTGGAGATCAGTCTGTTTGGCCAAGTAACAAGAGACAGGGTAAAAGGAAATGGCCTCAAGTTGTGCCATGGGAGGTTTAGGTCGCATACTAGGAACGGTTTCTTCATTGAAAGGCTTGTGAAACACTGGAAAAGGCTACCCAGGGAAATGCTGGTGTCACCACGGAGAGCTTCAAAAAACATGGACACGTGGTGCTGAGTGACATGGTTTAGTGGTCATCAGGGTAGCCCTGGATTAACAGGTGGACCTGATTATCCTAAAGGTCTCTTCCCCCCAAAGCAATTCTATCATTGGTATAACATGGTTTTCTGAAGGCAGCTAGATGTTAACCTCAGCAAATGCCACTGCCCCCGAACACAGATGGATCCAAACCTGAGGTGTAATCCCTGATTACAATTGGAGCAGTTTGTAATGAAAAGAAGGAGAAAAAAGGGAAAATCAGAGTTTTGGAGATGCAACACACACTTCAAATTCACCCTGAAAACCACCACAGAGAAAGGTCTGAACCACACGTATTTTGTATTATTTCTGGCTAGCAATGCTACTAAGCAGTGCAAGCTTCCCCAGCTGACATGACTTAAGAGTATAGGTACACAAACAATGTACCACAATAATGTAGACTTGAGATGTCAGAAGGACTTTACCTTTTGCTATAATATTTCTTATTTTGTGTCATCAAACGCCAATGCTACAAAAAGCTTTGTGCAGAAGGAGTTACAGTTGGTGACCTCTCCTTCCCTCCCTCTTGCTACCATGAGCATTAGGTTCCAATCAACCAGATTATTGTGCAGGAACAGGGTCATAAGCTAAGCATTCTGGGGCAGGAATGTTTCTTTTTTCTGTCTCTATAAAAATAAATCATGCTCTGGGTACAATATAAATAAAGATAATAACAGTCTGACGTTAGGTTTTATTGGTCTATGTTTTGAACATTCTATATAATTTGCCTGTTGCGTGTACAAACTACAAAAAGTTAACCTTTATAGCCCTTTTATTCATTTGGGTGGATTTGGTTTTAAAAGCATTAAAAAAATAAAAGGATGCTGAAGCAGACTATTTCCACACACAATGACAGTCCACTCCTGTTTACATTGCTCTGGCAAAAATTATCCTTAGTTAAACTGGGCACCAACTCCACTCAGTTGCATCCACTGATTTATCTACTGGTGCTAAATCCACAGGATTCATCAAGTCTACTTCCCCTTTAAAAAGAGAAAAAAATGCCTTATCTGGTCACACAACTGTGCCTGCACCGGAAAAAGAAACAAAGAGCAGCGTTCAAGAGAGTTTGGCAGCCTCACTTCCAAATTATTCAGACAAGCTTGCTACTTCAGACAAAAAAGCCTGGGTTTACTTAAGAAAGTTTGCTTCCTTCATTTAAATGTCTTGAAACACTTTGGAACATGGGTTGGTTCAGACACATTGCATTGTGTCTGTTTTCTGTAGGGAGGTTTCTGCACATGCCTTAGGAGCCAACCCACCTATGTCAGATGTTCATACTTTAAGCAAATGTATGCTGAAATCCCCAGTCTGTTTTATTACAGGCTCTCCTCCTGCCATGGATCTCTAGAAAAAAAGATTAGTAATACTGTTTATTACACTGAAGATATTTCACTGATACACTCAAGACAAAACGAAAGTAGTTAGCTCCATGAAAGTAGAAAACTTAAGTAGGTGACATGACACTTTAAACGCTAGCAACTGCCTGAAGCCACATTTTCATTACTACTCCAACCACCAAATCTGCAAAAGCATTGGCAACGGCAAGGAAAATTAGTGAAAGCAATCTAGCCTTGCCACAGCCTAATGCAACTTAAATTTGTGTAACCTGAGCAGTCTTACTTAAAGAGACAAAATACACAAAGGAGAGTTTCACCAAGCCATTAAAATTACAGAAAAGGAAGCAATGCTTCAACTGGCTGCTGCAATGGGTAACATCCTAACCACCGACACCAGCATTTGATAGCGAGAGAAGTAAAGCCTAGTAAAACATGACTGTGAGTACGGAGTGCAACAGATTCTGGCAGCTCTAGGAGTCAGAGCTGACAATCAAGAGATTCCTTGCAATGCTGAAATTCAAGACACCATGACCAATACTTCACAATGCATTTCAGTTTTGGTGTATCTCTGCTGAAAGCTACCGAGAAACGACTACTCTCTATTGACCTTCTGTCCAGGCAAAAGCACAATACTTACTTTTACTGTGCCACGTCTTCATATGAGCTATGTATTAAAAGCCTTTAGAATAGACTAAAAAAATAAAAATTACCAAGTTAAATATGACCATAAGCAGAGGAAGGAAATGGGCAGGGCAAAATAAGGTTTCCAGAGGACAACTACAAGCAGACAGAACGTTACGAGTAATATTGTTCTTGTATAGCCAGAAATAGAGAAAGAGGCTTTCTCAGCTGCAGTGAAAAGAAGGGGAGAAAGCCATACCAGCTGCTTGGAGGAAGTAAGGTGGATATGGGAAGTGCATGCAGCAGGCAGAAAGCACTCACGGCAAATGTTCTTGAAGTTCTAAAATGAATAGTTAATTAGAGAAGTAAAAATGTGTCAAGGTGGGGTGCAAAAGCAGAATTTTCCACTAAGGTGCAAAGTATAATCAGCTTAGATTCCCACATGCCTTGCCTTGAGGCATTTGTCAGATATGAGTAAGAAAGTCCTAGGCTGTTTCGATAGTTGTTACACTGCCAGCCCAAGGTCACGAACTTAACCAGTGCAGAGGTTTGGCCAGAGAAAAGGTAGCCTTTCAGAATACATTCGAACACAGTACCATAGGCAATCGACCTGGACTGGAGAAACCATGTGAAGTCCACAGCTACCATTTGAGTTCCAGCAGGCTGGACATACTGTAGATCCTATCTAGGTTATGTCATAGCTAGGAACACTCAAATGTAGGCTCTACATCATTGCTATAAAATCATTCTGCAGTCCTGAAGGGGTTTCTCCATACTCTAGTCTTCATCGTTCTCAGCATTCCTGAAATTGGTAGATTCAAAAACTTGTTCCAAATCTGTAGTGCCCCCTGCCTCCTTCACTCTTCCTCCTGAAGTCATCATTGTCCCACTTTTCTGGATGCAATGTACTGGTCCAGGCACCCTGCTACACGTCCAAAGCACGAAAGATTCCCATACCACTAGGCTGACCTAGCAGAGCAGACGCAGCACACTACTTCCGGTAAAGACGTAGCACCCTCAGTGAAATTCTCTAGCAGATCTCAGTAAATGTGTGTAATCCCAAACTGAACTACCTCATGAAGGCAGTCTGGATTCAGATACTAACTTGGAATTAAACAACTGTGTCTACTGTGGAGGTCCTAGGCCCTGTAACTTTGCTTAGAAAGACGATAATTTATTTCTTTTTTCCTTTTAAGGTTTACTTTTTTTTCATAGTGCATTTAATAGTTCTTTTCACTGCAAGAGGGACCATCTGGTTCAACTGTTCCTACAGACTGTGAGGTTTATGGTTTTACCTATATCTTCTTTTTTTTTTTTCCCTGTGGAGTTTTTCAGTTATTCACTTGAAATGAATTTTATTAAGTATTTACGCAAGAAGTTTAAATGAAGATATTTTTCAGTATGAAGTCAATGAATTGATTTTCAGGCATATAATCATTTGCAAACAATGGATACATACAATTCCCAGCACTTCTATAAAACAAAGGTGTTTACTTTTCTGTTGATTATTTTCTGCTTAACTGCATTCAAATGAATCCATTAAAAACGTGCTTGCTTCACAGTAAGATGATCTTCAGCAAAAACAAACAACTGCTGTTTCCACTTCTCTTCGTGGCCTTTAAAAACTACTGTCATCTGCACCCTGTATTTCAGGCAATTTATAGATGGTAAGTCTGGTCTTGATTTGTTAATTTATTGTTTTAAATGTAGTTCTAACTCTCCTACTTAGGGAAAAAAAACGAAATGTTTTCCTACTTCATTACACATTTATTGTCCCCTAACCAACCTTTGGACCTTTCAGAGTCAGATCAAAACACTAAGGGGTCATCTCAAGCCTCAGTCAGTCCTCCTGCCCATTGACTTCAGCCGGAATGCTCCATTACCCAGCCTGGCTCTCCATGGCCACAAGTAAGCAAAACTCACTGTATCAAAGCAGTGGCAGAACAAGCCAAGGGAACTTCCATAAACTAGTACACCACTCGTAAACTGCACTTCAGCTTTCAGTCCTGCCTCACCTGAAGAGTTCAAACTTTTTTTTTTTTTTTTTTCCGTTTACTTGCCTTATTGTAGCACCCACACTACAATGAGTTTGCCAGGAATTGCTAAATACTGTAAGCATCACTTACACATTTGTAGGTGGGACAGGACTGGAGAGCTGGGAGAACACAGACCATGACAAGGAGCACAGGTAGGTGATAGTGACTTACATGGAAGATAATTTGTCAGGCAGATATGAGAGGCATCAAAGTTTTTCCTGGCTCCATTACACCTGGTTCTTGAGGACTGCAAAGACTTTTCCATGCAGCAGGCAGCTTAAACAGCTGTTGATGGGTGCTGTTTGATTCTCCTTTATTTGTTCCCTCTCCTAACGGCTTGCACACTCATTCTCTGAAATGGTGCAAGTGTAAAGATTGAAAAGATCAAACCCTGATACAAGCCTGAAATTATATATGTGGAAACTGCTTTTACCTGCTACTTCTGTGATTACATTTATAATGCAGTGTTTGCAACAATGTGATTTCATCATCTTATAAATACCAATTTACCATTAAGAGAAGAAGGAAAAAACATTTAAAAAAGACAAATGCAAACTTAGCACCGTTCCTGCTTTGTTTTAATTGAACTAGCCTTGTTCAGATAAGCTTGTCTACCTCTTACAAAAACAACAGTTTATAGTTTAAACTGTGAAATTGTGTGCGTGTGTGTGTGTGTGTGTTGTAATTACGGTGCCTGCTAACAATTTCATACTGCCACATTGCACATATGGCTTCCAAGCTAGCTAGCTTTAGCTGAATCTTTGTGCATCTATTCTCTGTGCTATTAAACTGAGCACATTCCACATCGTTCAAAAGTAATTACACTTTTGTCTAGAGTGTAGGAGACTGCTCTCCCCAAACAATGAAATTCTCATTATTAGAGCTGGCACAATAACGGCACTGGTGTTCACAACACTGTGCATTGTACCATCACAATAACTTATCCTAAGCTTGATGCACAAAGGTACACTGGAAATTAAAATTTTTCTAAAACCATTGTAGTATGGTTTTTTTTTTTAAAATAGGCATTCTTTAGCTCAGTATAATTAGAGTCCTATTTGACTTTTAAAAAGCTATATGCATTCAGATTTCCATTCTCTTTGCAACTTCTGAATAGTAGCTAAGTGCTCTGGCTGCATGTTGTTCTGATCCAACACTATTCACATGCTGATGACCCCAGACCAACAGGTGATGTGCAGGCCAGGATGTATGTGATAAGAGAATTCAAATGCAGGAGTACACAACCTTTCATTTTGGACAAGTAGCGAAAAAGCACGAAGCAATGTATTGGAAGCTCTTTGACCAGTAGTACTTTTATTCTTAATGTGAACAAAAATTCTTAGTATTACGTTCAAGTTACAGAGCAATAACTTTATTCACCACAGAAATGCAACATTTTTTAGTGTGAATCAATAAAGCAACATAACAGTATACTGTAATATTCCTATCAACTTAAAGAACTGTGGAAAATCACGCCTTATCAGTTTAAGTTTTTGGTAATAACTCACTTTTTTTTTTTTTCCCTACTCCTGCCCACCAGCATTTGATTGATATTCTACTGTGAAGAAGAATGGTCAAATGTGACCACAGTATATCATGACTATGCTATATACCTCAAGCAGCAATTTTAGCCTTGACATCTCTTCTTTTCAGAAAGTAGCACACAGACACTGTTAGTGAGATGGGGAGCCCTGAGAGGTGGCAAAGGCAATAGGTCATAGCAGACAAACAGAAATAAAAACCCCAAACTTTGTAATTTAGATGAGCTAACAGATTTGGTTATCTGTGCTAACCAAATCCTGTAACCTTGAGAGGTCTCTTCAAAAAAGGTATTGGGTGATACACTAATCCTCCAGTGTTTCCCCAATAATCTTATGGCCTGCTAGGAACGTCCTAGGGTAAGCCTCAGACATATTCTATGTCAAATGATTTGTCTTCAATTTTCTATGAGTTCTTGGTTTAAGTCTGATAAATTATTGTTTCTCTTATCAGTGGGAAAGCTCTCATTTAGAGTAAGTATCTAGTTTCTTCTGGCAAGAGAAAGACAGTTTGGGATAGAGTTGCATCTGCCTTTCACAGAACCACAGAATGATTGAGGTTGGAAGGGACCTCAGGGGGTCATCTGGTCCAACTCCCCTGCTCAAGCAGGGTCACCTAGAGTCAGCTGCCCAGGACAATGTTCAGATGATTTCAAGTGTCTCTGAGGAAACAGACTCCACAATTTCTCTGAACAGCCTGTTCCTATGTTCAGTCACCCTACAGCAAAAAGTGCTCCTGCTGTTCAGACAGAGCCTCCTGCAATTCAGGTAGTGCCCACTGCAGTAGCTTTTCTCAGGCTGCAGTTTCAGCACTCTCATAAACACCGTGATCATTGGATTGGGAAAACGGAGTTGGAAGTTTTTTGCCAGTTTTGGTTAGGTTTGAAGATTTTTTTTCCTAGGGATTCTGCTTTACTTTTATAAAATTTACCCAGGATTCTGAGCTGTTTCTCTAAGCTGGCAGTTGTTACAACTTGGTAAAGTGTAAGAGGGCAGATTTCTAAAAATCTAAGTTGGTCAAACCACTGCATTAGCACTCTGGTGCAACCAGCCCTTCACCTTAAGGATACTAGGATGTCCCCGTTGGCAGGACTTGTGAAAGGAAGCACAGCTGGAAGTAACGTGTGATACAGGGGGTCAATCGGCTGCTAGAAAAGTGATGCCAAAAAATTGATTCTCCAGATTGAAATTGTTTTCCTAACTGTCCCTTCATGACCCAGTGCTGAGAGGCAGACTGAGGGGGCAGAGATGCTGCAGTGACAAAAGGAATTCAGCCATGCAGCATTCTGATGAGACAAAGCTGTGTAATCTCACAGCTTTTCCAGACCCCTTGGCTGTCACTGCCTTCTGCTGAGCTTATTGCCCAGGACAAAGGGGTGCTGTGCATGAAGCTAGCACGGAAAGATCTCTCCAGATCTGTATCACATCTGTCTAAGAATTACACAAAGCAGTGTGGTTTGGAGGGGTGCAGCACAGCCATGCAAGTCTGATCCTGTCATATTGGACAGTGGAGAGACCTGCACAGGAGTAGCCTGCTGGTGGCTGCCAAACGAGAACTCCGTAGGCGCTTGTCGCCTGGGTCAGCAGGTGTGGCGGCACAGCTGACAAGCCATTAGCAAGTGTGAAGAACGCCGCTGGAGCTTTATCCATGCAACTGGACTGCACTCTGTGGCAGCGTGTGCATGCACCTGGATTTGCTTCCCATAGACTATGAAACAGCACAGAAAAACAATTCAGGCAGTATAAAAGTTACCTCTGCAATGCTACCAAAGCAAATACCCTTTGGGAATTAGTTCTGTGAATGTTAATCACCCAAACTGAAGTAATTTACAAGTTACCCAAGCACTAGGTTCAGCTACTCCCCTCTTGTAACTACATACCACAACAGCAGAGGGAGTGATTATGTGTATTTTATTCATTTTACATTGACCACTTCCTCCTTTCTGGAGGCACAAAGGCTATCTCCTTTCTGACCTGCCTGGATGATGATTTTTCAAGACAGTCCTCACTAAAAGAGAGACGTTAACAAAATGTCACATTCACACAAACTGGTAATTTTCTTAAATATGTATGAAGACAAAACCAACCCAAATGTGGTTCAGATAAGTTTACAGCATCTCGCTACTATAGCACAACTGTCTAAAACATGCAATAGTTTACTAACTTGTATTATAAAGAGAAAGAGCACAGCGTTTCCACATCCCATTAGATATAGTTTTTGTAGCAGAAACCACACAATCACAGAATGGTAGGGGTTTGAAGTAAGGATTCTCTGGAGATCATCTAGTCCAACTCTCCTGCTAAAGCAGGTCACCCACATCAGGCTGCACTGGAACACAGCCAGGTGAGTTTTGAAAGTCTTCAGAGAAGGCAACTCCACAATCTCTCTGGGCACCCTGCTCCAGTGTTCTGACACCCTCAAAGTAAAAAAGCTGCTTCTTATATTCAGGTAGAAACTCATGTGGTTTAGTTTATGTCCACTGCCGTCTCCTGTCCTATCATGAGACACCACTGATGATACCTGTCCTTTACATATTTATAGGCACTGAGAAGATCTCAGTCTTCTCTTTTCCAGGCTGAAAAGCCCCAGGTCTCTCAGCCTCTCCTTGTGAGAGAGATCTCCAGTAACCAAATTATCTTTGTTGACCTCTGTTAAGACTCTTTCCAGCAGTTCCCTGTCTATCTTGAACTGCGGAACCAGAACTGAACACAGTCACACCAGATGATGAGTTAAATTTCCTGGTCTTAGAAATTATAAATGAATAAAGAAGTTAGTTAAAGTTAAGTGTTTCAGTGAAGTGTAGTTAAAATACTCCTGTGGGGCTCCTCAGAAGTCAGCAAGCTTTTATTTCATCAGAATCTGATTCTACACCACTGGTATCATCAGAAGTTTATCTATTTACTTAAATGTTGTCAAGAACAACCCGTTACCTTCAGCACACTCTTAAAACAGGACAAAATCCAGCAAAGTTCTACACCAGCTACATGTCCTAACATCCCACTGGATGGAACTTTAATTACATCTCCATAAACCGTATGGTAACAGATGACAAGTAAACAAGGTACAAAAAGACAATGCCATGTGCTCCTGTAAGTAACTCTCTCTTCATTTAAAGTTGCAATAACACAAAGTAAAATTAAATATTCCAAACCACTGTTTGAACTTAAGCATTCGACCAAAAAGGAAGAAAAGTGGATGGGGATCAATGAATTATTCTGTCTTGGAGAACAGTTGGAGTGAATATCCACTGACTTGGTCCTATGAGAAATAATAATCCCTAAGGCTTTTTACTTAGGGCTTGTTACATATGCATAATGAGCTGTAAGGGCTTAAATACCACTATGGAGCTGCTGCAGGCTTTTTACAAGAACACACTATCACCTATTTTGCAATGCCTTATTAAAAGCCTTCAAATATGCAGGTCCATTCATTATCTTCACTTAAAGTGAGATTGTTAGTGCCTTTGTCAAAATGGGGAACTAACAGAAAAGTTGCAGTCAATTTGTAAACAAGCAAGAGCTGTCTCTGCGTGCGTGTGTGTGTTCACAAAAGACAGCTTTGTTGAGGTGCCCAGGAACTGGGGTTTCAATGCCTTTCCCTGCACCTTTCAGCTCTACAGAAACCTATCAAAGGACTCTGGATGAAGGGCCCAAATGCATCATGTTGTAAGAGTGACACTACAATATTAGTGAGGAACACAGCTTTACTTTTTGTTCATCAACTTTTAGATGAAGCCGGTTCTGGACTTTCAGTGGGCTTCTGAGCATAATGAATAAGTGCACAGTGTCATTTGGAAAAGGCACAAAAAGGTGGGAATTCAGGAACAAGTAAGGTAGATTTAATTCCATAAGCAAATCCAAGTTTTCTTGTTAGTATCTGTAGCATGCGAAATACACATCCAATGTGAGGTTTTAAGACACGAAAAATCCAGTTACTTTTTTTACACTTTATACAGACTTCTCTGCCTTACTATTGCATAAACTTGGCATTAGGGTGATATTTCAGACACCATGCCAAACCTGACTCTCACTCACAGTGTTCCAAACCCATTTTCTGTTTGCTGAACACATACACTTCAAATTCACATCACTGTAGGTAAAACATTTTAGCACCCCAAATGCCAGCAGGCAAAGGTGAGGAAAAGTAGAGTCTGCACTGCAGGTGATTAAGCATTTGTAGTGGAGGGTAAAGGCAATCCAGCTAGGTCAGAGCTTTCACATTATTGTAGCATGTTCTGTATGTGTAACTGTGCATTGTATACTCCATAAAAGTACAGATCTGGGTGCCAAACTACTGTAGAGGCAGAATTCAAAGAATGGATGTAAGCACAATAGACCGTTAGCAAACCTACCATTGTGTTGTGCTGAGAAGTGGGAGTCCTATGGCCACAGTTCTCTTGTGTCAGCAGAGAAACTGGCTGAAATTCCTCAGAGTGAGGCTTGTTGGGAAAACTCACATGCAAGGGAAGGTGAAAGGCTGGGAGCCCGTCACTCTCCTCTTCTCCCACTTTCTGTCTGCTTGTCACCATGGCTACCTCTCCATCTGCTTCCCCATACGGAGAGGCTGGTCGCTTGGAAGACATCCTGGAAGGAACAAAAGAGGAGAAAATAATGAAACCTCCAAATAAATCCTTAATGCCGTCATTGTGTGGTTAGGGGCCATTGTAACAGAAATGCCTTTTTTGTGCTGGCAGAGAGCAGGAAACCATCCAAATACCACTGCAAAGCATACACAATTGGGAACAATGGCCAAGCAGGTAGCAACAGAACAGTGGCTTGTTTGTTGTGAGAATAATACACTAATATAGCACTCTCTTGTATTCTGGCTTCTTAAACATGAAAATTCACCTAAGACTGTATAATGAAATGCAATTCCTTTACAAAAATACCCATCTGGTTTTGCATTTGCAAGAGACTGTAAGAAGATAGAATGTCTCCTGACACAAGCTATTGTCTACTTAGTTTTTAAGAAATAATCATCCACATGAATTTAACCACAACATTAGAAAATAAAGTAAAATATAATAACTTGTTGGTGAGCCAAAAGTTCTGTGTTTGTAAAACTTCACCCATGTGAACACCAGAGCATTCCAGGCACACTGCAAGCATCTTTTCAGTTCCCTGGGTCTGGGAGAGTTAAACAATTAAACATTTGGGCATTAATAATCTAAGCTTTCTGACAACACAAACTCAGGGTTGTATTAAGTGAAGAGAGCTTTGCTATTAAGACCACAAATATTTCCTATTTATAGCCAGATCAGAAAAAAACACACCTATGTAAATGTAATTTTCATCTCTATATAAAATAAGGATACACAATGAAGACACATAGAGCAGACACTGTAAAAAAAATGTACACACAACCTGAATTTTTTGACTCTGTGACAACATTGTTCTGCCAGTACATGTATTTCTTCAACTTCTAGAAAGACTGAAAAATCCTTATGTCATGGGAAAATGCAATTTTCATCCGAACCAGCCACTGCTGAGAATGTTATAGGGACAATCTGAACCCAGTGCACTTCCAGCTTGGTCTTCAAAATAGAGGGGTCCGACGAAGCATTAAAATGCAGACAACTTCTGGGATTAATTACAGCAATACTATTGAAGAAAATCAGAGTATGTGCAGGGATGATACAGTGGGGCCACTATGCTAAACAGGGGCATCTGTAATAAGACGTGGAATGAGAAATAAGAAATCATCTAGAGAGAGTCAAAAGAAGAAAAGTCATTTCATAGAAAATTGGAAGTTATGAGCAAGAATACTGGAGACTATTGTATGCAAAAGTTGAAAAGACATACTGAAGCAATACTGCAACCTCCTCAAAAATCTAGTATTTATGATTCTAATCACCCCATTTTGATTTTCCACTTCACAGTTAAAAGACTGCATTTCAAAAGCCCAGCAGCCTCTTGAACCATGTGTGGGGCTGCTGTGAGGTGAAGCATGTCCATACGATTTGGCATATTGAGCACGAAATGGTTCTTAGCAGCAGTCAACTGGGTCTGAAAACAAACAGTGACTTTAAACAGTCCTTTGTTAGGACTTACTTTGTTTCTAATGATCTCATTTTGAGCTTTGTCTCCTAAGCCAACTTAGATTATGTACATATAAAANCAAACAAACATAAACACCTCTCACACACAAAAAAAAACAAACAACCCCAAACCCAACCCCTACAGAACCTATATTCAGCTGCACATTGGCTGTTCTGAACACCACCTATTGCCTGTGCACAGCAAAGCAATCTGTATTTTCTATTAATGTTTGACTTAGTCCAACAGACTAACACTTCATACATCCTACCTGACTTCTGTCTTCCAGGCTTTCCCACCTACGTGTCTGCAGTGAAGCATATGCATAAGGACAAAGATCGCCAGATAGACACTTACTGGCGGCTTTCTACTAGTCCACTGAATTCAGTACTTTACAGCTATGTTTGACATTCCAGATCCCAAGCTTTTCTTCTGCAGAAACATGGAACTCCCTCCTGAAGTTAATGTGAATCATTTGTATCCCACATTGCACTGCAACAAGACACATATTTGCTATTGATTCTGAGGGTAATATTTTTTATTATTCATTTCAACGCTGCCTCAACAAAAAATACGGATTTTTACAAAATTTCTCCTTCTGAAAACCAGTACTTAAGCAATTGTCTCAATTTTGGCAAACAAAGGGAAAGAGACACAAAATCATTAGCTCTTCCACAATAACCTTCTATACTTTAGAACATTTCTATTCTATAAAATGACTAAAAACACTGTAAAACACCTACAAAAATCTCCACTACAGTTCACTCCAGCACCAAAATAGGACAGGTGCCTTGCACTGTATTGATGGTTTGCATTACATACAAGATATTCAAACTGTGTTAAAAAGGCATTCTCTGGCCAGCCTAGGACCAGCCAGGTTCTGTCACACCACTTCACAATAAAAATTTGACCAGCATGTTGAAATAAAGCTCTTGTGCTAACTTTGTAATGAAACACAGTTTCCTCTGCCATCAGTTAGCACACTGCAGATCAGCATCGCCGCCACCTTGTCACTGTTCGCAATAGGGATGCTACAATCTTCTGCTGGGAATTTATTAAAACAGGTGAAGGTGGTAACAGAGGTGACCATATCCATCCACTAGCAGTAACAAGTATTATTATGTTTTGGATCTAAAACAAAAACCTATGTGGTGGACTACAGGCAAATCTACAGTGATAGTAGAGAGGGCATGACAAGCTGTTTCCTTCCTCAGGTAGACTATTGAAGGTCCAGCTTAAACTACAAGCCATATGCCCATCGCAATACTTGAAGGGTAACAAATTGCTAAAATGGCTAAGTCAGAGAAGGAGATAATCTGTCTGAGTGTTCCAAGTGACTTAGACAGTCAAACAGATGTATGACATGGCTCAGATGAAGACTGCAATTTGCTCTCATGGAAGCTCTGCCCACAGTCAACAATAGTTAGGCATAACCTGGCCTTTCAGAAATCTCATCAGCCCTTTAACATCGAGGACCAACATCAGAGTTCTGCAGAAATTACTTACTCCTTATGAACACCCAGGTAACTTCCACAAGACAATGAAGATTTAAATAAGTGCGTGCCTATCTACTTTCAGAAGAGTCTTCCAAAAGGACAGTAAGTACCAAAGGTTATGCAGCAAAGAATCAAATTCCTGATAGGTTCCTGAGCAGAAGACAGTCTGATACAAGGTAAATTCATTCACAGATTGTCTTTCATTATTTCTATACCTTTACTGGTCCTTTTTCTGAATTTCAAATCATCCCACACCATGTATCCTTCAATTCTCTTCTTTTCATACATCTACATTTTCCTACTGAGCTAATACTAGGTCTTAACAGATTCTGTATTGTTTATAATAGGGCATCTCAAATAAGGAAAGGGAAACAGTCAAATACTGAGTAACAGTATTATCTGAAACTGAGCACTTTTAAACAGATCGAGGTCTGATGAAGGACTGGAATGGTCTCATCTTAGCAAAGCACTGCAAACATCCTGAATCTACCCTCCCTGATAACATGACAATTTACAGCTTCTATGGCTTCAAGACCTTCTTAAACTAGTTTAAACTCAGATGCTTTACAATAAGAAAGATGTTCCCTAAAACATCAGCTTCCAGACAGAATTAAAAAAAAACAAATCACAAAACCCTAATATACAAAGCCCTCAGAAAAGTAGTAGAAGAGTGGTGGTCCAGATTCTGAATCTAACATAGATTCTGCTATAGAGGAAATACAAATTCAGATCTGCAAGAACTGCATGTTGAACTGTCCTTGATAATTTCTACTGAATATAAATAGCTAAATAGTAAATTTTTAGACAACCTACATCTGTAAAGTTCAGACACAGGCAGTATTCACCCTACTGTAGAGACACATCCAAGTTATGAAGCCTACCTCCATAGCCGGCTTCATCAGTGATTAGGATGGAACTAAAGATTTAGCACCTGGTGAGGAATTCTGATGTGACCCCATTTCTTTTAAAAAGGTTGGGTTTTTTTTCTTGGAAAAGTTTCTTAATGGCCAGAAATTGCAGTCAAAAACATACCTTTGGTTAAACTTTCATTAAACAAATGCTTCTCCTGGAAGCAAAAATGCTGGTTTGGTTGTTGTTCTGTTTTGTTTTCAGGGAAGTAAAATCTCACTCCTATCCCACAGTTGCAACTGTAACATGAATAGGTTCTCCACTCCCCTTCAACTTCCAACAAAGTCTCTGTAGGCTTGGGCTGATACTCTGCGCCTAGTGATCAGCACGGCTAGACTACTTGCCCACTCGGGAGAGGAAGAGCTTCACTGCATCCACATGAATTGTTCCCTCATGCCATCTACAACTATTGGTTCCATTCAAGTAATTTCAGGCTACTAAATAACTTTTTGTTTATTTTTCCCCCTTTAGTTCAGTGCCTTATAAAAGGGATTTGTCCACAGCTTTCATTTTTAATTATTACTCTTTTTAAACAGAATAACATTTAAGGGTCCCCATTACAATTCCATTTGTTCATTGGTTTTTATTTCATACATGATTTTATACCCTAAATAAATATAAAATTATATCCAGTATTTAAGGAGATAGTGCCCTCTAGCATACAACCAGCATCCATCCCAATTTGATGGTTCATGCCATAAAATGTCATAAATTTTATGTCATAAAATTCTAATCTTTTTACATTAAGCAAAATACCTCAGAAACGTTTCAGATACCCACAAAAGCTTTTGGAAAAATGGCTTAGCCACGTCTTCAGAAGTGACAAACACAGATGTGTCAGGAGGAAAAGATATGAGGCCATAAATCTTAACTTGTTGGGAGTTAATTAAGGGATTCATCAATCATTACACAGCTCACCCCATACATACACAGGCAAAATCCCGTCAGCTGCCACAACCCACAGCAATCTACAGGTTAAAAACTCCCAAAGTCCCTGTGTTCTGACTATTTATAAATGACTTTGTATAATCTAGTATTAAAACCTGTAATTATAAAACAGCATTAAAACAGGCCTGGATAATTATAGTTGGTACACTTTTTAAAGAAATAAAAAGCTTTTCCATTCAAACACAGGCTTTGCCTTTTTGACAGCTCCAAGTCCACAGGATGTAGGGGGATGATTTAAATCGTATGTCAAAATTTTGACTGTGCAAGACTTTCTTTCTTTCCCTTATCAAGAGAGGCATTGTTGTTTTCTCACCATAACTAGGCGTGACAGCGCCTGACTGGAATTGCATAGCCAGTTTCTGAATCGGCATGAAAATGTTCACCTCTTGAGTTTCTCTGGCAGCTATAAACCAAGTCTTTCTCATGGGTAGAGTTTAAATTACTCAGAGCCATACATCAGGAGACAGGCACAGAGCTGCATTCTGAAGAGACGCAAAAGGGCACGACAAACAGATCTGATCCTCCAGCGTGGAGGTTCACTCCAGCTATCAACGGCATCAGGAATTTACTAGCTAACACAGCCTGACTCCAAACCAAGTGCTCTGCGCTAAACTGGTCCCAGGAACTTCAGTGGGATTCATTCTGACTCTCTTCCTAGTCTGCAGGGATGTTTCCCTCTAATAATTGAAGCTGGAAATTTTCAGACTCTGCTTTTCCACAGGAAATACTTCACAACTGGAGAGAGCAGCAAAATGACATATATCTAATGTGTAAGTACACACACGCACATCAGCACACCCTTCTCCAAAATGCCAGCAATACATCTGCTTCATCTCTGATCATATTTAGTACTAGTAAAATGGTTTGTATTCCCAGGTTTACTGAAGTGTTGATCTCTCTACAGACAGCACAAGCAAAAGGCACTAGCTAACACTAGTGAGTGTCTCCGTTCCACTCCCAAATTCATTCATTATTTATGTACACTGAGTAACTAGTACCTTCAAAAAGCCCCAGCTCTGTTCGTTTTGACAAGATTACTTGTGTAATAAGGTATTACTCAACATGAGTAAGGGTGGCAGACTCCCACACTCTGTCCCACTGGGAACTGTAAGCCCGACTTGTTTCTACACATACCACTAAAAACAGACTTCACTTGGCAATATCTTTGAGTCATTTACAGCCTGGTTTGGAAATCTTTACTGAAGTAATTCAACATTAAAAAAAAAAAAAAAAGCAAACATTTCTATTCTGCTAATCAATAAAAACTGCACATGAAACACTCTTCACCTGTCAATCACACTGAGATGGGATAATCTGTTAATTATTACTTTCTAAGATCATATCCATCAGCCATCCTTTAAAATGCATCTGTGCTATAAATAATTGTGTTACTCAGAAAGGGGTTTAGTGAACAAGTCACTTTCTGTAAAACAAACCAAGACTGCTATGGCATAACCTGTGTAATGTCTCTGCGCCGTTGTCTATTACCATAGCTGCCACAAGCAATTTCCGCTTCACCCAACTCACTTTCTCCCTTTTGCTTTCCAGATTTCTTCCCTGTCATTATGCAAAGGTTTTCATTGACAATTTGAAGCAAGTTACTGGGAAAGATTCCTTGTGCATGACTTCAGTTGTTTAGTGACATATTCTAGCCTGAAACAAATCAACCTTCAACCCAAAGAGAACTTGTAAGGTGATGAAGGAACTCTCATCTACTACTGCAAAAGGTATTAGCAATTTTTTTTTTGTAGACTGGGACTTTGTATTACTGTCCCTACTGACAAGCAGGCACACGGTCAAAATCAGCTCTGGCACAAGAAGATGCATCCCGGTTTTGTGTGGTACCTGTCAATTTCAAAAGCCTTTTGTGTTTCACTAGTCTGTGTGTCAACCAAAAGAACCAAAAATCTAATAGCACATTTAAAAATCCAGAAGCAACAGGACTAGATGTTACGTCTAAAAAGTATATTTCTAAAAGATAAAAACCTGGGAGGGGGTTGTGAGAGCTTCTGGGAACCAGAACAGGTATGTACTGAAAATGTGGTTACACTCCCAGCAACACGCAACAGTAATGGTGGCATGTCAGAGACCATGAGCATCTATCAGCACAAACTCTGAAACAGCAGGATGCAGTCATTGTTGATGTTTCAAGTAAACTGAGCCTGATCACTGGCTTCTTTCATGCAAGAGACTCTGCTTGGATGATTTTGAATTAAATCCACAAGCTCATTTATTTTCCAGTGCATCCTCAAATTAACTCTGGCTTCTCCCCCCCCACACCTCCCCAGTCTTTGAGAAACGTACCTCCCTCCACTCTTCAGTTCCTCATACTTACCGTTTTTTTACTTTTTATTGTTATTATTATTATTTTACATCTGTCCACCTGTCACAGCAGAAACAGCAGAGTTTTTGTTTTATTTTCAGGTAAAGTTTTAGGAACTGCTCATTGCTGAAGGAACTATCGTAATTACTGTGACATTAGGTAATCATCACTCTTCTGCCTGCTAAACTAGAGAAAGGAATCTAGTCAAATAATTAGAGATTTCAGGTCTTGAAACTTCACTGTGCAAACTAATACTTGGAAATGACAGGAAAGAAGTCAGTCAGTCTCCAGACGCTGAGTGGGAGAGTTGTGCTGCATGCTACAAGGAATCCATACATCACACACAGACGTGCATACCTAATTTCCATTGACATTGAGTGAAATGAAGGCAAAGAGTTGAAAAAGCTTTAAAATTATGACAATTATGAATGACTTATTACAAAGAAATCTGAGGAAGCACGGGCATGTGCTAAAAAGTGAGCTAATATTTAAACTTTTGCGATTTAGAGAGCTTATTCTTGGTCATTCGTAGTCTTTGCCTAATCAAGCTGACATAAAATTTTCTTCAAGCATTATGAAACTGTTTTCCGTAGAATCAACATTAATAAGAATTCTTTCCCAAAAGATGCTCAAATTTCAGTACAAGAAGCCATGCTTTTGATCGAGATGGTAAAATATGACGCAGCTCTTCACACTCTTCCATCGTTTCACTGCTTCAGCGAGAGAGCCAAAGAATCAGCTATCAAACTTCAACCTCCTCCTCCTCCTTTCCTTTCATTTTCCTCACATTTCAAACTGTATCTTAAAATTCCTTTTTTAATGAACAATCACATTTCCTGACCAGTTTGTGTATAATCACAAGCAAAGAAAAACAAGAAATTTTTTTTAAAAGAATAAAATGCCCTTTTTTTCCCCTCTAGAGTTTTTCTACTAGTAAGTTCAGAATAGTGAGTTAATATTTTATGTACATTTATTTCTAATAAATCTATATCTAACTGCAATTCTGAAATAGTTTTTAACATCCCCACTGCTGTTTAAGCACCTGAACTTGAACAATATTATTGTACCATTATTATATATATTCTCTTGCTCCAACTATCACTCACATAGTCACTGGCATCATCTCTATCCCTTTAGAGAAGGTAAATAAACACTGCAACACTTCAGTACATAAACTCATATATATGCTATATGTTTTCTGGTAAAGCTGATCATGCAAGGAAGAAGTATCTACAAATATCCATTCACAGCTTCAGCTTGCATCACTGAAATACTAGGCCTCTAAATAACTTCAGTGGGAGCAGAATTGGGGCTTCAGAGAATTCATGTGCACTGCTCAAGAATTACAGGCACAGTGACATGGTTTTTGCATCTATGCGTATGAAAATAAATATACCTAGGCAGAGTAATGTCTCTAATGGATGTAAACATTTTTCTTTCCAATAGGTTTATTCCAACTGCCTATGACTGTTCAATTGCATTTGTGTGCTCCCCACTTTGGAGAGTTTATATATGACAGGTGCATTCTTGGTCCAGCAATAAACCATCCTAGAGAGCCCAATAAAGAAAAATCAAACTGAACTTGAAGATAAAATGACAGCGAATACATTATTGCCTTTCTATTGTGAAGAAAAAAAATAAATAAAAATTTAACATTCCTAATGTCTAAGCTATTTGAGGTAGAATTTTCAAAGCTGGAAGATTGCTCCAAAGCCCAGATGTTGCTTTTCAGAAACTAGTGAAAATTGCTGCCTCTGAAAAATACTTAGAAATACAGATAGAGTAAAATAAAAAATTGTTGAAATAAACCCAGTTTTACTTGTACCTTCTGATACTCTAAAAAAGGATACGAACACTTTTCATGTGTTCAAGCAGCTTTGCAATCTCCTACTTCAGATTATCCACAGTCTTTCAACCTCTGTTCACACCAATGTCTGCGTAAGGGATAAATCAATCGTGGTATGATGTGAGTACTCCTGCTTCACTCACTGTATTGTATTGTGAAGTCTTCTTTAGTCAGCTGGCAGTTGCTGTATTGTTTTACCACCTTTTATTCACAGAACTGAAAATCTACCTTAAGCAAAGTGTGGTGCAAGCATGTGTTCACTCACAATAGAGGTGGACAAGCCCCTTGCACTACTGTAACTTTCCAATTTCAGAACATTATCACCAGTCTACCAGTGCATGTAAGTAAGCGGATTGACTTCAGCTCACCACTGTCTAAAAGCTGTTTTTTTTTTCATTATCTGATTCAAGAAATGCCTGTCATGTTTCAAGAGAAAGAACAATCATAAGCAGTTGATAATTACCCGGCTTAACAGACATGAAAAGCCTAGATAGTGCTGGAGCTGTTAGCTATGAAAAAACAGCTATTAGTCATACAACATACATATACCCTTGCACAAGAAAGTGTGCATTGGTGAAAACAAACCCTCCAACGTGAAAATGAGAAACTCACAACATACCTTTAGGATGATAAAAAGTCCTGAAAGTTACTTTAAGAAGGTTGCAGTGGCAGGCACTGAAACACCATCACAAAAATATGTCCACTTTGAGAAATCTTTGGAAGTTGAGGGATGAGGTGGAAAGGAGGAGGATAAAGCTTTAAACCATTGTCTTTCTCTCTAGGGAAACTCAGAGGATGTCTGCCTTTCACCTGTCCACAGGTACTTTGTCTACCTTCATGTCTGTGTTCAACAGCAACTCCTATCCAGCTTCACAAAGACCCAGCTGTATAAACCAATGGTGTCAAAGAACACAGTTAACGGAGGGATACAACAGGGAGGGGCGCCTAACATGCTGACCACTGACTAGGCTTGCAAGGATAAAGAAGCCTTGATGGAGAGAAGTAATCATCCACTGCTGTTTATTTTACCTCCTCCAACACATTCTGGAATCTTTTTTGTTTTTTCCATTACCAAAACCATCCCCCACTGAGAGGCCTTTGTGATCTAAAACGGGCAGAGCCCCTCTCTCTTAACACTGGGGAGTTTATGTAGGCAGCTTCATTCAAACACATCCTAAAACAAACATTTGCCTCTTCCCTACATCACACTGCCCATACACTGCCTTCAGAGACACTAAATAAAAATTTTTAATCACCATTAAAATGCTCTTGTCTGGAAGTGTTTTTACTGAGATGTATTAAAACAACTTAGCACAGTCTAAGACACATGTAGTCATGGAGGTCTAGCTTCAGATGATAGGTATAATCTGAAAAACAAATATATATACACTGACGTAAACCTCACTGCTATTGCCATAACAAGTGGTAGAGCAGCTTTCTTGAGAAGACTTCTTCCACTGGGGATACAGATAGTTATATAAGTGAGTCTGAATCTAGATGCTCAGATTCAAAACTTATGTCCTAAGTATTACCAAGAAAATTATCACTGCTTGGAGAATGAGACATTTAAAGGGCACCACTGTCCTGAAGACCTTCAGATTCCTTCAGGCATAAGAGGTGTAGGTAGGTGGTCAGCACCTTAGAATATTAATGTAGTTGTTAAACAAAAACCTAGCCAAGCTTCCTTCCTTACCACTTCTTTCTTCTATTCTATACTCCCCACACTTAGACAGTTTGTTGTTTTACTGAATACATGGCTTTGGACCTGAGAACAATTCAAGTATAAACCCCTATAAAAAGAGCAATGCATGGGCAACAGCAAGCAGATGTTTCTGAAAGCCTTCTGGTGCCAAAAGATGACACTGGAAATAACACTTCTTTACTGGAAGAGGATGTCCAGTCATTCCATGGGTTACCTACTGCAAACAAATTAACTGAATAATTATAGTTACATTAAGCTATGCTACTGCGAAAAAACATGGATTCGGACAGTGACAAACACCTCCATGACACAGGCTGATGACAGGCTCTGTTTTCGAGTGTACCTGGCTGATCTGGATACAAAGCACCACTTAGAGTGGGCTTTTCTTGTTATTAGTAGTCACCTGGTAAGCTCTACAGTCGTTTGAATGGTACACAGGATAATGGACTGGTTTACTGAAATCTCTCACAGAAATGTAATCCTGCAGCAGCATAGCAATGGCCTTTAATTCTGACCATTGCTGAACAAGCACCTACACTGAAACTGAACAGGTAGTTCACTGCTGAACATCCTCTCTACCTCAGTAGGGGCTAGGAAAGCAGGACACAATATTTTAACAATTCAGAAGACAACAACAACTTCCTGTGCGACTCCACATAATTTATCAAATCTTTCTGGCCCCCAGTTTTTCTGCTTCTACACAGGAGATAAGAATGTCTAGCTGCCTTTATAAAAAGATCTGCAAGCACCAATTTTCTTTTCTATTTTTTGTGAAGAAAACATTTTATTGGTGATAGCCATTTGTATTACTTGCCTGTATCATTGATTCACCTGAAGTCTTTCTACAAACTAACACACAAGCAAGAGCAAATATTAAACACTCTATTCTGCTACTGTGTTTTGGAACTGCAAAACTCAGTTTCTTCACACAGTCCTGCCAACAGATCTCAAGAATCTTATTAGTTTTAATTATTACTGTATTTATGCAAATATTTATTTATCTTTCCCTTCTGGGCAGTGACAGTGGAGGGGAGGAGAAAAAAGAGGAAAAAAAAAATTAGCCCCAAATCAAAACCCATCCAAAAACCTCTAAACTAAAAAACACAACAAAACCATTTAGCACAAATGCCATTGAATCCTTTATATCACACTGTCCAGTTCCACTGGATCCCCTGCTCTGTCCTTCACACAAACAGAAACTCGCCCCTTGCCAGGTAATGCCATAACAATTTACAATTACTAAGCAGTTTTCACTCAGGAAAACTGTTCTAAAGGCACCTCACATACCTTCATCAGGAAGTACTAATGGCAACACCCATTTCACAGATGAACCATTACAGACGCCAGTTTGGCTCTTGTTTACTCACAAAACTGCCCAGTACTGGCACTCAAGTCAAGTCAGAGCTCTAACCCACCCCCTCACAGCACATCAGGGGCAAATTCAGACAGCAAGCCGCAAGCTCTGGTTTCCAGTTTCCCTTATTATGCAGTAGCTCTGATGACAATTTCTCAGCACAATGTAAATGAGGCATACTGCATTCACCACATGCACCACCAAGAGAATGATGGAAAGCTAAAACCAGCCCACTTTCCAACCTCTGTCCTGGACAACTAATTACAAAGTCACACTAAAAAGACACAGCACACTAGAAAAGGTAGTTTCTATATTACAAGAACTTGTACCTAGCTACCCATCCCTTCATTCACAAAGGAAGCAAAGATCCTTCTGATTCGTTTTTTTTCCTTTTAAATGGCTCACAGAGGTGTACCAGATTTAAGCTTTAAGAACACCAACCACGAAACGAAATCTCAAAAACACAAAACCAATGCTAGAGGAACATTTTTAACCAACAGCCTACTTCTGGTTCCACTAATCTACTCACAACATGGACAAGATATACAGTTGTACACTGGGATTCCCAGATGGTATTTTAAGACTGGAAAAAAAATCCCTCTGTGAAAGAGTTCACCAGATCTACAGAGCTTGGTTTTTTCCCTCCTTTATCTTCTACTGTCTTCTCATCTTCCACATCCATCCTTGCCTTAATGGGGAAACATCAGAAAGTGCAGCTATCACCACAATTTAGACCTGTATCACCCTTTTTTCTGCTTCCCCCCACTCCCATTCATGCCACAGATATAATGCAAAATTCAGATTTATAAAGATATGAAAGTGTCAAAAACATGGAGTTTGTCTTGCTGTAAGAGATCTTAAAATACGCTTCAGTATTAAGAGACCTATAGCCTCTGACTAGAGCCCATCTACATCTCTTACACCTATATACCTCTAAAAACTTCAACCTACTTCTATCCTTTCATTTATACAATTTACTAGAGAGTTTTCTGTGCTTGCACTACTCTTTTCATCCATAAAAGCACTTACAAATGTTAATTACCCTTCGCATATCACTTCTATGAAGTAAATAAGGATTATTATCCCCTCTGAAGTAAACACGGATTACTAACTCCTTTTTACAGACTGAGGAAACAGAGAAGACGACTTTAAGTGGTCTGCACACCACAACGCAGAGAGACAATAGTGAAGCATGGATTAAGATAGAGAAGTTCTCCATCCCATGCTCAGACTATGACAGTCTAAATCTCACCCTTCTATTTGCAAATGATACTCTTAGCCAAATTGTTTCTGTCTGCTGGCTGATGATCAAATATTTAATACATGCCATAAAATTAAAATATGAACTCTACAGCAGTGCCTCTTATTTGTCATGCCCCATTACTTAGACCGGGTGCTAACATGTGCCCATATGATGGTTTTCAATTTTATTATAGTCTCTATTTGCTCACTCACTTAAGATGTTTAAAGAAGAGTTGTATGGATTATCAGACAGTCTGAGAAGTTCAGTTCAGAGCTCTTCAAACACATTCATTTTCATCTTATTAGCACAAGTAAAGCAAAAGCCTTAGGCAGGTAATTTACCATCCAGTTTATCCAAAGAGACTTCTAAAGGAAAAGTCAACCTTTGTAAATTGTTTGTGATAATCTTCAAATTGATCATTAATTATCAGCTGCTACTAAGCGTTTCTTCCCTCAGCAGCACTGTGAAAATAATGCATTTCTCAGGAACTCAACCATTGTTGTTATTGCCACCTGCGTAAGCAGCAATTATTAAAACCAGAGAAGTTACATGGCAGGTAGCAGCTCTGCTGAGTGAGTCCTGTCCAGCAACTCCATTTTCCAGGCAGTTTAAGAATGAGTTATCCAACAAGAGGAAAGCATTAATGCCGTGTTTCACATTCTATACCTCCCCACATATAGTAGCACTTAAAATTAATTTGGACCCATTGGACCATGCTTAACAAAGCACAAACTGGTTTGTACTGCCAATCTCAACGTGATATATAGAAACTTCATTTCCTCTTCTTGTACTTCTCTCTTGTATTTTCTTCTACTAGAAGTGAGTGTTGACAATCTGACAGGAAAAATCTACCCAAAATCTACCCAAATCTCAGCATTCTTTGTGAAAAAGAACAGAGGAAGAGATACCTGCAAGTAATGCAGATTAGTGTTAGCTACCCTTGGGTCCACATGACACAGAAACAGAAACTCCAGAATCTTCACGTGCAAGACACTGCTCACCAAAATGCACCTGAGCCTTGACAGAATCTTTTTTCTTTCAATAAATTTGTTGAAAGATCATCCAAGTCCAACCCCACTGCCAGAGCAGGATCACCTAGGGTATGTCACACAGGAACGCATCCAGGCAGGTTTGGAATGTCTCCAGAGGAGGAGACTCCACAACACCATAGGGCAGCCTGCTCCAGTATTCTGTCACCCTCACAGTGAGAAAGTTTTATCTTATATTCACATGGAACCTCCTGTGCTCCAGCTTGCACCTACTGTCCCCTGTCCTGTCATGGGACATCACTGAAGACCCTGGCCCTGTGCTCCCAATACTGCCCTTCATATCTTTGTAAACATGAGTGAGGTCGCTCCTAAGGCTGCTCTGCTCCCAGCTGAAGAGCCCCAACTCCCTCAGCCTGTCCTCAGTAGAGAGGCATTCCACTGCCTTCAGCATCTTGGTGCCTCTGTGCTGGACTCTTTCAAGCAGTTCCCCGAGATCCTTCTTGAACCAAGGGGCCCAGAACTGGACAGAACATTCCAGATGTGGTCTCACCAGGGCAAAGTAAAGGGGGAGAAGAACCTCTTTCCAGCCCTTCTAATACACCCCAGGATGCCAGCATTGCTGGGCACGATACACTACATGATGTTTTCAGAATATTGGGCAATACTATGACCAATGTACAGCATCTGACATGCTCACAGTTCCTACTTCAACTCTGTTGAACTTATCTGCCTGTTAAATTTACTGGAGCAGCCTTGGATGTCAGGCACCTTGTACCTTCAGCGGGATCAAACACACCTGACAAATCATATTTTAAAAACCCGTTTCACCAACCATGGCAGCAATAAACTGCAAGTCTAGTGACAATTTAATTGTGTACTGTCACACACACCATAGTTCAAGGAAACAAAGCATTAAAATTAAAGGGAAGACATAGCAGGTAATGAAAATTTTTAGAAACGTGGAATCCCTGGAAAATGCTGGATGGTGATGAAGCATGTGAGTATATTTTTCTTTTTAAATGGTCTATAAGTTAAAAAGAAATAGATGGGTGAAGTACCCACCACCACCAGCTGTAGGTTTAATACAACAACTGAAGATTTTTGCATTTGAGACTAATGGTCCCAGCAGCACTGCAATGTACCTCACTGGTTTTGCAATAGATGAAACGTTGGATAATTCTACATCTGTGCTACCATGGAATATCTAACATACAGATACACGGGGAAAAGAATTTGTTCACATTAAAGAGAGCTGACCCAGGTCCATCAGCAGCACTCCACACTGAGTCCTGATGATTCCAAACCAACGGGATTATTGTCATAAAGATGAAAAAAGGCAACAGTAGCATAGCTAAAGTAAGAACCATCCCTCAAAGACAGTTTTGCTCAGGCTCTCTCAGATTCATGTAATTTAGGACTACAACTGTAGCACAGGGTCTTTTAAATGATGTATATGAAAATTCTGGTTCAAAGGGCAAGAAGCCTGAAATGGAATAATCTCTTGCAGAAAAATGAGATACAGTCCTGCTAAAAATGGAGTAGATTTGTATTTTCTTCAGCAAGATGGTGCCAACAAATGGGCCACTGCTCTTGAAGCGGTTTGAACTTTACATACTGCCAGTGAAGAAAACACAGAGATCCAAACTATCAAGACGCAATTCTGTCCTAGACTGGAGTAATGTTCAGTGCTACCTCCTCACTAGACAAGTCCAGAGTGCTGCATCCACAGACAATCATCCATGCAATTTTTTCTGTTTCACTTTTTAATTTGAGGGCTCTTTACTACTGCTTTTCTAAGTCCTGCAGAATCAGCTACTCCATGGGCCACTGAACAGCATTTCAGTCTAGTCACACACCATACAAAAATGTACTAATTGCAGAATCAGATTTGACACCCCTGGGATACACACAACTAACTTCGAGGATCTAACCTGACCACGGGAGGAACAAAATGAACATTCTACAGAAAGGTAGGTATTGTCAGGAGAAGAATTTAACCTGCTGCAGGTGAATGTTGGTCAGCACCCAAGAGCACAACAGAACTCTGCCTGCCTGTCAGATTCTGCGCTAAACTTGTAAGACTGGAAATTAAAAAATGCGCTCCAAAGTGCAAACAAAACACAGTTTAGGGAGAGAAAATAAATCCTGTGTTGCTAGCTCTTTTCACTAGATCTACACTAAAGACTCTCGATGTATGCTTAATAGTGGAAGCCAGACTTACCAGTAAACAATTTAATAAATCTGGTTACATAAGCGGTAACAATTCCTTGGTTGGTAATGAACAGTATGATATCAAAGTTGTCATCTCTTAAATAGAATCTTGGTTGATTTTCTGAACATGAGTAGTCCTGATTAATTCAATTGTGTCCTCAGTGTGTTTAATGCCTGTGTAGATACAGGAGAAGGAAGTCTTGCAAAGGTCTCTCTGAGGATTGAGTGAGCTTTGAAATTCTAACTTGGGTGATGTTATATGAAATAGAATACAGCTTACTTGCCAGGAAGCAATAAAAGTGAACCCAGTGAGACTGCTCATGTGAATACATCTTAGCAGAATCAGGGCCCACACAAGCCACAAGGGAGGATAAACTTAAATAAAGCATTTCAGTATAACCATTCTTTAGTCTGTATTAGTAGCTAACATCTGAGGAAAGGAAAGGTTTGCTTCTTGGCAATAGTGTGGTGTTAATGTAACACAATCTGTTAAATGAAAAAGCAAAATTAATTCCAATTTGGTGTCTTCACATTTCACACTCCAGAGACTTACGGACTGAATGAAAGACAAGAAGGGGTAGGGAAAATTTAGGGGATTTTTCCATACTAAATTGCCTATTTCTTTGAATTTCACCTAAGTCAAGATGCAATCTGAAGGAAAAATAAGGAAGGTGTCTCATTTATGTAGGTATTTCTTAACGTATGCCTACAACGGCATAAGAAATGTCTGCCTCTGTCCATCTTTCAATGCCTACTCCCCCTCTTCCCATCTTTCACTGTCTACCCTCCCTCTTCCCCTTGTTCTCTCCACAATTCAGATGTTTAGCCTTAATTCATCCTCACAGTGAGGAATGGATTAAGCAGAATTACTTACTGCTATGTCAATTAAAGAGGAATTAATTACAACTTTGCATCTTGTCCCTCTAAAACTGCAATTTTGTCTACCAAAACAAATCTGAATCTACTTAAGTGGACAGCTGCAAACTTTCAGGAGGACACAGATACTAAGTGTTCCTCTTGCTGTATTCATACCTCTGGCTACAGTGGGGTATCTTCACCTAAGTTCTTCTCCAGGCAAACACATTGCACTACTGAGTAGTACTCCTTGTTACTGCAATTCCCTGTGCATGTAAAAGGGGACAGTAACAATACCTACTTGTCAGCAGCACTGTGCAAGTTAATCCCCTAACATTTGCAAAGCACCTTGAGATATTAGCACAGAGAGCACATCAGAAGTACAAACTGTTATCAGCATTGTAATAAACTGGGGCATGTTCCAATTAAACTGTTCCTAGTGAACTCCCTCTGGACTTCAACTCAGGACAATGTTGGCTTCTGGAGTTACACATACAGTGTCCAAACCGAAAAAAAACAAAACTGGAAAGGTACACATAACTTATTTCTTCAGTAGATTTTTTTTTTTTTTCCCCCCTCTGAAGAACTCCTTCTCCATACCACCCACCACCCAGATTCACTTCCAGGATAATTATACTCTGAAACACAACCAGCATAAAGATGATTATAGCATACTGAGTCAAGGGAAGGTCTAGTCAAATAAACAGGTTTACTTCCTTTGGTCTGTCTCTCACTCTTTTTTTTTTTCCCCCCACTCAGCGAAGAATCTCAAAACCTCTACAGCCACACACCTTAGAAAAGACTAAACCAGCTTCTGTTTCCCTTTTTTGCCATTTCTGTATGCTTCCAGCTGCACTGGAATATATAGATATTGCCAAACCCTCCTGTTGGCCCTTGTTACAAACAGAATGAAGCAATGCCAAATGACCGATGACCACTACTTGGAAAAAAAGATTAAAAAATAAAATAAATAAATCTAGAATCCAAATTATTTATACTATGTCACCATCCCTTTACAATGCAAAAAGCAGGACAGAAAGCAGTGACGTGCCTCTCACACACATTTACTCACATAAGTAGTATTCGCTCCCTTTCCATTCCTTCTTCCATTCCCTTTTTCACTCCACCACATTTTGCAGACCAGTGTTGCATAGTGAGGCTGTACCACCTTAAAGAGTTAAAAGCTCATTTTGACTTCAGCATCTTCTGAAGCATGCAAGGAGGATGCCTAACCCTGAAAACTCCTCACATTTCCAGCTGCAGCTGATTCCAATAGAAACTCTTGGCACCCCATTTTGAACTTTACAACCTTAGGATAATACATATATAGAGAGATAATTAATTTATTAGGTAAATACATCTCTATATTGCATCTATCTGTTTTAATGTATTATAAATTATGTATCTCTTTCTCTAATTATTGTGCAATGATTTTCTGTAAGCCCACACACTGTGAGACTAAGTTCTGCTTTGGTAGTTTGGTACTACCTACTGCATTATAAAGGGACACCTCTGTATGAACAAAATATGAACGTAAATATCTCTTTCTTGCACAGAATAAATGTAGTGCTGCCTATTTGGACAAATCATCATATAAAGCAGAAAAAGAGTCACCCAGAAAATGTCCCTTGACTAAAACTTTTTTTTTTTTTTTTTAATATGGTTATCCTGAGATTGTGTTTTTATAGTCTAGCATTTTTTAGCATACCAAAAAGAGCCAGTATTTACCTAAAGCAAAATATTTTAGTTTAGTTCTTTGCCATTATGTAATCCAGTCCACTTGTCACATCTATACAGCCTGCATCATTACTGACACAGCTATAGGAGTAATAACATAGATCAAGCTTCCATCCTTCTCCTTATATGAGTTATAGAGAAGAACGGGATACCTCAGCCAAATTATTATTAAGGGTGTATTTTCAAAAACCAGAAATCAATTGTTCATCACTGTAATTGACTGTGGTCATTCATTATATCTCTGCTGTAGATCCTACTTTGCTTTATAGGAAACGAGTCATAACAACAGGCATTACAAATATACTGCAGAAGTTTCAGCTCTCTGTTAGTTTTCTGCAATTCATGATAAAAACAGTCACAAGAAAAAAAAAAAGGATGAAGCAAACAGTGCTGATTTGCTGGTACAGTGACATACTGTTCCAAAACACCTTTTCTGGGACTTGTTTCTCATACAATCTGATAACATTTATCACCAGTGTTCTCTGGCATCTGACTCCCACTAAAGGTTTAGAAGCTCAGGCTTGATTATCTGAACACAAGGGAAGACAACAAATGCAGATCGAAGAGGTTCTGAAGGACCCACACATCTAGTAGGCATATAAAATTGCAAAAATAGGATAACAAGCAGTTTTACACACCTAGAGCTTTGGAGCATCATGGCCATATTGTGTTGTTTTAATTTTATTCCCTAAATAACTAAAAAAACATAAATTAAAAAAAATCATTAAAGTCATGATTCAAGTTTTCAGACTTAGTAATGCCCATTAACTAAAAAAAGGAATTAAAGAAGAAACAAAACCAGACAGTGCAAACAAAGAGGCAATCAAAAGTTTAAAAATTTCAAACCCCTTAGTACACCTGGGGAACCCAAGAACATAGCCTGTCCAGCCAAAGTGTGCAAAGGGACAGTATGAATCTCTCTCTGTTTATTATGCTGGGTGCCTTACCTCAAAATTACATGTTGAGAGAAAGTCTGTGGTCTTCTTGCCTATCTAGATACTCTGGTAGATTTCAATGTCTGCATTATATAACCTGTAAGGTATTACCCATGTTCCACTCCCTTTTCTACAACGGTACTCAGCAATAATGCTGCCTTTCACTTACTAGTGCCTCTATTTCACAGGACAAAATTCTGACTTGGATTGTTAGCAATGTAAAACACATCCTACTACCAACCAAATGCAGCGATATTGAAAAAAAAAAGTTTACCAAATTATACTCAAATGAGCCAAAATCTGTCATTTCACTGATGTCATGTACACCCATTTAAGTTTTGCACAATTGCTTCTTCATTCCTGAAACATGAAATCAGTCCAAGGGGACTCTAAGCTATGTTGTATTTTCCATATTTTACTTCAATAAAATATTGCAAATACGTTACCATGTATCTGGGATTTTTCCTGCAATCATCATAACCAACCAATGTTGTCATAATGCCACCACAAACCACAGCTATTACCTCATACAAGAGCACAATGTTTTGGCAATGCAGTGCAAATAGTAGGAACAACTTCACCATCATCTTCCAAAATAGTTCTTTGAACACATATCCCCAAAAAAAGTAGCCAAAAACTGCTCTGCCACTTCATTCCTTCCCTCCACCCTCTAGATGAAATGAGAAGAAAGCAGACAAACAGGCAGTGCCCTCTCCTGTCTCCCTTGTTCTTAAAAGGCTCTGGATGACAGTCATCCACAGTTAAATCACGCTGAAGACAACAGGAAACATTCCAAAATGCGGACAAATTATACACATCATTTAACCTGAATGCTCCAGAAGAAAGTTTAAGAAAAGCAAACCGTTTAGTATCTGCTCTTACCACAAGTTCTAGCCAAGTCATGAGATGGGCTGAGGCAACACCTAAATAATACCAAAACCATAAATACCATCTCCTCTTCATGTGGAAATTACATTGTCGATTACAGTGGAAAAATATGAAGATAGGTGAAAATTACTTTGTGACCATCCTGATCTTGCAGCAAAACCAAAACCTACAGAACTTCAAAAGAGTCAGAGCTGCTTAGAGCCTAAGAGGGCTGGCCTTTGTCTGTTCAATCTACCATGTTCCTTCTCATACTTTACTCAAAACAGTTTCAAGCAACTTATTGTTAATAAGGATTAAACCTGCTTAACTGAAGTATTTTCAGAGATCACACCACTATCAGGCCTGATTAATCGGTCTTGAAGTTTACAGCAGCGAGGTTGTACTCCTCATATATTCTAAATATCTCCATGTATTTGCATTCTGGATTCTTCTTCAGTGAAAACCAGCGCGTGCAAAATAAATTCCACAATCCCACATCTTGTATACAAAGGGCATCACACATATCCTGCAACTTAAGCTATTCTCCTGAAACTATCTTAGTCTCACACAATCACACTTCAAACACCCCATATGTCCAGCTTGGTTGTTCCTCCTTTAAAAAGCTAATAAATGTAGCAGTTAGATGCAACTGCATTCCATCTACAAACAATTATCTGCAGTATTCTATGCCAGCAAAAGCATGGATAGGAATCACTGAGAAGGCTTCCGCTTTATTTTCTTACTGTTTAATGGGCACAATCCAACACCCAGGTTAAGTCAATGAGAGTCTCCCGACTGCTTTCAGTGGGGGCCCGATGATCACACATCAGTGTGGCACTCGTCCAAGAAAGCCAAATGACCAGCCTAACTACTGCTATTTACACAATAATGCAAAGATAGAGGAAGAACAAACTTCCCATGGTGTTCCTACTACCCAGGGCTGCAGAAGAACCAGTAATAAAAGCTTTAGAGATGAACACAAACACTGCTCTCTTGACTTACTTAGCCACAGAATCACAGAATGGTAAGGTTGGAAGGGACCTCAAGGATCATCTAGTTCCAACCCCCTGCCACAGGGACACCTCCCACTAGTACAGGTTACTCAAGGCCTCGTCCAACCTGGCCTTGAACACCTCCAGGGAGAGAGAAGCCACAACCTCCCTGGGCAACCTGTGCCAGTGCCTCACCAACCTCATTGTAAAGAATTTCCTCCTAACACCCAGTCTAAATCTCCCCTCTGCCAGTTGAAACCCATTGCCCCTAGTCCTGTCATTGCAAGACCTTGTCAATAGTCTCTCCCCAGCCTTCCTGTAGGCCCCCATCAGATACTGGAAGGCTACTATAAAGTCTCCTGGAAGCCTTCTCTTCTCCAGGCTCAAGAGCCCCAACTCTTTCAGTCTGTCCTCATAGTCCTTGTCCTCTTTTTAAAGACCATTAGTAAGAGTATTCAACTCATTTGCTGAGAATGGGAGTGCCACAAGGCACTGCGGTGTATTTCCAAACAGATCAGCTGCATGAGCCAGACAATGAAAACCACCCAGAACTGTGAGGCAATCAAAGGGACACATGAGGTGTTTGCACTGGCTGACTCACATGCAATTCTTTCACACAATTTTTTACTTCTGTACAAAATTCATGCACTATTCCTACAAACACATCCATTCTTTCCTCCTGCATTCCATGCTAAACGCAACATCAGAAACTTTGAAAACACAGATGTTATACAACCTTTGAAATGCAGGAAGCAACTTTATTCTGGAGACTTCCCAACCTGCACCTCAGGCTTCCCAGAAGGCACACACTGCTTCACGGAATTTCCAAAGTCCCATACTGACACACAAGGTATCTCGCTTTGCCTCATCACCCAGCCCAGAACAAAGAAACTCAGCAGACTGATACTTCATAGCCACCTGGCACCTACAGATTGTGAATCTCACCTTATTTTTGAGTATGACCAGACCACAAAGAGAACTTAAGTCCAGCCTCTGAACCTCCTCATTCATTGCCAGCTTTAATGCAACTGTAACCTGATGGAAACACTGAACCAGCCTAAAATTGCAAGGAGCCACCCTAGATCTACCAAGTGTAACCTGCTTTGCAAATCACCCTCTCTCCATCTCAAGCTTTTCCTAAGTAAGCTGTTTCAATTTAAGGAGAAGGGTGACACAATGCCACAGTTAATTTAAATCCAAAGGAAAGAGGCCAGAAAGAAAGGAAGAAGGGAGAAAAAAAAAGAAAGAAGAGAGAGAGAGAGAGAGAGAGAGAGAGAGAGAGAGAGAGAGTGCGCAAGGTTCAATTCTTATTAACAGTGTAAGGGAACTAAGTCTTACCAGCATAGGTCAAATTAAACAGTTCAGGGACCTGGTTTGAAAGCTGGCATTTTAATAAAAAAGGGGACAATTTGAAGGTTGTTTAAAATTGTAACTGCACTCTTAAACCCTCCACCTCCTCCTTCTCCCAGGCCTTCCTCCCACACCACCAACTGCCATCTCAAATGTACCTTGACGTGAACTAACTCCAGAATTCCTTTCCAACCACAGTGGGTTAGAGGAATCTACGGAAAATAAATTGACAATAAATATGATTATATTACCTAAAGAGAGGAGGAAGGGAAGCAAAGAAAATGACCAGTGTTGACACTGGTCAAGGAGACATTTCCCTCTGAAATTTCCAAGAACATGAGGTCTGAATAGCAAAGGTTTCATTATGAATCCACTCACAATGCTTCTTACAGAATTCCTTCTCAATCGTCCCTATATACAGGAGCTTGCTCTTGTGCAACCATTAATGCTGAGCAGTAGATAGGCTGCTATTTCCCACTCTTGATGAAACCCATTATATGGCATGTAACATGAAGAACTGCTTCTCTAATAAGATGGTTAAGTAAATTCAATAGAGGTGCCATGGGAAGGCATGGTGATAGTGGTTGAAGAACTGGTTTGGGTTTTGTTGTTTTATTTTTTTTTCCATCTGGATGACTGCTCAAAAAGGGACTCAAAATTTTCTTAAGCTTAATGGGTTTATTGTTTTCATCTCAACCTGTGAGAATAGTAGGTCTCCAAATAAAACTGTAGAATGAATGCTCAATTGCTTGTTGGGAGAGGGCGAAAGGAAGGAGAAGAGTGGAGGGAGGGAGGGACAGACAGTCCAGGCATAACAGAGGACTGCAAGTCTATTAGTTTGCTAGGGCTATTAAGTACTGTTAAGACTTAATTCATGCACATTATCAGATTTTTGCTGTCTGTACATTATGATTCATCTAAAACTATGCAGAAGCTTTTAAGTTTCCAGTATTATCATCACTTTATCCACAGAGATCCAACTTTATCTTTCTTTCATCATCTTAGATGATCACAAAAAGGCAGACTCAGGCAAATAAAATGTAATAGTTTAAAAGCTGTATTATCTTAAGACCATGTAGCACAGAAAAAAAGAAACCTTTACAAAATGAGAGTGTAAATAACAATTAGTCTTTTTATTCACCTTCCCGACAATTCGGAAGCAAACAATCCAGCCCTACTTTTAAACGAGAAGTACATTTATTGTGAAAAGCATCCAGCAATATAACAATCTGACACAAGCAGCTCTCTAGACACAGCAGCAAGGAACCTTTAGCCCTGTCCAAAGGTGTTAACAATGCAGTACTAATGTGACACGGCACTAAATGGATGGCCAAACACAAGAGGCTTTGTTACATGCAGGGGGTTTTCGTCATCTTTTTCCATACGTGCACCCAAGGGAAAAAAATATCAAACCCTTTCAAAGAAGAAAAGCAAAGAAGAAACATATTTTGTTGTGCATGTTTTCAGGATAAAGCTAGCAAAGGCAAATCAATATTTGCTAACAAAGAGTGAAAGATCCAAAGAATTTTGATTGTTCGTACACTGCGATTTCTTCCACTTAACATACGTGAGAAAAGCATGGACTGGTCAGTGTATCAAATTAATATACATCACAATTTCCTCTGAACACCCAAAATTTTAAAATACATTTCATGAACAGGCTTTTATGAAATATTTTGTCAGTCTCATTCATTCTAAATAGATAAATTGGGTCAAACTGATTGTATTACACACCCACAATTTATGCTATCAACTTTACTTTCTACCACCAAACTACTAATGGAAAACTGTGGTCCTGATTTAAAGCTGTAAATTCAGATCAAATGGGAAAGTGTTAAATTCAGAAGGGCTTTTGGTCCATTAACTTCCATGCTGATTTGACACGCTCCGCAGTGCTTGGGCAACAGACTCTGCTATACAACATATTCCTAAGCAAACAGTGCTTTGTGTCATAAACCATCTGGGGTGTCAGTTCTAAGGGCCACTCATATAAACTCCTATGATACACTTGGAAATGCTGAGGTGCAGAAGAAAAACTTTTCTTCGCTACAAAATCCCTTTTGCAAGGGTGAGGGGATGCTGCCATTGGAATAACGGAAGGCATAAAATTCTGGCTAAAGCTGTTGTTTTCATTATTCCACTGAAGAAAACCATTGGATACAGAAGCTTTCTAAAAACACTATGATTTTTCGAAGGTACCAATAAAAGTGATACCATTCATAACCTGGACAGTGCTCCCTTTCATATCAGAGCCTATAGCTGCAAAGCTAAGTGCCAAGCAGATGGTTGAAATCTGGTTTGTATAAAAAGTGTGTGCAGATACGTGGTTTTTTTAGATTGAGTTCTTTGTATTCATATTCAGGCCTAGGTTCTAGCCATCAAAACACTGGCACTGAAGCAATCATTAGCAGCATTTTAGACAACTGGCAACTAAGGTATTCACAGTTCTCTGCAAAATGTTCAGCTAATATCTCCCAGATGTATAATTAAGGCAAAAGATCATCTTCTTAAATTGGTATCAGTGCTTTGGATGGCCTTTCAATAGACTGCAAATGCATGTAAAAAAAAAAGCTATTTTTTATTTATCTTTTTTTTTTTTTTTAATGCTGTTCTAACTTCTATTATGCTCTAATTTTTTTTATAGCTGCTTTTAAAAATACAACCTTTCATGCCAGACTCTGCCCAGGTATAACAGCAGCAGCAGCATTAACCTTCTTTTACTCTCTCTCATAAACACCAAGAAGGAAAGTCTATAAATCATTTCAACAATAAGGTTCTTTCTTATCTGATACTTGTTTAGTTTATTTAACATGGAAACATAGTCTGTGCTACTCTGGAGGAATCCGCTCCAGAGAAGTCAGTGAGGCCTGCAAGAATCCACTGCTGAATCTGCTGCTGTTAGGCTGGACAACCCATGGTGAGCCATCTCAATCGCAGGTACCTCAGTTGACTCATTTGTAAGTAGGTTGTTTATTACCACAAACAGCAAAACCAGAAATGCTTACCAGCATGGGAGTCTGCTTTCTGCCTGGGGTTCTCATGGAATCTGGGAACTGGTGACAATAATTTGCCTGGTGACAAATTAACAGAGGTCACACTTTTGACAAGCGAGGTTATCAAACAAATGCATATTTGGAAGAATGCATTTTTGTGCAGCGGCTTCGCTTAAGACCTTGATGGCCACAACTGGGAATTGTTACCTTAGGAAATGCACAGTTTCAAAGCAAAGATTGATTTTGCACACAGTGCCAAGTCCACTAAAGCCCAGATGTTAGCCCTGGCAGAACTCAGACACATTTTCATCACCTTCATTTTGATCATTCTAATCTGCCAGGGATACACACTTACGGTGAGCAGACAGTTAGCATGTCTTTAAAGCACACCGATACAGAACTTCTGAAGCCTGAAGATTTGCAGAAGCCTGCGGAAATCTCTCCTGACGTTTCAGAAATGTCGGCGGCATTGCAACTGATGGAACTTTCCTGCAGATCAAGGAAAGTCAGGTTTCTGCTCAGTGAGCTCCTCCCGAATCACCATTTCATGCCACTCTGGTTTAGTAGGGGGAAAAACATCAGCCTTTTTCATAGGGATGTGCAGCATATTAATTAGGTCTATATTTTTAGGACCTGACACTGAACTCAGTGCCACTGAGTCCAAACAGAATGAATGGACACATTTTTTGAGAGGATACCTTGACTAGCCCTATCACAAAAAAGGTCTTTGTGAACACGCTGCTGAAACACTATGGAACATGCCCGATTATAAACCATTACCTTGAAAGTAGTCTCTTTAAAAAAGCTTATCAAAGAAAATAACTTAGTAGCTCAGTCATAGCTTTCATAGGCTACAGAGACCAAATCCAGCTGGGACTCCTAGGATGTTGAGAAATAGCGTGTAGTAAAAGATGCAACAGAGACTAGACCAAAAATCTACCTGCAGACCTCAGCAGGTATATATAAAAAGAGCTTAATAGAACTTTCACCATGAAAAAATAATTCCTCTTATTAATAAGCCTGTATCATTTTCTTCATTTTGGATGTCTGTCACACATTTAAAAAAAAACCAATGTCAAATATGTGGGTAAGAATCACAATGCATTTTGTGTTCTGCATTCTGGTTTCTCCTTTTAAGCTACCTGGTTTGCTTGCTTGTGGCTGCCTACATTTCTGCTTTCAGTGGACTCTGTTCTGTTCTTCACATTAATAGTCTCCATGTGAAGAATTTTTTACTGGACTTCCCTAGTGCCTGATCTGTAGGTTATAAAGCATATGACAGCCCTTGTACATATGGCTGAATATGTTAATTGTTCTCCAGTACGAAAACTCTACCTGACCGTGAGCAGCACACGCTGTCTCTCAATTTACTGCTTAAGCACCGTGCATCTGCTACTGACTCCAGCTCTCTGAACTTGCCTCCAGGTAGGGACTTAGTTTAGAAGCACACTCAGATAATTGCAGGGACTACAGACTGTATTCCCTCCCAGCCCTTAGTGATGCAGCTGGGGCTGCAAATATTTCTTTATGTTATATTATTAATTATACTCCAAAGTCCCTATTTTACATATTTATTTGAATATTATAGTTCATCTTGCTAGAATGAAACCTTTAGAAATAATTGGATAGACAGGAGTCTATAATTTGCAGTTCTTAGGATCTCAAGAAGGAAAAGAAGGGTCGCAAGGTTAAAAGACAGGACAGCAGTCAGTGTCTCTACTTTTCATACTCACCCATGCAAATGATTTTGTGACAGTTTTCTCACCTATAGCTTGAGACTAATCTTGTTTTTCAGTCTAAAGAGTACAGAAATCTTCATGGTTTGTATAGTAATGGTTTCCAAATGCTCTGAATTCCTAATCAAAAGACTTTATAGTAAATATCAATCTACTATTATCAGTACTTCCAACAGTAAAACAACTTCTGTATGTGCAGAAAATATATATAGAGAATACATGGGCACACACATAGCTCAATTTATAAATTCTAAAGCATGGCTTGAGGACTGAAATCTCATTCATGAACCATGTTAGGGATCTCTTACCTACTCTACGTTTCTGAATTTTCCACATACAAAGACACATTGATATTACTCTAAGCTCTAAGCACAAAGGCTGCTCTGTGGAATGGAAAGAAACCTTCTTTTTTTGTGTTTGTACAGTGACGAGCATAATGGGGTCCTGATTCAGGATGCTTGCACTCTACAAAAACACACTAAATCAATGACACTAATACACATTCAGACTATCTATAACAGAGATGCAAGACATACTTGAGTGGCACAGTATCTTTCCCATACTTTGCACAGCATTTCCTGCAAACACCATGCCTAACATGGTTTCCCAAATCAACCAATTTCAGAGTTTAAGCAAGAACAGCAAAAGTGAGTAGAATTCACAAAACATAAGCAAAGGATGAGAGCCTTCCACTGAGAAATTCTGCCAAATTCTGATCTCAGTTGCAAAACCAGAATCAACTTGATGTCCTTACGGTTCCAAAGGCAAGAACTAACCACCTTCACTGCAACGTGCTGACCAGAAACATCTACTGAAATCTCAAAAAAAAGAAAAAAAAAAAATGAGCAAAAGACAAACCAAAGGATTAATTTCAATGCAGAAATGTATTTTCTATGTCCCTGTGATTTTCAAACTCAAAAGCCTGGATATTTTTAACAGACATAGAAAAGAAACTTATCTGACTTTACTCAGCAACTGCAGAAAGAAACTGTACCAAAAGAATCATGTTGCATGTTCTGTTTTCATTTGATTTCATTTAGCCTTTCAGTTCTATTTCAGTTTTGTTTCATTTAGGTTTTTGTTTGTTGTTTGTTTTTTTAAAAATATTTGGTGATTCACACTTCACACCAGCACAGGAACAAGTCATGTAAATACAACACAACGAAATGACCTAGTTTGTTAATAGACATGCCAAACGAGTAAGAATATCCTTCCCTCCACCCTTACCAACCATCACCTTCCCACAAATCTTATTTCTATTAAAAAAAAAAAAAAAAAAAAAAAAAAAAAGTCCCTGCCCCAGTGAAGCCACAGCATCAAAATTCAGGGAGAAAACCTTATGACTAGAAACTTGACTAAACCTATGGAGAAAATGTTTTCAGTCTTGTTTCACTAAGTGAATGTAATGAGGCTGGGAAGGGAATTTCTCTGAAAATAGATAACTTCCCTACAATCAAACACAGCATGTGCAGAACTACAGCAAGTTAAATGGTCCCTCCCAGCAGAAAGCTGCTGAAGTGCCTCAACCCTAACTCAGGCAGGACACCCCAAAAAGGTGAGAGGACACCATATGCTTCCAATTCTTCATTAAAAATTCTCTCTCTTGAAAGAAGGAATGCCTTAACATCATAAAAATTGTACAGAGAGATGCAGTTTGGCCTCTCAGATTGTGATGAATTTTAGCTGCATCACACTCTATTAAAGTGCGATGTCTTTAGGATTCCCAAACTGCAGATAACGCAGCATCATGCAGCCCAGTAAATGCACAAACCACTCTACAGAGAACAAACATGAATGCGTCTGTACATATGGGTACACATACTTCTGCGGGTTTTTTTAGGCTCACTGTTTTAATTGGCAAAAGAAAGTGTGGTGAAATCTTTTCATGTAACTATGGATAAAAAAAAAAACAAAAACGAAATCAACAAAATTAAGAACCGTTCGGAACCACCAACATTTTCCATACTCTTGGTTTTATGCTACCTACTGAGTTGGCAAAGGCAAGTAACTCCAGCTCACTGTCAGATGCATTCTCTTTGCCCATCTCCAACCTGAGAGATGATTTAAATTGCTACATAGGGTATTTCTTCATTCTCACAGTCTTCAAATATCACATTCAGCACCAAAGAAACCAAGGGGGTGACAAACTGCACAGGTTTATCTCTACTTAAAATACATTCCTAGGCCTTTTTCCTCAAGTGCTAAAAAGATTTGTGAAGAGCACAAGATGTAAGCAATGGTCTTAACTACGCAACAACAGCACGTACCCTCACACGCACCGCCAAAACCAATTCCGATTATTCGGACAAGAAAATTAAATTTCTATTCACTCTACTCATGTTTGATTGGTAAGATCAACAAAACAGACACAAACACGTAGCAATGTGACTATAATACACACCAAAAATTAAAAAAAAGGTAATATTTTCTGACACATTTAGATCAAACAGCACGCACTCGCATCCTAGAGGAAAAATAAAACACAATGAAGACAGTCTACATGAACTTGAGAAAACACAAAAGCAGCAGTACATGGTGAAACAAAATAAATAATTATGGATCTCAAACAGCAGTTATCAATATTAATTTCTATACTTGGTCTTTCAAATAATTTTTTTTAAAAAAAAAAAAAAAAGCTGATCTGGTATACCACACCAATTCTAAAAATAACAAATATAACTACAATTTGTGAACTGAGAAATGTTACCCAATAAATCCCACAGTACTTTTAAGGGAAACAAGGTCAAAGCCGTTTCAAACTTTCAAAACAAGCCCCAAGCTTTTTCTAAATTTCACTTCCAACTCTGAGAGTTCTACAAGTCAAAAATAATATCGTCACGTTGGCATTTATTTTTCTTAAAACAAGGTGACAAAAGGACAAGCTGAAGTACCGTGCCAGAGTAAAAATAAGGGGTTAGGAAAATTTTCACAAATTTACTTCGAAACAAACAAACCTACCTCCCCTTCCTCCCCCTCATCATCTCATCAACACCAAGCTCCTGACTCTTATATTAACACCTGAGGATTCTAGCAACCAAAATCCAACCTGTGTCTATTTTCCTTTTCTGTTTAAATAAATAACATTTGCACCTATACTAAAAATAGACGGCTTCTCTGAATTCCCATTGCAGATCACACAATTTCCATTCATTCCTTACATCCACTTCAAGTACCATGGCCCCTGCAAGTAGTGCTCATCAAAATTCTTCCAAAACCTTGTCAAAATTCACTCTCCGCGCGCGCGCAGAGCTCCACACTGTCACAAGGACGTGGGTTCAGGAACAACTTTTAGACTTGTGCCTCCTCAGGCTGGCGAAGGCTGGGCTTGGTGCGGGGGTGACAAGCGGAGTCTCTCACGCACAAGCTGCATCATGCGGGGCGCCCCGCTGGGCACAGGCAAAGCCTAGCCCCTGCCCCAGGCGAGGCACAAGCCACTGGGTACAAGTCAGCCGCTTAGTAGGGTGCGGAAGAGCTGGGGCGAGTGGTAGACTGAAAGCCAGTACCATAACCCTCAGCAAAGGCATGGGTGAAAACTTTATGTTCTCTGACAGCGGCGGGGTTTTGCCAGAGGGTCTGGGGAAGATGAGAAAGGGACAAATACCATGTATCTTCATCAGCTAGTGCACACACAACTGCTCATCCTTGCCCACTGCCCAAAGCCTAAATCTCAAGAGAAGAAACGAAACTCATCTCAAAAGTTTGAGAAGTTATGAATCAGATGATAGAATTAGAATAATGTGATGAGGATTTGCTTAACTTGCAGTGCAGTTCTTCGCATACCCGAACTCAACATAATTCTACCTTTTGTAGGAAGTGCAGGAGATTTCATACATTTTCCAAGTTCAATTTCAAACCACAGATCCTTTAAAAAGTAAAAGCACTTTGCTTCTAACAATGCTACTTGTTAAACTCCTTGCCATAGGCAGAGATGTACTATGGCTATTGATTAATTGCTGCGAGTGCGTCTTTCTCTTGACTACAGTAGCACAATTCACAGGCACTGAATATTTCCAGTGTGGAGGTATAACTTCACAACATGTTTTTCCCCTCCACATGCAATTACGCTATAACCAGGCCTGAGAAATAAATTAATTAAAAAAAAAAAAAAAAAGAACCAAGAGGACATCAAACTCACTTCTACCAGAGTTGTGAAGACAAAGGTATCTGACACGTACACTTGCAGGTAGTCTATTGAACATTAAAAGATTTAAGTATTGTACAAGACGCATGCGAAGAAACTATAAATCTACCTTAGGAGGAGATACTCCTCTTCCTGTATAAATATTGTAAAAGAGTATTTTATACAGCTACAGATACATCACACTATGCAGACATATGGTTATCCTTTCAGGAGGCTTCACATTTAAGTAACTCAACTAGTTACTATATGTCTCCCAAATGATAAAGCCATAAACGGTTGTTAAAAGCTCCCTGAGAAGTAGGAAATATTTTGTAAACTAGTTAAATATTTAAGATTTCTGGACAGCAAGAGAAGGAAAAACAATTCCTCTCCTATCTAAAGGTACCAATCAAACACACTATGCACATAAACATCGCAAGATGCTTGGTGGGAGAGTGTGTGTATATGTGTTTGTGTGTGTTTTAATTAACTCCTTGAATGCATATGATGAGCCAGCCACCCAGAATTAGTAATGCCAAACTCCCGATTTGATTCAAATGCAATGAATACAGCAGTTGAATTGTGCGGGCTGGTGTGTCACTCACCAGCTCTCTCATTTGGGCTTCTGCTTCCCAAGTCTAGCGCACAATTTAGGTGACTGGTAAATTATTGAGATGTTCATTAAAATCTATCATCTCTAACAGTCAACTTTTTCCCCGTGAAGCAGAAGCACAACAAATGAAAGCAGCGCACGCAGGACATTAATGAGCCATCTACAAATGCATTCATTCCTTCAGCTTTATTTCGAAAAAATAAAATTGTGTTACATTTCATCACTGTAAAAACCCAGCATCTGAAACTTCCAACTGGCACTCTACCTACACTCCAGATCCCAGACCCCGAGAACTACAAACATAAGCAATGAAGTCTCAAAACATCTCAGTGGAAGGTAAAAGTTATCCAGCACAGTATTAAAGAAATCTCATTGTTTTCTTTCAAATGAAGGGATCATCACTCTTACTTCTCCAGGTAGATTTTAGGAGTGGGGCGTAATTCTGGGCGAGATGGTTAATAGAAAGGTGTTAGTCTTTCTCCAAAATTCTCAGCAAACACAGGAGAAGAAGAAAGCTTTTAGGGTAACTCTAGCTAAGAAAAGCACTTCGCAATACGCAAAGTTTCCTTTTAGGAAAATGATTTCTCCATTTGACAGTGTTGGTACAATCCCAAAATAAATTCAGTGGGAGTCTGAAATGACTCGTGCAGTGCAGCAGTTAAGCAGCTAAGTATATTTTTTTCCTTCCAGCAGAGGCTTGCTTTACACATCCTTGAGCCTTTCCTTTCTACAAGCTATTCACTAACACAGAGAACATTTCGAGTGCACACAACTGGTGACTGTAACTGTTAAACTTGATCTACTGTCCCCATCCCCACTGCTCCCATCCATGCCTTTTGTCTTTTCCAGCTCTTCCTCTTTTTCCCATGGAAGCACTAACCCATCCTTCTTCCTCCTACAAACACTGCATACCCCTCTTCCTTGAATTAGCATGCTGAAAATAATTTTAAAAATAAAAAGGAAGAAGAGAAGAATGAAAAAGACAAAGAGAAAAAAAGATAAAGGTACTGTTCAGATGCTTAGCACAGCCTCTCAGTCTATAGAGAAATGTAAATATGCAGTAATTAATTTGGGTTTAAGAACATTCCATACACTAGGGACATTGTTAAGCAGTCACTTTATCTATTTTTCATTTATCAGATTTTATTAAGACATTAAAACTTTACGCTGGACATTTCTGAGATTTTATCATTCTGCAAATTTCACAGCTGTTCACGATGTTTCTGGCCACATCACCTTTAACTTTTCTACAATGAAGTAAACTTCCTATTGTGGCCATACTTGTTATATTCAAGTATGACTTGCCTCAACTTTTAAAAAAAAACAAAACAAAAAAACCCAAACCCAAACAACAAAAGTTACTTTTTTTGAGACCTTTAAAGCAAATTCAGAGTGCCACAGGTAGATCACAAAGTACGTCCCAGAAGTTATCTTTTCCCTATGTAATAAACAGAGCAGATCCCAGTTATAATTTCTTCCTACGTTTCTGCAAGCATCACTCCCCTCAGTGTATGCCTTCTGATGCTCAATAAAGTAGCCAAACTGCCACAAGCAGAAATAAAGACACACAAGTAGCTTCTCGGGAAAGGATGAAAACCCTCACATTTTTGGTATGGTAATTAATTATACATGCTAATTCACAAAACCTACTGCAATTTACTAGTGATGCTGAATGAATTAATGAATGTTTATTCATCTGACACTAAGGATTCATTTTCATTCCAAGTGTGTACCGTAAATGGTCCCTCATAATGGGCACAGACACACAAGAGAAGTCCCCTTGGTCTAGATCCCTTCAGCTAAGGTGACTGGAAGTTTCTGAATCGTTTGCAGTTTACCAGGATACACTGAAACATCATGGGAAAGATGACGGGGATAGAAGAGTAACCTCCTGAAATATACACAGACGTTCTGCAAACAACTTCACCTGATAAGTCTTTACCTCCCTGCAATTTGTATTCAAGTTTAAAAGGGAGTAGTGGGACACGGACAGCAATAACAAAACTGAAGCCAGTCATGCAGATACAACATGCTGGACCCCAGTGACCACAGAAATGTGCTCCAAGAACTTGGTTTACCGAGACTGAGAGGAAATAATCTGCCACAAACGACTAAAAATACAATTGTCTGTGCATTGTGCATATATACACACATGAACTCTCCGAGCATGTGTGCGTCTGAGGGTCTGTGAATCTCTGTGTAAGAGAAAGTGCATCCTCATAGCTGTTTTCTGATGAACACATATATTACATGGACAGTATCTACTCTGTGTGTGTGCAACTATAGTCAAACACACGCAATGTAAACAAATGGTAATGATTAACAGAGATATTGGTTTGTATTACCAATTTCAACTGCAGAAGGAAAATTGTTTGAAAAAAAATAATAATTACATGTCTCGAGGTTTGGTTTTATTGCTTCCCATTTCTACCGCTTGCTATTATCTGCATGGCAAAAGGAAAGTAGCGTATTGATTATTTAACTAGGATGTTTACAAAAGCAAANGGGGGGGGTGGAGGAGAGCAAAGAAGCTCGTTCTATTTCTAAGGAAGACGTTTTGTACACAAATATTTATTTATATACAACATTTATATGAATATGTTTCTATTGCAGACT
>VWZE01002698.1:710680-765165 GCA_013396675.1 Eubucco bourcierii | reverse complement strand
CTCTCTCGCTTTCTCTCTCCCTCTTTCTCTTTGGGGAGGGAGGGGGGAAATACCCGAACCACCCCGCACAACAATCAGGCATTGTTCTGAGGGACGAAAAGCAACTTTGACAGATTGAAATATAGCAGAGGCCCCTTCAAGGAAACCTGTAAACAACTTGTCACTCACTCTGTCGGTCTCACTGTTAGCTCTTGCTCTCCACAAAGTGCTGCGAACCGTCCTGGCAACAAAACGTAAGTTTGCTCAGCTCCAAACTCCATCAAACAGCCCCGTTCTGCGCAAAGAAAAAGGTAGCCACATGCCGCAACGGCGGGCACGCACGCACGCACAACTACTGAAATAAACTTTTTCTTCCTCTGCTAGGGCTTTTCTTGCTTCCTTATTGCCCCTACCCTCCACCCCACCCCGGACAAGCAAGAGGAATCCCTCCCGCCGTGGGTCTCCCTAATTTCCCCTGCCCAGACAGCCCCCGATAAGAAGGTGGCCGGAGAGCCCCTCGGTTGGCTGTCGGAGCGCAGCCTCCGAGGCACTTCCAACGCTCTAAGTAAAAATCTGGCAGACAAGGAGGGCAATCAGGTAATGAACCTTTGAGATGCGGGGACAGCCCCACATGCCCGGTCGCCTCGGCGGCCCGGGACGCCAGCAGCCCGCCCTGTTGGGGAGAGGGGGGCAACGACGGCGAGGACACCGCGGGGAAATCCCGTCCGAGACCCGGGGACTAGCCGGGGGCTGCTCTGGAAGCGAAGTGCACAATGCCTCGATAGTCGGCACGGCCCGTGTCCAGCCTGGCACTGGAAGGCGCCCAGGAAGGGCGGAACGGACGAAAATGGGGGGAAAAAAATGAAACTCTGGTCTCCCTGTTCTTTAGCACCCACACCCAACCACGTATCTATACTCCACTCTTTCCAGTTCCCCAGCCCTAATTCCGTTCTCTCTCTTTTTCTTTCCTCTAATTTGCAGCTGGACAACATTAAGGGCCTTTAAAAACCACGAGGTTTTGACCCCACAACAGCTTGATTAGGTCCACTGCCCCCTCTCTTCCCCTCTTATCCCTACCTCCCAGGGACACAGAGAAAGCAAGTTTACTTTTTGAAATACATACACATATTGGCACAGAGAGGCCATAAAATGTTCAACATTTTCATGCCCGCTGGCTTAAAAAAACCCCAGCGAAATCCAAATAGAAAAGCGTATTATTTTTATTAATATCCAACAGCTACACTGTTTGATTTTGCTCCTTTACCCTCTCCATGCATGCACTATAAACCAGCAGGTTCAGACAGGGGCATCAGTCCAGTGTTGGCATAAAGACATCACCAGCTACAAGCCTGGGATGACCATTTCAATCACGAGTAGCAAACCCACTTGCAACTTCATGCACATCGTCCCCAAAGAGCATTATTAGACCATTCAGGAAACAAAACGCCGAAGCTAAGACTGCAAAGGCGCCTTCGCCGCAGCTCATAAAAGAGGATCTGCGAAGGCTGCCTCCAGCCTGCCTTACACCACCACAGCGCTCAGAGCAGAGTCGCACACAATCTGTCAACTCCTGGCATGAGGTAGATCTAATGGCTCCTCACTGTGGGGCAGGGTAAACTGACTTCCTTCAGTAGCCCCCAGCAAATAATATTTTCCACAGAGGCCCATTCAGAGGAGTCTGACAAAGCTAGGTACATATGTACAAGGATTTTTTCATTTGTTATTTAGTAGCTAGCCCTTTTAGGACAGATATGAAGTAGACATTGAAAAGGCAGCAGTTGATTAAAAAGAACAATTACAAATACTTTCTCTTTCATCTGAGGGTCTCCAAACCACGTTAAGTCTCACATTACTCCTCTGCAGGTAATAAATATAATTAGGGCCGATTCCAAAACTTTATTTGTATTGAAAAGTATCTCGCTCTGCAGGGGCTCCATTCAAATCAGCAAATCTCTGTGTGGAGTAGGAGGCTACTTAGTAGGAGAATTTGGCCTCAAAAAAAAGGAAACTGAGATGCAGGCAGGCTTAGTAGCTTGCCCAAGTTGACAGAACCAGCTCCAGCAAAAGGATGAGAAACAAAGATCTCATGTGCTCACAGTCCACAATAGCCCTTACACTCTTGAAATGTATTTCAGCTTGTTCTCCCACAAAGGCACCTTTTTTTTCATCTCCTATTTGGTTAAAACATACTTCACATTTGTAAGGCCCCTTGGTCTCATTTTTTCCTTGATGCCCATCCATAAATGTCACTCCTCTGTGATGCCTTGCTTTGCTTCCCCTGTTCCCTCACACTTGGCCTTGGGAGAAGTTTGCAGAGAGAAGCCACTCCAAAAGCCCGTCTGGAGAAAAATTACAACCACCTCGTACTGAGAAAAATTTCAGCAGTTTGGGCCGAACAGTACTTCTGTATTTTGACTGCATGATAGCTCCGCTCGGCCCTCTGATCTCTCATCCATTCTAAACTCAGCTCCATTTCATAGCTGCCCTTCTTCTACCATGTCCTTCTCTTATCTGTTCACATATATTTACCTCTTCCTATATCATTTCCTCTTTGAGCTTTTACCAGGGCAATGATCACATACTTCTCCAAGCTGGTATAATGTCTAGCACAATAGGGTTCTTCGGTTGCTGGCTACCGGTGAATATGATTATAAACTACAGCAATTAACCATCAACATCAGGAATTATGGAAGAGGTCATTGGCTAGACTAAGAAGTACAAAGGGCCATAATAAAAGGGGGGAAAGAGAAAAAAAATGTTCATGGGAGAAAACAAAGATAACAGTAAGAGGGAGAGGTAAGGAAGGGAGAGGAAGTGGAATAAAGGAAGGAAGTAAATAAAGATCCTTCCCCTGAATGCTTCTGGCATGAATCCTTTACTCTTGCCTTAGTTTACATTTACCCAAATACACTTCGTGCTGAGGTATCTACCTGTTCTTCCCTGTTTCTTGCATTTTATGTTTTCTGCAACTGCTGAGCTCCCTCTCCCAGCTGAGCAGTGGTGAAAGAGATTTGGGTTCAAAAAGGAGAAAAAAAAAAGTTACCGTATTACTGTATCATTGCATGGTTATTACACAGAACCACAGAATGCCAGGTTGGAAGGGGCACCAAGGATCATCTGGTCCAACCTTTCTAGATGATAGTGTAGCTTTGGTGAGATGGCCCAGCACTCTTGTCAAGCTGAGTCTTAAAACTAACCCATGTAGGGGAATCCACTACTTCCCTTAAGAGACGATTCCAGTCTCTAACTGTTCTCATTGTAAACAATTTTCTTCCGGATCCCAACTGGAATCTCCCCAGCAGTAACTTGTACCCATCAGCCCTTGTCTGTTCCATGGCATTCCTTGTGAAAAGGGAGTCTCCATTTATGCACTGATATGTGGGTAATAAGGTTTACCCTTAAGCCTTCTCCTCTCCAGGCTGAACAAACCCAGTACTCGAAGCCATTCCTCACAGGGCAGGGCTTCCAGGCCTCTGATCATTCTCATGGCCCTGGAGACTTTCTAGCCTGTCCAGATTTTTTTTTTTTTCTCCCCCAGACAGCAGGGACCAAAACTGCAGGCAGTACTCCAGGTGTGGCCTGACAAGCACTGAGTAGAGTGTGACAATGACTCCTTTATCTCTGCTGGTAATGCCCTTGTTGATGCAGCCCAGCACCCTGTTGGCCTTCTTTGCTGCCACAGCACACTGTTCAGTCACGCTGAGCTAGTCATCCATCAGGACACTTAGGTCCCTCTCCACAGGGCTGCTCTCCAGCCACACTGAACTGAGTCTGAGCAGCACTCCTGGGTTATGTATTCCCAGGTGCAACGCCCTTGCTAGCCCACTCCGTCAGCCTGGATTATTTGATCATTAACAATCTGTTGCACAGACTTACCAATAAAATTATGTTCTTAGAGTAAGTTCAGCTGCAATCACAAGAAAGTTAAAGAAATGGTTTGAGAGAATATTGAAACCTTTGTATGCATAATTTCATATTAACTTTAAGGCTTGCTTTTTAGAAAGCCAGGACATATCACAGAGGCTGCTATCATATCAGGAAGTAGGAAAAAGGAGGAACTAGGGTGAATAACCACTAACTGGGAAGGAATACAATGTATGTAATATGCAACTGTCCAGTTTTTAATATATCATCTTGCCCTGAAACTTTTGACTCCTAACAGCAAAACCTGATGCCCCTTTAAACCCAGAGTGCCATGGTTACAAAACCCACTTGCAGCCTGGCAAATCCAAGTTCAGTCCTCTCAACTGAAGAAGTCAGGATGCAAGTTCAAATATCTCCAGCTGATGAGAAGAATGAAACCTTCTCCCATGCTCTCCCCAACAGTTCAGTGAATTTCCATTTCTCTTGCATTGTTTGTTTTAAGGGGTGCCCCAAACAAACACATCCAGGTAAAAGACAACAATTTGGGTTGAACTAAACAAAAAAAGCTCTGATTTTCACTTGGCTAAGGGGAAACAACTCAATTCATAAACTCCTATCTGAAATACTGTGCTTAACTTTCTGTCACTATACTGGTTCTCCAGTTCAAGAGGTGAACCAAAAAAATCAGTTATCCACCCAGCTCGAGTTAGAAATACAACTCTGGAATATCACATAGATGGCATCCACAGGTCTTTACACAAGCATACTGGCAGAAGGAAATTTTTTAATGAAACTTTTATTTATTTATATTTTTTAAATCATCAAATGACAGCACTTTAGCCTAGTGCCTTTGGCAGCTACTGCAATACAGTAAGTAAACGGAGTGCTGTGAAAACAAAACCAAAACCAAGCTTTTTGGGTTTTGTTCTTCCCACTGTAAGTTTTAATAATAAAGACCTACCAAATCCAAAGAAATGTAAGATGTTCCATGAAATGATTGACTGGAAAACTGTCACAGAAAATACCTAAAACTCTGAAGATCCTAAACACATTTTGTACTTCAGGTACACATCCAAAACAACTGCATCACTAAGAAGCAATCTGTAAGATCTCTAAGAACGGGTGTTTGGGAACAGGTTACAAGAGAATGGGGGGAGAAAGGACCGAGGCTGATGAATTTACTATGAAGAACATCTCACAAATAATGAGTGCTTACTTCAGAGTATGGAAATGTTTAGCTACAATGCAGTTTGGATCATATGCTTAGGAACAGATTTTTCCTTTCAGTGTGCATGCCTAGCTGCCATTTCCATTAATGGGAATTAAGTACATGTGTCAAGAGGAGAAGTTAACTCTTAGAAATATAACTAATCTATGCTTTTTTTAAAGAATGTAAATGCCACATCAGGCATGTTCGGTGTTGGCAAAACTGAGCGCTGAATATAGTATGGCAAAATCCGAGGAGGAGAAGGCGGTCTGGAGGACTGAAATTTCTGTGCTATTTAGAGTTTTTCAATTTACTGAATTTCTTCAAGTAAAAGTAAAAACCATCTCATTTGCAAGTGGGAAGCCCTCATTTATCAGCTACTTACTTGCAATTTCAGCAAGGGCCTACCATCTGCAACTGAGAATTTACACTACCTTTAAGAAAAAAAAAAAAAAAAAAAAAAAAGGAATCTTCATCTAAAATTTGAATTCAAACTCCCCTCAGGGTCACTAAATATTACAATAAAGTTCCTACTAATCTTTTAAAAGGAGGCTGGCATGCATCAAAATACAGATGTAACCCATCTATAAAATAAATGGAGGTTTAGAAAGAAAAGTAGTATATGTAAATACATTTAAAATTAAATTATATATAGGTAATAAGTAGTTTCCAATTGTGAAAAATAGGATACATGCCTGGTTTTGTGTCAGGTCCATCCCCACTCCAGATTATTTTAGGTACAGCTTTATCTTATTGTTTCACTACACTGACAGTTAGCTACAGCCTCTTTGGTGTCTGTTGTAGTAGCCTCAGTTGGCACACAAACAGCTTGAAAAAAAAAACCACCAAAAAAATGGACAGTGTAAGAAAAAAGTAGTCACTGAAGTAGAAAGCATACCCATGGATAGGAAGTGTGATTGAAGTGATTTAAGAAGCTAACTGGATTTCAAATTTACACTTTCTTGTTAAGGTTCTGAACATAATATGCATAATATGGTAGGAAAAATAGGAATCTGTTGCTCTCAGTCTTTTTTTTTTTTCCTGCAGATATTTTGCATGGAATGCAGTGTCCTGACTGAAGCCCACAGCCTCACCTTACAGGCAGTCTGCCTGCTCTGCCTCCACCCCGATCAGCCTGATTACTTTCTGACTGACAGGCCTGCTTACTGTCAGTGCCCATCCAATCCTCAGCCTCTGGATGACAATGCCAGCAGGAATGTTCCTTCTCGGTGCCATTTCCAATGACTGTTATGGACATGTAAATGCCTGCCACAATATAACCGACAATGAACCTAACTCAGTTCATACAGATAACCAACTCCCATCCAAAGGAAGTTACCTCCCTTTTCCCTTGCTGCACGCCTGGAGGAGTAGTTGGTAGAAATCAAGTCTTCTCTGAACAGGCAACTGAAGTTTTACAGCCAAACACATAAGCCTCTGAACCTAGATATCCTTAAATCACGAGTTTGATCTACTTTTAGAAGCAGACAATAATCATTAAACCTAACTCCAAGTTCACTGAAATTGAGATCTTTCTGCTTACCCCAGCAGGCTTTTCTGCATGTCCCAACATAATTCTTGCAGGTTTTATCACCGTATTCTGATCACTTCCCCAGTAACTATTCTCTTTTAAACTTCTTCACTCGACAGGCTTAGAATCATCAGATTTTGTCTCTGTATTTCTAATCTGCTTTTCCCTATAGTCTGCTTTTACTAACCTGTGCAGCAAGGATGCTCCCATTGACTAATCTAAGAGAAGCATCAATTAAAAGTGCAAGGGCATTTTGGAATAATCCACAGCACCCAGTCCTGTGTTTTGCAAAGCTATTCCAGCCTTCCCCTTATGGTTGTGAGGTTTGCAACCAAATTTCTCCATGCCACATCTATTGTCTTTCAGTGCTATTACAAATGGTTTACTACACTTTTGCCCTAGCACTACAGCCATGGTCAGCAAACCAGATCAAGATCTTCGGCAGTGGGCGTGATATAAACATACAGTTCAAGTCATAGCTGCCCTTCATTTTATATACGCCACTGGATTAGAGGAAAAAAATGAGTGTATAAAATAATTTCAAATACTATTTCTATTCATTTTGTACTAGAAGAGCAGTGAAGATTTAGGTCTTCTGTAAGAACTATCCTCTATCTGAAGAAATATCTGTAAGAATAGTCAGGTTGGATGAGACCTTGAGCAACCTGTTCTAGTGGGAGGTGTCCCTGCCTATGGCAGGGGGTTGGAACTAGATGATCCTTGAGGTCCCTTCCAACCTTACTGTTCTTGAGGTCTGTGGTAATGGGTTGGACTCGATGATCTTTGAGGTCTCTTCCAACCTTGGTGATACTGTGATTCTATGATTCTGTAAGAACTATCCTCTATCTGAACTGGCTTAGGCTGTCATTGTCATTAGAGAACGCACACACACAAAAGGTAACGTTCTAATAACACTGTAAATTGCTTTTCTATTTTATGCATTTTTTAGTCTGTATAATCAAAATAATTCACATAACTGCTACCTAGTAAATGTTTCCAAAATGTGGATGCTGAAATGTGCAGCTCCGAAATTCAGAACAAACTTGTAAATATATTCTCCTTCTGTTGTACCACAGGCAGGATCCCTACATCACAGATACAGTCTACAATAAGATTAATACAAATTAATGTTTATCAGATGCACTCTGCTGATACTTAACTCGTTATACATGTCACTGGGACGATCATACTGTAAATTAAGCAATGATTCCAATGACATTAAATGCATCTCTGTAAGGGATGGAGTTCTAAACTGCATTGCTATCTCATACCTTGCACAGCAAAACAGCAATCAATCAGTATGTAGAGCTGTGTTTCATTTATGAAGTCGCAGAAGCATGCCACGCTCATTCCTGGTGCAGTTCTGAGTGATTTTCCATTTTTCAGTAAAAGCAAAACTAATGTCGTGTGCTTCTGTCAAAGCAAAGAGTTGAAATCCTACTTCCGGCACAGACTCCAATTCAGCTACTACCACAGAGAAGTAAATACCTAAGTATGGTATAAACCAGACCCATGCCTTGTTGTTATTGCTATTTCTATGGAAGCTTAACTTTTGCCTCATCTCTCATTACATGGGACACCTAGAGACTAGAAACATTGCCTGAGCAGCATGCTGAAGGCCCCCAGGAACGCTTCTGCACCTTGTATGGAGGAAAACTGAGAAAATACTGCTGCAGTATTCTGAAGCACAGCTATGGGGAAATCAGAATACCTGGGGACACTCTTCAAAATCCCTAATGCTATCTAGGCATGGGGTTTGACTACCTTCTACTATCAATTAGCTTCTAAGCAAGACAGATTTTCAATAGCTGTCATCAAAGTATAATCAGAACATAAAAGAATCAGAAATGGGATCTAAAAAAAACCCCACATCCAACCAACCAACCGAAATTGGGAAAAAAAAAAAAAGAGAGAGAGACCACTGGATTGAGACAAACATTTGTTAAGATTAAAATACAAAGAAGTTTCTCAGGAATGTTTATAAAAGAAAATTTATGTCATGAATTTTCCTCTGCCTGGAGAGGATCCAAAGCTGAGCGTCTCTTCTCTTGCCATGTAACATTGTACCGAATCCAGACTGCACATTTGGTCACCCGCTTTCCCCCTTAAATAACACTTTCTATTTCTGATGTGGCTTTTGTTTTGTTTTACAAAGTTTAATTTCTCCCTCTTTGTTGATGTATTTTCCTTTTGCCATTATTTCAGAGCTGTGTAAAAGTAATTAGTGACACGATGCCAAGGACTGAGCCTCACAAGCAACCTAAATATTTTGATTCACTGAGAATGCAGTCCATAATTTACAAAGTGCCTGACCTCTGTCCAATAAATAAAATAAAATAAATTAGATAACTTCTGCATGTTAACAGCCTAAGGCATACAGAGAAAAAAATGTTGAAATGAGGGAACAGTGAACATTGCCACGTCAGGTAGCAGAGATGGTCTTTTGAGGCTTTTTCAGGAAACAAAAATCAGACACATACCTTTTTAGCATTTGCCCCCACACGAGCAAGCCTGTCAACCATCCCTCTCAATAATTGTGTGGAGCCACTGCCCTTTCTTAAGAGCAATGTGGTTCAAAACGCGGGCAAAGCTTTCACACGTGACAATGTCACAGGTGAAACTTGTTTCCTAATGAACTGAATGAGCACTGCAATGGCAGCAGGTGTCTCCACAAGTGCAAATCAAGAGGAAAATAAAAGGAGGCAGAGGCAGCTACTTTGGTTGGAGGTTTGTTTCCTTTTATTTTTTTTTTAAACTGCCCTTTTTGGTTGTTTGATTGGGTTTGTTTTCTTTTTTACAACTTCACCATGAATTCCTCAGAGGGGTCCCAATATTGCAGTCAAAGTTCAGAGCTGCTGTATGCAGCCAGGACAGTAATTTGGCACAAAAGCAGTCATACAGAGCTTTATACCTACAATCTCTACAGATACCCCAGCTTTTAGTGTGATTTGTGGGTTGTGACACGTAGGGTCAGTTAAAAAAAATCCAAACCTATGACATTACTAGGGGGTTGTGCTTACTAGCATGAAAAAGATCTACATAATTTAATGAAAGCAAGATTTGTTATGATAATTTGAAAAATCATCATAAAAAAACCCCAAACCTATGACATTACTAGGGGGTTGTGCTTACTAGCATGGAAAAGATCTACATAATTTAATGAAAGCGAGATTTGTTATGATAATTTGAAAAATCATCATTGAACTTTAGTGAAAACCCCATCTCAAACCCAGAAACCACAGCCTGCTTCCCAACAAGAGACAGCTCTCCACCACGCTATGTCCTAGATGTTTGACAGCAAGTGGGGCTTAGACCAGACAAGTGTTCTATAGCCAGAGAGGGAAGTTTATTCCTGTGCCTCAGCTCCTGCTGGCTGCTTTACCTCTGCCATATATGTCACTTCACAAAACATTGGCCTAAGCATAAAGTGCCTTAAAATATTAAACCATTCACTTTTCAAGACAGAAAAACAGGTGAGCACATTACCAAGTTTGATAACCATGAAGAAGCAACCAAGACACACCACAACCCCTCCCCATCCCTCTGAGGACCACAGCTGAGCAGTGCAGGTCCAGGCACCCCTGAGGAGCTCCTGGATACACAGGCTAAGCCAGATACACAGAGCCTACTCTGCTAGAGAACTTCACCTGTGAGAGGTGTAGTCTGCAAAGACAAGGTGAGGGCAGCTTTTTCATGGCTAGCTTCAAAGTCTTGTACTTGCACACATAATGCAGAGATAAACATGGGACTCTCTTATTTTATTTCTATAAGGAAATACTTTGGGAATCTGGACCAAAAATGAATTGCAAGTTTCATAAAGGACAGTTTCTTGGTTTGTGTTTGTTTGTTTTCATCTGACTGAATGGTTTTCTGGTTTTGTAAATACTGAACAAGTGAAAAGGAGTAACCAATCTTCACTTGCTTCATTTCATAAACTCCTGGTTTTATTATTTTTTTTTCTAACCAGTCTCAAAGCTTTTTTACCATACAGAAGCCAGTCTATTCAAGATTAACATTTACTCTGCTTTTCTTTGAGTGGCTTCTGTTTCTGCTACACCATTCATCAGGTAGCCGAACTCATAAATAACTCCGTGTTACAGGAAGGGGCTTGCTACTAACATATGCCACTCTGGCATTATTCTTTATTATGTTTTCAACAACTGGATATTGCCTTTGGACCATTCCACCTCTTTCAAGTATTCCCTAAGAGAACATAGGTCATCTTCCCTTCCACTGCCACGTGGTCAGAGTTATGCTAGAACAGAGCAGACAGCATTGCCACATCCATTTCCCTGCCTGTCATGCAATACTTTGCATTTGTCAGCACCATGCCTGGGCAGCAAACCTGCTCATCTTCCTCCATGGAGTTCTCTATCATCTACTCTGGCCCTGACTCGAGTGATTCTGCCTCAGACACAAATGTTTCTGTACCACTGGTCACAGTCATTTTCAATTAATTGATACATCAGATGAGGCAACACCTAAAATGCTCAGACTTTGAATACCCCTGTTGTAGTTTTCCTACATCAAATATTGGCAATATACTTAGTTTTAGCTTCTGTTCCTCAGAGGATTATCTAATTCTTGGAACTACTCCTATTCCACGATCATTTTTCTAATAGACCCTTGTGAAGGTCTTTTTAAAAAACCCAAACCTTTCTTTAAAGGAAAAACATAAAGGTAATGATTGTCTTTTACTATTTGTTGACAAGCTCAAGGAATTATCATTAGACATCATTTTTCTTTGCCCGAGCTATGCTGATGGATAGCTATGGTATCACAATGCTCATCTATATGTCTACTAATTTTATTTTTTATTACTGTTTCAACCAATTTATCAAGTATGGAAAGAAAATTCATTAGACTAATTCTCAGCATCAATTCCACTGTTCAATTAAAGAGAAGCAGAAAAATTGCTTTCTCCAACCTTACAGGTTAGAAGCCAATATTAAAGGAAAGACTACATATTGAGCTAGCAGCCTTATTTGAGCTCGCCATCAATTTTCAGTAGCACACTCTGATCTGTCTAACTTTACCCAGTACTCTGTTGCTCTTTATTTGATGAGTTTAGCACCTGCTTTCCCTCTGACAGGAGTTAATCCTTAACACTGCAGAAGAATGGCTATGGGTTAGATTTCCCTGTTAAGTCTTCTGTGATAAAACATGACAAGGAAATAATTTGTTCTCTCAGCAAACCTCTCCTCCTCCTTACCGATTATTCTGTGTTACGATAGTATGGACAAAACTCTTAACAGTTATTCTGTGTTCCAGTACAGAGGGAAAATTATTTAGGTGGACAGCCTTTTAGAAAATACTGGATTTTACTTCTTGCAATTCCAGATCAACCCATCCTCAGGACACTATGCTTGTTTTGGATGGGGTTCTCTTGTACTTCTAAAAGGCAACAGCCATGATATCCTCCAGTTTTAAGCCACGCCTGCTTCAATAGCACATTTCCTTCGCTAATGTTGTATACTGGATGGTGCAAAAAAAAAAAAAGTCTTCAAGAAACTTGGCACCAAGTCCATCCTTTAGACTTGATAAGCCCTCAGGAGTCATAAACTTTCACCATACATTGATTTACCAAAGAAGCCAATAAAATCAGAACCTGTCTTTCTCAAGGAGGTATGAAATTGTATCAGCTCTCTGAAGCTGAGGGAACTATAGCTTCCTGCCTCAGGCAGTTGGGGCAGGAATTTTGTGAGCTTAAGCCATCATATATGAGCTTTTTGGACAGTCTCTGCTCGAGGTTGGACTAGCCTGTGCAAGGAGAAACACAGTCTTTTGTAATAATGATCCAATGGCCTGCGTTTAGAACTCTGACTGCAGAGTTGTGTGTGACTGCTTTGGAACCTCACACAGGGAGAGAAAACATATGAAATAGGATGGAAAAGTTTCAGCATTAACCAAAATCAAATAGGTTCTTTCTCTGTCTTTTAGAAACTACACATCTTACAAAGTATTTTCTTGCATTAGAATTTGAGTTGCAAACACTGCTTTCCCTGCTGCTACATACACATAGCCTCTCTGCCTTGCACTCTGATATCCAGAGAGAACCTATAGTAGATATGACCTATCCCTAAAATACAGGATATTAAGTGAAAAATGCTTAGTACTATAGTTCTAAAGATTTTGCTGCACACAAAATCTGTGTACCACAATGGTTGTTCATACATTAATGGTTGTGGGTTGTGGAGTCTCCCTCTGGGAGATGTTAAAAACCTGCCCGGATGCATTCCTGTGTGACCTATCCTAGGTGATCCTGCTCTGGCAGGGGGTTTGGACTAAGATGATCTCTCAAGATCCCTTCCAGCTGCTGACATTCTGTGATTCTGTGAATATGAAGTTATTAATGGGGAGGACTACAGTAAGCAAAATTCTTAGAAACATTCTGTTGGACTATTCAGGATTCATAGGTCAACAATCACCAGGAATAACAGAAAAGAGTCCCACCCCACCCTACATGAGCAGTACCAAGGCAACAGACCCATTACATATGCTTAACATCATCTTGACAGTGAACCCCGCGTATCTCTGTTGCATTAGCCTGACTCCCCATAATCATTCTTTGCATAAACCAGGAGCCCCTGTCTAGGACTTTCAGATACTCAGCACCAGTTGCTGAAGAATCAGATGCTGCTGGACTGTGTCTGGCCATCCCAAAGTCTCAAGAGATCATTACACAAAGCAACAAGGCAGTAGATAATCACTGGAAGCCACAGCATGTTGCTCAGCTCTCTACGGTTTGCACGTCTAGAGAAGCTTTCAGACTTAACCACATTTAGGGTCAGTTACAACACCAAAAGGGATCTCTGTAAAGCAACACATGAAGATCTCATGGCATCATCCTAAACTGGAAGCTGAGACTGATCCTTTCCATTCCCATATCAGAGTAGCACATTTACACATTGCACATTTAGGCTACAGATAACTCTTAATCCTGGTGCTCTAATATATATCTATTATATTTGAAGTCATCTCCCTAGCAGTGTGATCATGCTCCTTGTGCTTATGCCTTTATTCACAGGTGGTCATGTAATTGTCGTTGTTTTCTGAGTGTTTAAACACAAATACCTAAATGAAAGAAGTATTCACAGAGAGCATTCCATTTAGGCACTGTGATCCAACTGAAACATTTAAAATCCACAAACCTTACAAAAATCAGGAAAAGATAAGTGCAAGTCGTCTTAATGAATATAAAGAATCTATAAAGCCGTCACTAGGTGGGTCCATAGCAATGGATTAGACTTTGAGAGACGTTAACGTGCAAAACATTAATGCTTAAAACAGATGAGATGCAGACCAAAAGGGGATGGAAATGAGAAACTAAAGTGAGAGAGATTCTTTCCTCCAACTGCAGAGCCATCAGGCCTGGAATCCAAAGGGCTGAGAGTCTGTGGTTTGCACTGGCTGCCCACCCTCGTTGATGCTTTTATTAGGAAGAGTACAATACCAACTACAACATTACAAGTTACCCTTTCTGATAAGTAGGTCCACATGCTCCTGTAAAAGTGGTAATTCTTCTTTCTGTAGGAGTATGGTTGAGGATGAAATAAGGTATTTTCACAGATCCAAATCACTGCATCCTCAAGCCAGAGGAGGAATGTTCCTAATTCTTTGGGGCAGTGAGTGGAAAGGAAAAGTGTCATTTCTTAAATTACTTTCCTCTTCAAGTGCCATAGGAGTAGGGTGTGTGTTCCAGGCAGAAAACCCATTACTTCTGGTTTGGTCACACTTATTCAGATCTTGCCAAACTTCAGCCAAGTAGAAAAGTACCTCAGCACGGCCACCAAGACAGCAAGGAAGGAATAACAGGTATTTTTGCTAAGCAGAAGCTCCTATCAGAACACAAAGACGATGGAAAATATGGGCGGATTATTTGGTTCCAGCTGGCTCCACATCACAAGCAAGGAAGTGCCATGATCTTTGACAGGTTCATATTAGCAAAATTCAAGAAAAAGATTATTGGAGAGCTTCCCATTCCATTATCAAATAATTTTGGGGGTGGGAGAAGGATGGGAGACTATTAGTTTTTTTCTTTCTAAGCTCTCATGAACTGCCTATTTTTATGACCCTTTTAGTGTTGAAAGCATTGTCTGAAATAAAGACTAATCTCAAAGGATGTGAAAGCAAACCTATCGTTAGACTATTCAGAAAATGTAAAGCAGGAAGAAACGAAGCATTTTTTTCATCTGGTGAAGCAGCAGGTCTAGCTCACTGACTAACAATAGATGCTGCAGTCTGGAGAGCACCACCATCTCTAATGGGCCCTGCCCACCCAGGGCTGTCAGGCCCTGCCATAGTGCCACCATGCAGGGCTGGCCTCCAGCTAGCTCCTCACAGCCCTGCTCTGGCCACATCCTGACCTGGCTTCATCCTGGTCCCAGGGCAGTGCCCCATGCATGGAGCACCTACGCTGGTGGCCCCTAGCTTCGCTGCTCCTGGCCAGGGTGGTGGGACAGGCCCTGGCTGCCAGTCACTGCCATGTTGACCTGGACCTGAGGGCAATCCCCATAGCTCCTGCCTCTGCTGGTACCCTGATAATAGGCCATACAATGTCATCCACCTGTAGCACAACCCAAACCTGAGTGTCAGTAACTAGACCNCCCCCCCCCCCCCAATAACAGTCCAATGATTAAATATTCTTGACTTCAGCACAGGAATGTAGTAGCTAGGGCCAGCCCTCCTCTGCCTGAAGGCTACAAACTCACACCCTGCTGCTCCTACAGACTTGCTCGAACCACCAGGGTTGAATCTGGAACTACCAACCAATGAAATGCATCAAGTCCCTCTAGGAGTTGCTACGAGATGCAGAAACCCCTGTTTTGATGGGAAAGTTAAGCAGCATGAACTAGGCAGATAAGGTATGCAACAAAGAAAATGGTTTCCCAACTTCCAGGTTCTCTTCTATGGCCTCTTCCCTCATTTTACATTAAATAAGAGTGGATGAAGTATTAAAATTGTTTTATTAAGGAATGCATTAAGCTAGGAGAGAAATCCTTCTACAGCCAATTGAGTCTTTTCTTCTTTCCATTCAGTTTGAACAGCTTCACTAAAAGCATTACAGATCTCAGCCTATCCCAGACTCTCCCACATTCTGGTCATCAGGGCACTTCCCTCAGAAGTATGAACCACACTTCTGCCCTCCCCTCAGCGAGAGGAGAGACTAACCCCCTTGGCACAACCCAGAGCCCAGCTCGGATCCGGAGAGGCGCCTGAGGAAGACGAGCACCACATTGTTCACTCATACCGCGACAGCAGCACTTCGGAGTCCACTTTATTTTAAGTTAAAGATCTCATGCAATTGGTAAGTTTTGGCACAATCAGGGTAGACAGAAGCTAAGAAAAGGTTCTTGGGATCACAGGATTTCATTTAGACACTTAGGCTCTGTCACTGTTCACTATGAACACTTGCAGATCTGAGTCTAAGTGCAGCTCCAATTAAAGAGAACAAGACATTCCCTATGGAAAGAAATGGATGTGGTTGGAATAAAACTCCCTGACAGGAAGCACACTGGAAAGATAAGTAAACTCAGGAGTTTCAACATGTTGGTTAGCAATCTGTTGGAATTAGCATCTTTGTTTCCTAAAAATACGCATTTGCTACAACTTTAATATCTGCTGAAAGCCATTTCAGTGTTCAAGGGGTGGCAACAGTTAATATTGGTGAAGTCTTACTGTCAAACCAGACAAGGACATATGCAGAACTTGTTCTTTCAGTACACTTAAACAACACACTCAGCCAAGCCAACATAAGATAGCAGCAGCACTATGGTATGCTAAGTACTATTATATCATCAGGCCACTCTCTCAGATGAACACTCTAAAGACACTTAGTAATTTTGGAGCAATTTTGACTATAGAATGAACTTTTTTTTTTTTTTTTTTTTAAATTTCAACATGTATCACCACAAATACATATCATGTAACTCTCTGGAGAGATCTGTCTCTAGTTAGAAACTGTAACTGAGGTAAAGATGAGCTGCCTAATAGTTTGAACAGGTCATCATAGGGTGGGCGTTCCCCAGTTTATAATCCCAGTGCTGGTCCAGCTTCTTTCAGATCTTTAAGGTCTCATCAACTCCAGCACAAAGCTTTCCAGCTTCAGAAAAAGTTAGCATCTATTTTGTGGGGCTTCCAGGAGAACCAGCTACCTATTTCTTTTATTTTAATTTTTTTTTTTTTTTCATATAGTGCTTTCAAAATATAGAATACTGCAAAAGTGCACACATTTCCTAAAAAAAAGTGACCCTGGACATGGGCTTTTCCTTTGATAAAATGGTTTTCTCAACAGCCATGATTTCTCTCACTGAGAAAATACTTTCTTTGAATCACTGCTAGTATGTTAATTAACTTCTCTAATAGATGGCAAGGATTTGTGGAAACCAAGACAAAAGTTCAGATTAGAGGTGGATCTTTATACGGCTGTGTTCTGCAGCTTCCTCTGGAGTCCCCTCATCGATTACCTGTTACTCAAAAAGGCAGAGGTGGTGGAAGGATGGAATAGCACTTAGTGGATGGCCTGGAAGTGTCATGAACACTCATTTGAGGAAAACTCAATGTATGCTCATACTTAGTTTGCACCTTTTGGGATTTGCAGATGTTCAGAAGAGATGAGGCTAACAGTGGTGCCCATGGCAGCTGATAAACTATCTGGTGTGGTATTTGGATTTCGGTCAGTGGGGGATTTTGCTTAATATGCATGTTAAATATCCAAGATCTTGAGTAATGCTGATAAACCAGAAAAACCTGTGATGCAAATCTGATGTATTTCATGTCAATATTGCTGCAAAAAAAGCCTCTGATCCCATTTGTATACTGTTTGCTTCCAAATAAGCCTGAAAAGAGAAGAAGAGACAAAAAGACCAACAAAACTCAGAACTTCTAAAGTTCTTCAAAAAGGTTCTGCTCAAACAGCAGTTCAAAGTATAGTCTGCTTCTTATTTTATCCTAAGTTGGCTTATCCATCCACCATAAGGACTTCTTTAATTCCTGTAAAACAACTGTGTTCAGGAGAGTGTCTATTCTGAAAATGTTTCTATTCATAAAAACGGTCTTGCTGAATTCTAGCTCTCCAGTATGTTTGCAACTCAATGTGAGATTTACTGGCTGACAGATAAAAGATGTCTTTTTCAAGCAGCAGCCCTGAACACTCAGTAAGGGATCATAAAATCAATCTGGTTACCTAGTGGCTCATCCAGCAACAACAGGAATAGACAATTTGTTCACTGTCAACATGTGGACAACTCCATCACCTTTGCTGCCTTCAGCGGATCTGTACAGCCGTGCAGAGGACTCACATTCAGCTGCCTGCTCCTGACACACAAAACAAAGCAAGTCTCATACCACTGTTCTCTGAAGCTGCTGCTCGTACAGTGTGGAGCAGGGGTCGGCAACCTTCCAACGGTGATGTGCCAGATTGTAATTTTCTTTCCCAAATTAGAGTTTAAGAATGCTGGCAGGAACTTTGCAGGAGCCAACAGACGCTGCCTTTCAAAGAGGCAACATGCTGCCAATCAGCTGATTGGCAGTATCTCGCCTCTGTGTGAGGCAGGGGCTCTGGGCTCCCAGGGAATTAGGATCTTGATAGGAGCCAGTGCCTCTCAGAGATGCCTCCTGCACTGGCCTTTCTGCATGCCATGCTAAATCTGCCCTACGGTCCAGATGCTGCAAGTGGTCAGTTTCCAGCTTCTACCCTAAAAATCTATCCAGAATTCAAAGCCATCTCCCAGCTTGGGCACCAAATCTAACACAGAGGCAAAAGACCAAAAGAAAATAGCACTCAATGCTTCCTGAAACTTGCACAGTCAGAGGAAATAATAGAAGCTTCCTCCGTCGTGCAAGTAACTCTGAGTTTCTGTCCAGGGGAACATGGACAATTCCAGTGCCCAAACACAGACCTTAGAGAATGATTCAGGTGAAGTAATTACATATGCCCTGGAAATTGCTTCAAATTCAAACACCTTGTTCACTTTCAGGAACTGACAAACATTTTCAGTCAGAGAGTAACTACACCAATGCCACACACTGGTTAGGGTAGAAGAGGTAACTGCAAGTAATTCTGCATATTTTAGAGTCAAACCTACTCAAGAGAGCAAGCACTACTTTTCTGAGGCTTTTGGCGAGACAGTTATCTGAGTTCCATTGAGACACAAAGCATATCTCTACTCTTCCTTTAAGAAGCTGCTAAAAGAGGACAAAAGTCTTCCCAGCCCTTTCAGCTTCTGAGTAGCTGTCATGTTCTGAAGGCATAGGAATTGTGTGCGTAAGGAGCAGCAGTGCTTGTCAGCCACCGCGAAGGGCTCTGAGCCTAGAACCACGCTCTCCTAAATCCTGTACTTTTCAGCCAAACTGAGTCATAATGCAATTGACAGAGCCGCCACCGTTCCTCTCTGGGACATTTAAAAGCAGTGCTTCCCATCTTCCTACTTCCTTTTCCACGTGGGCTGCAGTTTGCCATTTTCTCTTCAAATCAGTGGCTGTAACTTCTGTGCCACTGGCAGTACTTTGCTAGCATTTGTTCAGTAAGTAGTCTAATTTTGCTGAGTTGGCAGCAGCTGAGACTGTTAGTGATATATTGTCCCAGCATTAAACACACTGTCACCTGGCAGGATGATTGACTCAAGTCTGAACGTTGGCAGAAGAGTGTTTGGCAGTTAGTTTGGCATTCCTTTATTAAGTTCAGGTTAGATTCACTTAAGGAATGCGCTTGCCCAGCTATGCCATGTTTTTGACTTTATATCCATCATGATGATTAATGCTCTATTTACAAAGATACCCTTAATGAAATTCCTACCTTCTTTTCCCAGCCCAACATCAAACACAGCTATCTCTGTGTTCTGTTGAAGCAAGCTAAATTCTGTCAGAATCACTTTCAGACACAGGATCTTTCCATACTCTGCAGAAGTCCAAAACCTTCTAAACATAAATGTATATTTTTAAGGATTGATGTGGCTCAGAAATGACACATGACAAAACCCCTCTTTTTCTTTGCCTCTGTGTTCCTCCAACTCAGTGAACAATCTAAGGAACATATGAAATTTTGAGCACCTGCCTCTATGCCTTTGCAATTATCAGAACAGAACTACTGTAATGGTGGCGTCTAGGAACTTCAGCCACCAATAGATGGTAGCTGCTTCATATACACAGAGAACATCATAGCTCTTGCTCCTGGCAGTGTGCAAGTTATGAAACCAGAGGCAGCAGTTAAACTGGACTGGTATGGGAGCAATAAAATACACTTGCTCAAGATTATTATGCAGCGGTCTCATAGAGACCCATCGAGCTCATTCAGACATTAAGACAAACTATCAGTCTAACCACAGCTCCAATGGCTTCACACATTTCATTGCCAAGCTTTGCAGACTACCATTGTTTTGTGGTTTATTGCTTAGGAATGGCTCAACTCTACCATTTCACCTTCAGTAACAGATTTCCATCCAGGGCTGTCACTACTACTTTGAAAGCTAAGAGACTGCAAGGCCCAGCTGTGCTATGAAGCAGGTATGAAGTAAACTTATTAATCCCTACAAGCATATAAATTGCCATGCCCAGATGCAGTACATTTTCTCTAGTATATTTTACTCCGCCTCTGAAATAAGAATTTCTCTTGCTCGACCTCCCTTACAATACCCACAGGTTTTTTTTTTTTCTTAAGTATCTAGGGACAGATTCTCAAAAAAGCCTTTAAAATGTAACTAGAAGATCACTCTGTAGTATGCAAAAGTGCTTAGAGAAGTAGTGCTTAAGCACCTTTTAAAATCCCAGTTGACAATTTGATGAACCTCTTAGTGCCTAAATATCTCAGGCACTGACCCATCATGCTAAAAAAAAAATAAAAATTGCTCAAAGCTTCCTGCTTTTCCCATACACAGCTCAGTGCTTTGTCACAATAACAAACTCTTTTTAGCCTGGGTTAAATCTGGTAGCAGCCAAGTTTTCCCTTTAAGTATTTAATTAATCTTATTGCCAAAGTATTCTTCTTGAAACCTTGATAAAGAGCCACTTAGCACTCAGATTTAAAATTTATGGGAAAGAATGCTCAGATGGGATTTGTCTCACCTAACATTACACATTTTCAGCACAACTGTTAATATCTGAGCTCAGCTCCACTCGCAGTAAGCAGAGTCTCACAGGACAGAATTTGTTTGACCCATTTGAAATAACTCTGAAGGGATTTGGTGAGGAATGTCTCACCTGTATCTCTGTTTTCATCAGAAAAGAAGAACAGAAAACAAACTTCAGTGCAGGGTCTGTTTTGAAGATGCCTGAAGTTAGGTAGAATGGATTGCATCACTGTCTGGAGGTTAAAACAGGAAGTTGATGGTCTAGCTGTGTGAATTCTTTCCTGTCTGTCATTAACTCCAGACATAACCAGCAGCAAATCATTGAACTTCTCAATGTTTCGGTTTATGCATCTATAAAAAAAGGTGTATTAGAGTGCAATTACATTCTATATATACTGTAGAGTCACAGGAGAGAGTCTAGCTCTTGAAAGTGTGCTGAGAACCTCAGAGGGAATATATTTAATATGTGTAAAACAAATTCAAGAGACTACCAGAGAATGGGGAACACAACTGGCAGAAGTCGGAGCAAGGAACAAAAGAGATTAAGTTCCACTTGCTGCAGTCAAACATGGTGAATAGCCTGTGTCACAAATGGTTATTAACATGTCTCATGTGTTCAGGAGCCCTAATATTTCAAGGAGAGTTTTCTCCACACCATGGAGAAGCAAGGAGCTCAGTTAAACTGCCATCTAAACTTAAGGAGCATATTGACAAGGTCTTACAATGACAGGACGAGGGGCAATGGGTTTAAACTGGAAGAGGGGAGATTGAAGTTGGATGTTAGGAGGAAGTTCTTTGCAGTGAGGGTGGTGAGACATTGGCACAGGTTGCCCAGGGAGGTTGTGAAGCACAGAATCACCCAACATGATCAATGTGATTCTGTGCTCCACAACCCCCTGGAGATGTTCAAGGCCAGGTTGGAGGAGGCCTTGAGTGACCTGTAGTAGTGGGAGGTGTCCCTGCCTATGGCAGGGGGTTGGAACTAGTTGATCTCTGAGGTCCCTTCCAACCTTACCATTCTATGATTCTATATGCAAGCTAGGACAGGTTGCTGTGCCACCAAGACTTGCACCAGTGTAAATGAAGGTCTTGTTGCAGGGTACTAATCTCCTCAGAATTCTTATTAAAAAAGGGTGATTGCAGGCACTTCCAAACAGCCACAACCACTGAGGTTTGATTTGCTAAATCCAGGAGCATTGCTCCCAAGGCATGTTTGCAAGTTATTTATAAAAATAAAAGGGAAAAACAAATGAGGGTTAAGAGTGAGGCACTGGAACAGGTTGCCCAGGGAGGTTGTGGATGCTCCCTCCCTGGAGGTGTTCAAGGCCAGGTTGGACAAGGCCTTGAGTGACCTGTACTAGTGGGAGGTGTCCCTGCCTACGGCAGGGGGTTGGAACTAGATGATCCTTGAGGTCCCTTCCGACCTTACCATTCTGTGATTCTATGGCCATCTGCATGGATGTGGTGGTTTAAGGCTTATTGGAATATTCTCATAAGATAAATTGGCTCATTGGTTGTAAAAGAACAACAATGATAAAGTCTGTATCAGTCATTGGTTTGCTAAGAGGTAGAAAAAGCCTAAGTATAAACAATTCTTTCTTCTCTGCTGTTGGGCACTGGCTCTATTTGCTTTTCTCTCTGAACTCTCCCCTAACCCTGGCCAACCAGACAACAGGTAAGCCTTGCTGGCCATTTTCTGTCTGGGGAGAGAGAGGGTGGTGTTGGGCATCTTCTGGGCTTTCTTTGTCTAGGGGGGAAGATTTGATTTCTGGATTATTTCTAAATTGTATGTAATTGTAAATACATGCAATATTGTGTATATATGCTTGTAAATTTAGCTTTGCTGTGAATTCAGCTTTAGCTTACTTCCAATCCATCTGAGCTGGTCTGGTAAATTTTAACTGGGGGGACGAAGTTCTCAACCTACCACAACAGATTACTTTGTTCCCTTTTTTCCACCTGAGACTAAAAGAGATGTTCAAGTTGTTAGCCAGAACAAGATGGTAAATTCTGTTTCTGGACTTGGCACTCTCCCAGTCTGTGTCTGGAAGCAAATGGTTAATGCTCCACACACAGCCAGAGGTGCTGTAAAGGAGGGAGGAACTGAGCACCCGAGATGATTATAGCTGAAAACATGACTCTAATGTAGGGAAATAATTCATATTTAAATAATTGATTATTATCTACAAAGTTATCATTATAATCATGTTTATAATGAATGCATGTTTTACCAATTTGAAATAACTAAGTATTCTAATCTTAGCAAGCTTAAAGAAAGTCTGTTAATGAGATAAGAATATTTTCCTTTCTGCATATGTATTAACTGCTCTTTTTTCAGTTCAGAAAAGATGCTTGCAAATGGGATTACTCTTGCAGATTCACCAGTGTGAGTGCAGGTACTATCAAGAGGGAACAGTGCTGGGAAAAATCTAGGCTGTTGTAGGTTTGAAATTGTGACTGCTGTTTCAATTTGCTGGGGCACTTCCCTTCAGTATGTTGTGCCTTTCCCTCAGTGCAGTGGCCTTTCCACTCATAGACTCACAGAATCATTACGGTTGGAAAAAACCTTTGAGATCAACAAGTCCAACTGCAACCCACCTACCCTGACCACTAAACTATATCCTGAAGCACCACATATACAGCTTCTTGAACAGCTCTAGGGATGACGACTCCACCACCCCGCCCTGGTCAGCCTGTTCCAAGCCCTCGCCACTCTCTCAGTGAAGAAGGTTTTCCTAATGTTCAATCTAAACCTCCCCTGGCACAACTCAAACCCATTTCTTCTTGTCCTAGTGCTGGCTACTTGAGAGAAGAGACCAACTCCAACCTCCTTTCAGGTAGCTGTAGAGAGCAGTAAGGTCTCTCCCAGTTCAATGATTTCTTCACTTCTTATTTCATTAATGCCTGAGCCAAATGCCACTCCTGAGTATCTGTGAAACATCTTAAACTCACAACTGTGAGACAGAGAACATCTTTATTTTAGTGGGACTTTAGGACACTGGGGCAACTGGTTGAAAGATCAGGAGCACAGGCAGTGTTTTCCTGAACTGGCAACAGATAGAGAACGCCTATCTAAAAGGACAAAAAGGATCCTGGGGCAAGAGCTAGCTTGGCTCATTGAAAGGTCTTAAAACTGCACTCAAAGTGGGGTGAGGATGAAACCATGCTTGCTAGAAAGGAGCCTGGGAGTGGCGTGCCAATACCAGGAGGACAGCGTGGCAGCAAGGTCTTGCAGTCAGCTGTCTCACTGGAGGTGAGGGCTGCTGATGCATGCAGCAGTAAAGGCACAAGAGTTGACAGACTGGTAACTATTGCAGCATCTGAGAATTGGCTGAAGGGAACTGGATCTTCTCCCTTTTAGAAGGCGGCAGTACCATTAGCCCAGCTGAAGTGCACCTATACCAACACATGCAGCATGGGCAAAGAGCAGGAGGAACTGCAAGCAATGATGCAGCGAACAAAAACTGGATACAGCTGCCATCAGAGAAACATGGTGGGATGGCTCATGTGACTGGAGGGCTGCAGGTCATGGCTACCAACTTTTCAGAAGAGATGAGATGGGTGAAGAGGGCATAGGGGTGGGGTGGTCTTGTGTGTCAGGGAGAGATATGAATTCAACAAATTAGTGATGGAGATGACTGGGCTGAGGGTTTGTGGGTAAGAATCAGGGGGAAGGCAGATATTGTGGTGGGAATCTGTTCTAGAGTGCCCAGCCAGGATGATGAGATTGATGAAGTACCAGATGTGTGCAGAGAGTATAATGCAGCAGAGAAGGGACAGTCCTAGAGGTTCTTGAAGTGTGTGGATGATAGCTTCCTGACACAGCTAGTGGTGGAGCCAACTAGAGAAGGTGTCCCCCTGGACTGGCTGCTTGTTAACAGAGAAGGACTTGTAGGAAATGTAACACTTGGAGTCCACCTTGGGCTTGGTGACCACGAAGGAATAGGTTTTGATTCTTGGAAAAGTCAGGAGGAGAGTTAGCAGAATTGTCACCTTGGGCTTCCTTTGGCCTGTTTAAGAGACTGCTGGGTAGTCTCCCTTGGGAGGTTGTCCTGAGGGACGAAGGAGTCAACGAAGGCTGATCGCTCTTCAGCAAGGAAAAGGCCATCCTCACGTCCTGAAAGACAACCTGGTGGGGAAGAAGGGCAGCCTGGCTGAGTGGAGAGCTTTGGCTGGAGCTCAGGGACAAAAGGAGAGTTTATGGCGTTAGGAAAAGGGGCCTCAGGAGGACTACAAAGATGCAGTGAAGCTATGCAGGGAGAAAATTAGAAGGGCCAGAGTCCAGATAAAACTCAATCAAGCTATTCTGTAAACATAATGGAAAATGCTTATATAAATACATCAACAACAAAAGGAGGACTAGGGATAATCTCCATCCTTTATCAGATGTAGGGGGAAACATAGACTAAGGGTGAGGGAAAAGGCTGAAGTACTTAATGCCGCCTTTCCCTCAGTCTTTAACAGAAGGAGTTAGTTGCTGGGTATCCAGCCCCTCAGGATGAAAGACAGGAGTGGGGAACAGAAGGAGACCTCCAAAATCCAAGAGGAGATGGTGAGTGACTTGCTGAACCACCAAGACACGCAAGCCTGTGGGTCCAGATGGGCTACATCCAAGAATGCAGTGCTAAAGGAGCCACTTGTCATGATTTATCAGCAGTCCTGGCTAACTGGGGAGATCCCAATAGTCTGGATATTGGCAAATATGATGTCCATACAAGAATGGCTGGAAGGAGGTTCCAGGGAACTACAGACCTGCCAGTCTGAACTCGGTGCCAGGGAAGGTCATGAAACACATCCTGAGTGCTGCAGCACACCATTAACAGGACCACCAGGCAATTAGGCTCATCAGCCTGGGTTCCTGAAGGGCTTTTCCAACCATAGTGATTCTGATGCTGTTCTTGGAGTTTCCTCAGTGGAATTTATTTTTCATGCTTCCCAGGCAGAGCACAACCTTTCATTTCAGCTGAAACCTGCACTATAAATATCAACACTGTAGTCACTTAGAAACCTCTGCTTATGCTGTGTTAGGTGTTAACTTCCACCAAAATCAATGGAATTTAGGAATTTAAATCTCTTTAAGGATTGAGGATTAAGTCGAATAAAATGAATTCTGAAAGTATTATACTTTGAAACCAACCAGCAAATAACAGTCACTAGAGACTATTCCAGCTTACTTTACAAACAAGGCCTCAAGTATTCTAAATGTCACCTAGTGTTGGTAAATCACTGCTGGTGCAGCAATATCATCTATACACTTCAGGTGAACAGCTTGACACTTGGCAGGCAGACCTCTTCCCCATATGCAAACCTCACAGTTGTGGTCAACAGATGGATTCAAATTCACTCCAGTACCTGCAAAAGTTGTCAGGTGATATCTGGGAAGGTGGAAGATTGACAATAAGTATTTTCCTGGATGTCTATTCAGGACCCCTTCATCTGCTTCCTTAAGAGCTTACGCCAGTGCTTGGAACTGTTCTCTGTAAGGCGATGATAAGAAAGAGCACCAGCTCTTCCCATTTCAGGAACCTGGACTAAACTTTGTATTTACAAAGGCATGTAGAACTAGGACAAGGGGCAATGGCTTTAAACTAGAGAAGGGGAGATTTAGACTGGACATCAATAAGAAGTTCTTTACTACGAGGATGGTAGAACACTGGAACAGGTTGCCCAGGCCCTGTTCCTGAAAACATTCAAAATCAGTCTGGATCAGGCTCTGAGCAACCTGATCCAGCTGGAGATGTCCCTGCTTACTGCAGGGGATTTGGACTGTATGACCTATGGAAGTCCCTTCCAAGCCACTGCATTCTGTGATTCCACTCTGAAACACAGGAGTTAAGCTGTGGCCACAGGTTCCGCATGGAATCACACATGTGCATGCAAGAGAAATGTAAAATTAGTGGGAAACCAGGAAGCAGAGCCATTTCCAGTATCACAGCCATTCTGCCTCTCCTTGTGTCTTCCCTCTCCTATTTTATGAGCTCCTGCAAAGGGGAAGCCCAGATACTGGCCCCTTCAAGAAGCAGTGCTGCTATGGAGTCCAGAAATATCAGGAAACAAAACAGAAACCCTAGGGTCTAATAAACAACTTGCAGTCTCCGTGGACTTTTATCCACTTAGGATGATTATTTTAACAGCATCCAAAAGGCTAGTTTACATACTGATACAGGCTACAGTAGCAGGGATTATGCCTTTGCCTCCACACTGAGCATATGGAGAAGCGGTACCCTTCAGTAAGGTCTGTGGAGACACATAGAAGACATGCATTAGACAGGTCTCAGGCTCACAGCCAAGCCTCCTTCCAGCTTGGTAGAGAAGTCAGCTACCCTGTGCTTTCCTTCAGTTCACAGTAATAAACTTCTCCTACTGCCTGGATTTTACACAGCATAAAATCATTGCTCGCATGAAGAACGGTGTAATATCGGTGTCCTGTCTCAGCCCAAATACATCTTAGTGTCTGCTAACTGGTAGCTTGTCACACCAGCCCTTCTCCTCCATAGTAATGCTCACCTTCAAACACCCTTAAAATTGTCTTTGGAAATGAGTTCACGTTACTGCCATTGTTAGTTCAGAAGATCTATCCAATTTCAGGTTTTTCATGTTTATTAATTAAAAGGTGACTGGAAATGGCATTATCAAAGCCCGCATTAAACTGCTCTCTTTGTTTTATGATGGTTAGAGGTCTCCAAATGGAATTGAAAAGGCCACACGTGTTACAATTATTATTTTTTTTTAAGCAGACGCCACTTCGTCATCGTACACTAGATTCAAAGCTAGAGGTCACAGTCAAACACACCAAAGAATGGCTGGCTTTCTTCTCTTCCAAATTATTGATATGTAAGAGAGGGGACAGAGTAATTGTTTAATCACTGGCACATTGCTTTAAATCTAATTCTCAGCACACACAGGGAAAACATAAATGGATGGAAAGGGCACTGAGGCATTTGAGTTGATTGATGGCAGGTCAGTGACCAGTGCACAATAGTTTAGATATAAAACACAGCGAATTAAGAGCATCAGGTTCCAAAAGCACGGCATGGAGCCGATCTGCAGCAGGGAGATGGCTAACACTATTAAAAGGTGGAAATAGCAGCCCACGTGCACGCTCAGGTGAGGAGTGCAATATTATGTAATGGACTGCACTGGCAAAGGAAAGGTAGGAAACTGAGGATGGGGCATATTTCTACTACTCTTCAGAGTATTTGCTTTGAAGCAATATTTGCTTATTTGAATAAATATTATGCTCTAGAAGTTGACCTTTTCAGGGGAGAAAAAAATGACAGCGTAAGCCATGAAAAGCAGTCCCAATGGCATCAAAGAACACAGGGAAGCCATCCGGCTTTCAAGCTAAACTCCTGTATATCCTAATGGCACAGCCTAAGTCCGCCTTACGCAGCAGGTAACTTTTAACATATCTAACATTTTGTACCTGCCTGCCACGCGCAGTGCTCTGCTACCCTGAGCAGCCCGCTCGGTCTCAGTGAACAGGCAGGAGGAAAAGTCACTCTCCGAGGGTCACTAACAATTTCAGGTCATTAGTTCTGAGCAGTTTTGAACCGCCTTCCTTTTCTGTTCCTGTGATATGCACTCCATTTTAAAAGTACATATCTCATGTTTGCAGGCCACGGGAGACCACACAGCTCAGAAAGCACAGTGGAATTTAGAACAACACCCAGCAAGCTAGTAGCAGGCACTCCCAGAGGTTTATGGTGACACAAAGTCCCTGGGGTTTTCTGATCAGCCTCTGTGGATTTTGATGTCAGAGTAGCACCAAACAGTGATCATAACGTTTTTAAAATGCATTATTAGGCTCTGATATGAATAGGTAGTAGGAAAGAAAGATGCTGTCAGTAATGGAGAATTAGCCACTGACAGAAGAATCAAGAGCTCTGGAAAACCTCTAGAAGCACAGCTGGAATCAGGATGGCTGCTGGAGCTGTCCAAGCTAGCTGTGGGGATTTGGGAGAGATATTTTTCACATCTTTTTTTATGGTGTCAGGTGTTCCTGCTCAGGCCACAGTCCCAGCTGTTTTTCATAGCCACATGAATCTCTGTGGGCTGCCAGGACAGAAGCACTGTCTCCATACCCAGATCTGATAAAACATGGTACAAGGCAGCCACAGACTTTCATCCTTATACGAAATAGGAGTTAAGAAGTTTCTTCAAGTTAAAGTCCTCATGAATCTGTTCATGTAGATGAACCAATTTGGCTACTTAGCAAAAGCATATCAGAATCTATCCTTTGATTGTCAGGCAGGAAAGATCAGGCTGCTCACTGCCTGATCAGGTGATTTTGTTATGACCTAGTAGTATATTTAGATGTAAATGTTGTCTTTGGATTTTCCTGTGAGGGCACAATTTGACTTTATTTTTTCCCTAGTTGAAATGAAATTATGCCTAAGCCACACACCAAAATAGTTAGGAATGTGCAGGTGGCACCAGTTAAGGATCAGCATTATCTATTGACATTACATTAATTAGGTATTCCTCCTGATCAGATGATTCAAACCCTTTTTTTTTTTTTTTTCAGGACAGAGAAAAAAGAAAAACATGACTTGAACTGGAAATTAAGATATGACCCAACCTTCAGCTGCAGCTTTTGTTCTTTTCTTGACACCACCTAGCACAAATAGCAGCACTGGGAGAAAGCCCAGTAAGCAATGCTCCTAGATCAGGGAAGTGTACCAAGGCAATCTCCTGCTCTTTCGTTACTAACTCCGTGTTGTGATTTCAACAGAACTCTTGCACTTTTGCAATGTTCAGCTAATTATTTATTAAAATTTGGACTGATAATCCTACTTTTGCCCAAGGAACAAATCATATGGAGATTTGTCAATACTAGAAATCCATCACAAACCCAGGGGCTTCTCTGTTGTGCACTGTGGCTGATTCTTGCCGTTGAGTGTGCCGTAGCTGTTCTGTGACTGAACAGAGAATTGCGGTCCCTAGAGCTCAATGCATTAGCCTGCAAAAGTGTTATCATTATTTCTTTGAAACAGAGGAAGAATGAGACTCTTTCACAAGTATTATTGGCTGCATGGACAGGTACAAGATAAGAGAACACACTACATTCACATATTTTAGCTGGAGATATCTGGCTATTAACAGGGAACATATATGATTAAAAATACATTACTCTCACCTAAAAAGTTCTTGTTTGACAAGTGAAAACTGTTTTCATGATGCCTGGAAGTTTAATAGCCTTGGAAAATGATCACGGATCAGCAACACGTTATCTGCCACGACGGTTAACCATTTCACTGCCCGCGTATAAAACAATGCTTTGCTTAAGAAGAGGTACAGGCTACAAGTTGCAGATTTACTCCCTAGATGCATCTGTTTTTCTTTTGAACCAAAACTGCAGAGAAGTAAACACTGTCACTGACAGAAAATGTCCCAAACAGCCATCATAACAACTTCATCATACCAAGAGTTTCTCCTTGATGGGCCAGATTCAATGTCCTCAGAGCCAGAGTGACTTCTAGCACAAGCAGCAGCTCTTCCTGCTGGCTAAAGAAGAACAACAGAAGAGATGTTCCTTAGAGAAAATGAGAAAGACTGGAAGAACCAGTGAAAGAGGAAGGAGAATGGAGATGCAGAGGGGAATGCTGGAAGAAAGCAAAATGAAAATGCAGAAAGGAAGAAGTTAAAGAAGATCTGCAGCAAGGGAGGAAGGAAAAAAAAACAAACACATTTGTTCTGCAAGTCACTGAGTTCATACCCAAGGCCCTCAAATTTCCATTCAGTCTCTCCTTTTACTCAGACTCAGAAACACACACAGCTTGCTCTGCCGTCCTGCTGCCTGGAAGGATTGCTCTTCCAAAAGAGATCCCCCTGCACTACTTCCAGAGGCTCTGGGCCACCCAAGATCTTCTTTTGCTGTAGGCTAACCCTCTTAAGCAGGTTCCCTTGATACCAGGCCTGGCAGGGTTTGCCCTTTTTTGGTCAGACTATTAGATTCTTGCAGCTGCTCTGCAGTAACATGCCAGCCACTCATGGCCATACCTGGTGCGGAGGAAAAGGGGACAGGCCAAAAAGGAGCACAGTAAAAACTGGTTTTTGCCAGGTGCATGTGCAGAGAGACACCTCCAGGTGACTGCATTCATTCCTAGTCAAGCAAGACTCTATCTCCTAGCAGTCAAAATTCTTGATACTGCAATAATTTTTATGAAGTGCTACAGATATGGGAAAGCCTGAATGAAGCCAGGGAGCATTTCTGTTTCTTTATTTATCAGATCCAGAGACAACCTGTTATTTTATTGCTCTGTGTAGATGCTCCTACTTTGATGGACAAAATGTCTAGAACAATTGCACCACAGAGTGACATAAATCCCAACAGAACAAAAATATATCCATTACCTACAGTATGTCCAGAATCAATCTCTGTGAGGGATGATGACAATATTGACCTGAGATCTGTCAGTACATTTTCCTCTGAGAAGTCCCTGGTGCTCACAGACAGAGCCCCTCTGGGAGTTATCTTTCACATGCACCAGTATGAACTGAACGCTAAAAACTTGCCCTGTGCCTGTGCTTCTCTTAGCCATGTTGTAACAATTAAATTCTATTGAATTATTAGCTGGATAGGAGTTGGGCTAAAAGCAGTGTCTGAAGGAAGTGGATATATACAGTACAAGAACCTACAGCATCAGGTGTTCAGTGCCTGAGATGCTAAGTGAGTCACTCCATGACAGAAGCCTCCTCACCTCAGTGCTTGGTCTACCTGGACAAAATCCAGACAATATCTGCATAAATTTGGTAATCAGGATGGTAGCAGAAAGGACTGAAAAGCTGAACAGGAGATAACCAATAACAGAAAACCCTTGTTGCCTAGTGCATTGCAACTTCTAATTATTAGAAAGACCTTTGTGTTCATCTGGGATGAATATAAACCTTTTTTTTTTTTTTTTTTTTTTCAGATGGTCTTTTCATCTCAAAAGTGGGAAAAAAAAGTTATTGTATTGCCTTTGACAAAGGAAGACACAACCAGTCTAAGTGTGGTTTTTTCAAATGGACTAACTGCAGAGAATTGCCTTCAAAGATCACATCAGGGCCCAGACCCCAATAACCCACCCAAGCCAAGGAATTAATTCACATACAAAAGCAGAGTTCTGCTGGAGGGAAGAAAAAACCTACAGAACACAAACCTTGTCATGCAGTCCAGCGTGATGTAAATGGAAGAATAATCTGCCTTGTTCCCCAGACACTAACCAAAATAAAGTCTGGAATTTTAGTGCCCTGCTGACCAATGTACTCATAGTAAATTAAACTTCAGAATGTCTCCTGACATGAAGGCTGTCTTGTCAAGCTGTTCATCACACAGGAGTGAAACCATGAGATGAGAAGCAATGTAACAACCTGGACACCGTAGCCCAGGGCCAATATGCAATCAGAATATCTCTATCAGCCTGTTTTCTCACACACACAGGAAAACTGAGATCAGCCTACAACAAAGAACTCACAAGAAATAGATGTGCTGCTCCAGCCTTTAAAAAGTCAGAATCCTAACTCTCCTTAAAAATAAAAGGGAAATTACAAGATCAGAGGATGTTAGGGGTTGGAAGGGACATCCACAGATCATTGAGTCCAACCCCCCTGCCAGAGCAGGACTATAAAATCTAGCTCAGGTCACACAGGAACACATCCAGACAGAGCTTGAAACCTCCTTGGGCAGCCTGTTCCAGTGCTCCATGACCCTTTTACAGTAAAGAAGTTCCTCATGTTGAGGTGGAACTTCCTGTGGTGTAATTTGTACCCATTAGCGCTTGTCCTATCACAGGGCGCAAGTGCAAACAGTTTGTCCCCTCCCTCTTGACACCCAGCCCCCACACATTTATAAACGTTGATTAGTGAGTTGCTCTGCTTGTGACACTCATTACTGATGGGGTGGCTGCTACCTCTCCCTCAAGAGCTATATGACAAAATCTTTCACTAGCTAGGATATTCAGAATTCATATACCACAGCCTGAGAACCAAAGGGAGGAGATTCTCCCAGACAGGAGAGACTAAAATTCCCCCAGCAACCTCAGTGCTTTACTACAGCCTAGGCTTGAGCAGGTTACCCAAAGACATGGTAATGCCAGACTAAGATCGCTTTCAGCCTTTGTGACAGCGTGCACTTGTGGCTGAACTCCTGACACAGCTCAGACTTGGAAGTCACGCTTTTTCAAGAGTCAGTGTCACTGTGGAAAGGTACAGTGCTTGGGGGACACCAGGTTCCTCTGCATTTCCATTTTTAAAATACTTTATGTCGATCACAAAAGGCTTTTAAATTAAGACATTTGCCATGGAGAGTAGAAGCGTTCCCAATCAGCATGAACATGCACAACTGCTGTAAAACCTTCTGTGAGGACAAAGGTGACTTTCACCTGGCATTCTGCACCCATTTCCAGTTTTAGCACCATAGCAGCTTAGAAGATGGGACCTGGATTGGCCATTACAGTATCTGATGCATTAAGAAGTTTGGGGTTTAGTCAGTTTACAGTACATCTGCAGGAGACTGCTTTCAAGCTGGAATCACCATGTCAACAAATACATACATGTTTTGCTTGTCTATAAGCACTCATCCACAAGGTACAAATATGCATACTGTGGACTACTTTGTAAAAACTCAAAGAATTTTTCAAGCTTCACTTGATCGAGCACAGCAAATTGTGAAAATGGACACAAAATGTTCCCCTATCCGCTCTGGGGTGGAGCAAAGGGAGGTAAAACTCCAATCTCATCCCTGGTTTCCAGACCGTCAGGAATAGCAACTGCCAGTCCTCGGCCAAAAGCCTTCTGGCTCACCCTGGCTTTACTATAGGGCTTGCTGCTGCCCCAGCACTCTTGCTGAAGAGCCTACAAAGCACTTACTCATATTTAATCATGTAAGTACTTTGGATCTTGTAAGAGCAAGCCTCAATGAAATATTTAAGAGACGTGCATACAAAACAAAAGGTAACTGACATCAGGAATAACCAGGGAGTCTGACAAATCACTTTAACTGAAAGGAAATCTTCATAATGATATAAAAAGATAAAATGGGTTTTAAGGAGACATAATCAGAAAATGAATAGTCAAATGTTATTGCATTTAAACTGGATGGACAATGTGTGCTCAAAACCTGACATTTGGTCCAATAAACATCACTGCAGAAGATGCATGCTCAGCTGAAACAATCACAACAAAACTCAGGTGGCACTGGGAAGTGTTAGGAGAACTTCAGTCACAGCAGTGCAAATGTTGCTCCTGTTTACCAAGTCTCATATAGATCTCATCAAGCTACTGTTAATTTCAAGAGTGTTTTATCACAGCTGGGAAGAATTCATACCATAGAAACCTTGGCTTTACAAAACCAGTAGGTTTTGAAGTATGTTAATTATTTTATAAGTATACAATGGCTGAAAGTACTTTAAAGGTAAATAGAAATGAGAGTGGATTGAGGCTGTGGTTTAAAATTGAGGTGAGAGACCTTTCAGTAGAGGCATGCAAGTATTTTCAGCACAGGTTTCCTTTTTCCTTTCCTTATTTTTTTTTTTCTTTCCTTTTCCTCCCCAGATTTACATCAAAATTTAACGATATTAAAGAATACGTAAGGAAAAGGAAAAATAGCTATGGAATCATTTAGGCAACAAAGATTTAGTGACCAAAACCAGTTTGAAGTTCTCATCATTAATACTGATATTACACAAAAAAGAATTTACTACAATGGGAATGAGGATCTGCACATACCTCCCTTCCAGGTGTAACTTGTTGGGCTGGGTTCTAGTCAGCACTTCTGGCTTTACTCACTACTCAGTTGTGCAGCCAAATAAGTGAGCCTTCTAATGGTACACAGTCACTGTTTCATGGCATAGTTGTTCCTATCATGGAAATAGATGAACTCAGACATGCAGTGGCAGTTACAAAACATTGTTGAACTGGTTTGCTTCCCTCCTTTCTTTGAAGCTGCTGCAAGAGACAAAAGCTCTGAAGTGTCTGCATTTCTACAGACTTCAGATAGCAATAAACTGATTTAAAAGCAAATTCAGACACATTCCACAGATTGCCCTTATTACTGGGGCTTGCTGGTAATTCCCAGCAGGCTTTCAATCTCTCCCTGAACACAAGGGCAGAACAGTAAAGGCAGAACAAGCTGCCTTCACAAGCTGAGCTATGGCCCTCTCCTTTGCCTGATATCCCAAGCCTTGTGCAATCTTGGTCAGTTTGTGAAAGAGAGAGGGAAAAAATAAAGTTATTACAGAGGAGAAGATCTCATCCCTTTGCTCACACAGACTTTTCCAGGCCAGTTATTAATGTCATTTGCATCATCTAGAGCAACGTATGTATTCAGTATGCTGGAAACTCATCAAGAATGTAACCCGGGAAAAGAAAGGTCCAAAGAGAAACTCAGAAACTCTGACAGATGTGACTATAGGCATTGCCGTGCAACTAAGATGCACAGAACAGAATCCTGATGGACCAGCCATAATGTATATAAATATTGATAGATCAGATCTGCCCAAAGATGGCACATTTGTTGGAAGACAGATCTGCTCATGCTTAAGTGCACAAAAAGAGACAGAGATCACAAATTGGTCATGCAGTTTGCCTCTATCCATCTACTGCTTCAGTTCCTTACTCTTCGGTAGTACCTGAAGGAAACTGGAACCAGAGCTGCTGCTCAGACACGATGATCTTCAATGTCCAAACAAAAGTCAACATAAAATGTAATTCGAGCTACACTACAGGGCATGTTCTCAGCACTTTTTAGGGGACAATGTCTGGGGATTTAACTGCAAAACTCCTATTATTGATAGAAGTCTCACAACTTAAACCCCTAAGTACTACGGCAAAAAGATCACCTTACATTTTCTCTGGTACCACTCTTGATCTGTCCTGACAGCTCTCTCATCATGAATAACATTATGTCAGGCTGCCCAATGATTCCTGAAACTGTCAACAATGTTTAAGTCAAGTTCTCCAAACTTTTTAAAACTTAATCATCTTCACTCTGGAAGCATAAAAGTTGAATGCAATAAAAAATGTGCAGATTCACAGCAAGTTTTATTGACTTGATAGCCAAAGACTTCACCCAGCTGCTGAAACATTTACATACTACAAAGCACTGTCTATTGAAAGACTGTCCTTAAAGGCCACAATATGCATGAGGTGGCAGAAAGAGTTGAAAAAGGCTGGAGATACTGATATTTATGCTGAATTATCAAAGCCTTCAGTTAATCCAATGTATGCAACCAACCTAGTCTGGAGAATTTTGTAGCACCGTATAGAAGATCAGCTGAGGAAGAAGTCTTGATAAAACTTTATTTCTTTATCCTTTTCTTTATCAAAGTGTGGGAGGCCATCAATCCCCTCNTTTTTTAATTTCTAATCATCAATGTGATCAAAAGTTCCAGACTGAAAGCCTGAAGAAAGAGTAATCAATGCATGTAGTCCCCCAGGGGACCGCTGCTCTTCTGAAAGGAAGCCAATCAACCTGACATTTTTAAACAGCTCAGTTGAAAATAAATTAATTTATAAAATATTTCAAATTGAATGCCTGGTAAATGTTGTATATCCTTTGCATTATTTTTTTGTTTGCTTTTGCACTCCTGTTTATGTTGTCAAGAAGGGTATTTTCAGCAGGAATAGCATTAACCGGTACCCCAAACCTGCAAACCATTGACCTACACTCAGCCAGACACACAACTAAATTGTAGCAAGATCAGAAGAATAAAATCTCTCAAAAGTGTATGAAACAAATAAACAAACAAACAGATAAGAATGGACAGAAAAACTATCATAACTTAAGACAACTCAAACCCACGTTTACAGCAGAGGATAGCTCTGGAAACCTTCCCAAGGAGAATCACTGTAGAGGGGAAGTTAACAAGGTACCATGAAATGTCTACTGCACAAAATGTCAACTACAGAGACTTTTCTGTTAACAAAAAAAATATTTTTTTTGTTGTTAAGTTCATAGTACTTTCATGAAAATGGAGAGAAGAACTCTTCCTCCTGTCATCATCTACCACAGGACATCTGTTCATGTTGGTAATAAGGAGACAAAATTATACCGAGCTCACAGGAAAACTCATTTAACTGCCTGAATAACACAGTCAGGCACTCAAGATTTCTCTTCTGAGAGTTACTCTTCATCATCCACAAGTATTCCAGTGCCTGTGCTTTCTTCCAACCTACAAATTCTCCAGTCAAGTAACTGCACTAGACCGCGTCAGGCTTCGCTTTCTGAATTGGGGATTTCGCGTTAATGTCCACAATGCATCAGCCGAACACGACGAAGAAGTATTTTGACAAAGTAAAAGGGATGTAGGATATAGGAGTTTATAATATCAGGGCTATTATGCCAAGTTTGCATTTTGGGGCTTAACTTACGTTTTTTTAACAGTCTTTGCTGGCAACACTTCCATTTTATTCTACAGATCATTGAACCAAAACATATTAACAAAGCAGCCAACAAAATCTCTGTGCACTGTACTGAAGTCCTCTTCAAAGATCTCTAGCATATGTTTCATGAAGAAATAGAGGTTATCTGTCAGCTGCTCTCAAGAGCTAATAAAAACGATTTCACTCACAGGGGACAGGACATCTATTTTGCTGGTTCCATACCGACCTGGGAAACTTTTTATACCAAGGATAGATACTGCCTCAAAACCTGCTTGACTTTCTCACTATGGAAGGAGCAGAAAGGAGCTGCAGTAGAATGGAGACACAGCTTCATCGAGTGCCACATGACAGGGTCTGTCTTAAAGAAAGCTCTTATCTGGGGGGAATGTATTCAGTCACGAGAATCTAAACATAGCTCCCTTCTCACAGAGAAAATAAAAATGACACACAAAAGAAGAACTCTTCCCATTTTGGCACTGGGTAACCGTGGATAAAAATAGAATAAGGAAGAAGTGAAAGTGATCAGTGACTGTTTCCTTTAGCTCCTTTTCAACTGTCCTCAGCCAAGCTACTGATGTGGTGTAGCCTGGAAAGGGCTAAACCAAATGACTGCCATCTATATGGCACACTGGTCTCTTATACTGTACTTGCTACCGGAGTAACAGAAAGAGGATTGTCTCAACCTCTTTTTCTCCCCTCCTTTCTTCTCTTTTGTCAGAAAATGGCTGTATTAGTGAGAGAGACAGAGGGTAAGACCTTCTCTGAGAGCAAACATGCACCAAGAATTCTGTCATCTCAGGGACTCTTACCACAATGTGCACCTTCCTTGCTTGCCAATAACTGCACTAACATTCAGGCTTGTACAATGTAAATTCCTTCTACCGAGCAGATAGGAAATGAAACATTGTCTTGAAATGTGACTACAATATTTTTATCACCAGTGTATATTGTTAAGTAGAAGAATAGTAAGAAAGGGAGTAACAACTAGATACATAGGAAAAAAATACTAATAGTGGGGGTGAGGCAGCATTGGACCAGGTGCCTGGAAACTGAATACAACCCTGGACAACTTGACCTAATTTCAAAGCTGGCCCTCCTTTGAGTAAAGGGTTGGACTAGATGACTCTTGGAGGTTCTTTCCAAATTCAATACTGACTCTCAGCTGTGATTTAAACAGCAAAACTGTCTACTGCTAGTCACTAGTTGTGAGGTCATTTACATGGCAGACCAGTTTCACGTTTGCAACACGTCCTGTTCTCCCAGGAAAATCTCTCATTATGTTGAAAGCAAAGGTAAAATTCTCTAAAGAAGTGCTAGAGCAAGAGACATGAGCTACAGTATCTCATCCCTCTGAGTTCTTCAGATTTCCTCAAATTTGTATGAACAATAATTACCTATTACTTACTATGGAATAACAGAGAAATAGCACAAGTCCTGGTCCTTGCAAAGATTATTCAGAAATTGTTTTGGTAAAGAAGTAGGTTTGTCAAGACAGAATTCATTCAGGGGCTGCTTCCAGCTCTGCTGAATGTTTCTATCAACTTTTATGCAATCTGACACTTGCAAAAAGAACTGGCAGTAATGGACTGCAAACGCAGGGAAACCATTACTCAACACAGACAAAAAAATAGTTTCAAAAGATATTAAATATAAGAGCTAAATTTCTTAGACCGGCCTGAACAGAAACCCTTTGAGGAACTTTCATACTAACAGCTCAAGGTGACACTCTCTGCTCCATAATGCAACATGGAAGTTGTGATGTGAGGCTGTAGCAATATTCCCCTCTGGGATTTATTTTGTCAGATTTGACAGACCCAAGAAGACTTTACACTAATTAGCAACAAAGACAGAAAGATCTTCCAGGGAAGCATTAGAGCCTCCAGGATTAAGGTCCTGGCATTCCTCTTTGGAAATGTATCCCTATTCCATGCTCCAGGATGGTGTTAGGTGGGCAACAGCCCCCTGGTGCCACAGCTTGTCAGACTGCAGTCTGCAGAGCAGAGTATCTCACCTTCAGCATCTCAAAAACAGCAGCTGGTTGGGGCATTAAGGAGTCTCAGTTGCAAAGCAGCTCTGTCTCAACAAGCGCACAGTATTGCTGACCTCAACAACAGTGCTGGGACCTAAGTACCTGCTAGGTCTAAGCAGGTACTTAGAAGCTCATACACACAGACACAGAATGTCTTGTGATGGCAGTGGCACAGCATTGCCAATGAATGCTCCAGCTTTTGTACTGGGGCCGAAGCAGACACTGACCTCTCCTGAAACTTCAACAGTTCTCCAGGGGGATCCTACTATGTCTGCAGCTTCAATACCCAGCAAAGCTCTTCATGATTAGGTCACTTTGAATCTTTTCCTGAAAGACTTTTTTTTTTGATTCTCAATTCCCAGTCTTCTGAGCCCAAGTGAAATGGTATCAGATAGAACAGGATTCTTGTTTGTCCCTAGCAATTACTGAAACTGACATTGCATTTTCTTAATTTCTCTCTCTCCTCGATAGTTTCTAACTGGAGATAATGCTCTTTGGTGACTAAATGCATACACAACACATCCCAGTAGGAGTAAAAAGGTTTGGTTTTTTTTTTCCCTTTTCACATTATGATGTCTCTTTAATGAGTAATGAGTTCTGTCCACCACTGCCACAAGACGAACAGTGCAGGCCAGTAAAAGTTATTAAAGGCTCCCTCCCCACCATTTTCTAAGAACAGAAAGGCTAACCCTAGGGTCTCTGCAGACTATAATGTAGTTCAAAGTAACATTTTTCTCTAACTTGTTATGTGGACTCATGTGGGTTCTCTCTAATAATGTGAGGATTTCCACCCCCCTAAAATTTTTGACAATTCTTAATGATTCCTTCAGAATTAATATTGATACTAACCTACAAAACCTCTATTTAAACAGGCAGACTTGTACAATATCCCTGTTGGGTCTTTCATCCTGCTAAGGTTCTCTAGGTGCTACTTCACTTCCCATCTCTTTCCCTCAAGCAGCACCAATTGCGTACTGCTGAGTACTGTTGCTTCTCCTTTTTGCACACAGTCTTTCCTCTGCCTCATCTTGATGTGGTTTAGAATTACTGAGGACATACTCCTCAGAGCTTGTAAAATGACAGCTAACACTGGGCTAATTGTCTCTGAGGTGACAACTGCTCCATCCAAATGTCTGCAAAACATCTCAGCAAGTCTCTTCAATTAACAAAGTCAAGTATGACTGATTTAATTTTCATTTGAGAGCTCTCCTCAGAAGAACTGGTTCAGGTGTACCCAGCGAGACAGTTATTGAAATGGAATAGGTAAAGACTAAACATTCTGCATTTATACAGCGCCCTGCATCCAAGCATCTCAAACTTTCCTTAATTAATTAAGACCCAAGTTATCCTCTGTGGTAGAGAAACATAGCTTTGTCTTTGTTACGGGTCAAGCTCTCGGGAAGAAATAGGCCAAATGAATTGGCCCAGATCCCACAGAAAGCATGTGGCAGACCTGAAGATTCAAATTACTTCAATTCCAAGGCACCTCACATACCACACATGAGAAAGCTGTCCTGCCTTAATTTACTCTTTCCTCCTGAATATTTGCAATTTTTTTAACATGATGACTGCCATTTCTGGTCATAGGGAACAACAAACCATCACCGAAGCAGCTCTTAGCAGCTTAATATGAGAGTAATACTCCAGAGCAATGCAGAATAGGAGGTTTGGAGCTGTTAACCTGATACTCGTTCTGATTTTATCAGCACAGTCCAGGTTTGGAAAGCTCAGATAAGCTATAATTGGTAACTTTGATATTTTTTGTGACTTTATGTCATCATCCATAATGCTACCAGATAGCAAAACATTATACATGATGACATAACACCTGGAGAAACCATTATGCTTATCAAAAGGTTGTGAGTTTAGCCAATTCGGTTCAAGAGCTCATGAGCATTTCTGAGCTTTTAGCCAGGCTCTATCAGCTCTGGTTATTACCTCCGTCCTTTTTCTGGCAAGCTGCTCCAAAATAAGCAACAAATAACGTGGCTGCACTGTCTATCCCATGCAAAAAAACACACAAGGCTTTAATAGCTTGAAAGCACAACAGGAAAGATACAGGTTGGTGTCTTCTGTGAAACCATGACCTTGTGAAGGTAACAGAAAAGAAATTTAAAAAAAAAAATAAAAAAGAGTAATAACAAAATTCAGCCTGCCCTGCCTTCACAGACCTCTGCCTTTTGTGCACAGGCAGCTATAAAACCTGCGTCAGGCAAGCCACAACACTGGTAAGGAGAGACAGCGGAAGAGAAGTTGTCTCCCTCAATCAGAAAAACCCCATCGCGCCTGCTGCAGACGCTCCAGTCAGCGGCTCTGTAGTCAGAAGTTTTAACCAACTCCTTAAATTCAGCATCTCGGGGGCCTTGCTCCTTAATAAAGACTCCGGGGTGTTGAGAAGCACAGTATATTATTTCATTAAGTGCTTTTCGGGAGAAGGGGATTTAGAAGTAAAACTGCTGGCTTTGTGTGGCAAGGTTACGACCTTTGACAACTTTGGAGCTTATCTCTTTCATCTTCCCACTCCTCGGAGACCCCGAACTTGCGGAGGGATGGAAGCGGGCAGCCGGGGCCAGACAGAGTCCGGCATTGTTGTGGGGCTGCCTCCTCTCCCTCTCCCTCTCTCCCCTTCTCTCTCTCTCCCTCTCCCTCTCGCTCTCTCTCTTTTTTTCCCCCCTAAACAAAACAGATCTGAACTGAGCCAAGGAAACAAAAATGTATTGTTCCTCGCAGATGGAAGCGAGTGTCGCCTAGGTAACCAGATTAATCTCCTTTTTCTCTCCCTTCCTCTCTTGTAGTGCAGTAATCGGTGGGCTCTTTTCACAAAAAAGCCAGCCTCAAAGCTGGGGCTCTAACTAGGTTCCTAATTAGCTGCAATTTACAATGAAGACAACATGATGAGATAATAGAAATTTGCAAAATAATGACATACCTCAGCAAAATATTCCTCCTCCTAAGAACCATTTTTATACAAAAACAATAAAGAGGGCCCTTCTAAAGCAAAGCTGGAAAATGGTGGTGTATTATGTGACACAGAACATTATTGTTCGCCTCTTGTTCCCCCAATCAACAGCTTATTGTTTGGCATCTTAAATAAAAATGACTCAAATACAGGCCACATAATGATCTCCATTGCGCTAATACACTGTATATACAGAGTAGTCAAAAATGTACCCAAGCCAAGGCCAGTGGGGCTGATAAAGTAGCAGGGCCCGAAAAGGTAATTTACAACACAATGCACTAACTATTATGACTGCTCTTAATCACACATATCTGCCTGATTTCTGTCAGGATGCGCTCCGACATCAAAAAAGAGCACCCGAACAGGGGGCAGCTAGTTAATGAAATATGACGGATCGCATTTGTTTTCATGTGGTGGTTAGCTCAAACGAAGCAGCCTCCAGACTGTTAGCCAACAGTCTTCTCTTGTGCGACATCAAAGGCGCCCATTGACTGGGGAGAGGGAGGGCGCGGGGAGGGGGATCGTGTGGAGACAGCGGAGGGAGGAGCGCGGAGCAGCTCAAAGGACCATTAACCGTAATCTCTACCGCATGTCCGAGAGGGCAGGCACACCGCAGGCTGAGCCCAACCTGCTACTCATTTCCAGGAGCGTCAGCACCTCCACACGTGGTGCAAGAGTGCCACGGCAGGCCAGATGCCCGCTGGGGAACTTGGCACTTGGCTACACAGGGCTGGCTCCTCATTGCCCGCCTGAGAGGCACAGCCCTGGAGCGGGGGAGAGGGGAGAAGGGGAAAGGGGAGAAGGGAGAAGGGGAGAGGGGAGGAGTTTTCATTTCAGCAGAAATAATTCATAAATAGCAACAGATTGTCTAAAACTGTCAGGAATAACAGCAGCAGCGACAACAAAAGTAATTCCTTATTCATTTGTGGACTCATCTCTGTTGAGTGTTGCAGCTGCAGATACTCAGGAACTACTGATGAGTGGATTGTCCCTTAAGGAAGTGCAATTGCGGACACTTTGGGCAAGGACAGGAAAGCATTATCATGCTCCCTGACCTGGTCTTTTGGTTCTTGAGTGTGGCAAGAAGCCTAACTTCCTTCACAGAGCAATTTGAAGGAATCAGAAATGTCATATCATACAGAGAGCCAAGTGCTGAAAACTACTGACAGAGTACCTGGCTCTAGCTGTACAACAGTCCTGCACAACTGTTTACACTGAGGGTTAACCGTCCGAAGAAGCATTACAATACTGCTGCCATCTGTTTATACAATTTCTTTCATCTTTAAGGATCTCAAAGCACTTAAATGGTATTATAAGTTTGCTGAGGAGAGCTACTGAATACATTAATGATGAACATTATGCTATACAAGAATAAAGAAGCAGATTTTAGAAGTACCTCAAATATACCCATTCTAATGACCTACCACTACCATGAGATTTTTAACAGAAGAGAGAACAGACTGGACTTTGGGTTTTAAGATGTTATTCAAAACACTTAGACAGGAAACACATGGGGGTACCCATTCATCCTGAAAACCTTTGGAAGTGTAACCTGACACCTTTAAATCAATGACAGCAAACCTTCAAACAATAATTTAAAAAAGAAGCATGCAAATTGAAGACACAGAGCAGCACTGAAAGTAGGTTTTGATTCTGGAATTGTGTCTGCTATAAACAAACATACCCTGGTCTGCAGAGATTTCCAGGAAAAAGAGAACAAGGTGGACAGATATGAAGCATTCAGTCTTTAAATAGAATTAAGAGGTGATTGATGGTCAGATTCTGATGTGCTTACTCATACTTAATACTATTCTCTCCATGCAAAGTCCAATTCAATAGGAGTGCTTGCAGAGTGAGGTGTTACTCAGTGTAAGAGCATCAAAACTGGGTCTGAGAAACAAAATTTTGTCTAAGGCACTTGAACTGCCAGTGAGGCAGCCCTACTACAACATATGCTGAGCATCTTCTTATCCCATTGACTTCTCCCAGCACGGGAACTGGCAATCTACCAGAAGTATCCTGACACATAGGATCAGGGAAGTATCCTGACACATAGGATCAGGAAACATCTAAGAAAAGACCAGAAGAGTCAGGAAAATTACTTTGAACCTGTGAACCCAATAAAGTGTAAATCCTGCATCACTGGTGCTTCTTTGCACCAGCTGAAGGCTAAACCTAAAGATTTGTGCATTTGGTTTTGTTTCCAGATGCTAGATGACATTTTTGTGGAAGGTTGAATATACAGCCTGAATGTACAGGTTCATCTGAAAAAGCAGACTCAGTTCATGATCTCGATTTCTAGACACAGAAATAAGCTTTTACCTGGAGCATTTCTCTCCTTTGGAGCTTAACACTCTACTTCTGTTTAATCTATCTAGAGGTGTTATCATTGCATTCTTAGACAATCCTGCATGGAACACTCACCACGCACTGAGAATTCGGAAGGCAGGAAGAGAATTGCTGCCCTGTATATCCTGTGCCAGAGTCAGAGGTATTTGTGCAGCTTGGTGTGTTTAACACTAGCTTGCCACTTCAAACAGAAACATTAACTCTTCCAAGCAAGCATTTCCCTCATCCGTCCATCTCCTTGGATGGATGAAATAACTCAGGAAGAGTTGGTTTCCCTCAATTACAGAGTTCCATCCATTGCATATGCACAGCAAAACAAATGCATTAAATGGAACTTCTGTATATTCAGCAGCTGGAGGTTTAGGACCCTGTCTGTCAACCTTTCTCCAGAATAATCATATCCAATGTACCGCACCATAGGAGGTCAAAGCACTGGGCCCAATCCCGAATGAAATCTGCCATCCTTAATTTTTATTGTTATTTTTATTTAACCTAACAGAATTGTGTGTGCAAATAAATGTTGCATGCCTGGGGACTCAGTCTATTTCCTTTTCCAGCATCCCAAGTGGCTGGCACAGGCTGAGTTACTCAGCATGAATCTAAGTGAGATCATCTACACCATTCTCCTGGAATAGCACCTTTGTGGCTCTGAACTGCTCTGGCAACACGAATTTACAAAGAGCTTTTGAAACATGACTCAAACATCCTTCAGCATGAACAAAATCTGCTGTGTGACATGACTGGCTCACCTTAATTTTTTTATCATTATTACCACTCCCCAGGTTTTTGGGACCTTTGCATCTCTCGATACATTTCCTTAGCATCTCTGATAGCCTTCACTCTTCCTGCATTTTCTAGCTTTGAACCACTAGCAAATAGCAAGAAAAACTACATAAAGAAATGGCTTCTTGCAGGGTACAAGAAAATCCACGCAGATAACTTAAGTTTAATGTTCTTCAGCTCTTTTCTGCCTTCCTCTACCCTTGCCCCTGCCACCCAGGGGAGGTGGGAGGAACAGTTTAAATCAATAACCAAAAGCTTCAATTTTACAAACCCTTGAGTCATTAGAGCTCTAAGTCCTCGGTGCACCCATCATAACCTCCCCCACCCCTGCACGCTCACATACACCCATAACATATATGTATATATAAAAGAAATACTCCCAGCCTGACATTAACAGTGTTCCTTCAGTGCTCTTTACTTAAAGGAAGAAAACAATTAAGTGAAACCTTGAAGTAATCTCATTCTGCCTATTTAGCCTCTTCATCCCTCAATGTGTGGTTAGTAAGTGTTGCAATCAGGGGCTAAGGCCTGCTATCATTCGGCCTTAATTAAAAAAGACACAAGCAGTGGAGCTGTGAATTAGAAATGTAACAACGCACTACCCCTGATTAATTCGAGGCTCATGTTGGATTAATAACTCCAAACAAAGAACAAAAGGAAATTGTTATGCGAATAGCAGTCCTCCCAGGCCAGACAAAGGTCAAATCACAGGATTTCAATTTCATCCGGAGTCGCTTAATCAACTCCCTCGGAAGGAAGACCATATGCAGTCCTGAAAGCTACCCATTGTAGTCGTCTTGTCACTGGACCTGAGAGACGGCACAGAGATAATCCCAACTATTCCCCATCTTTGCTGCCTTGTTTCTTTTCTATTCTTTCTTTTCTCAGTGTTTTGGGTTTGTTTTGTTTTGTTTTTTTTCTTTATCCTGTTGTGTTGTGGGTTTTGTTGTTATCCTGGTTTTGTTGTTTGGTTGGTTGGTTTTTTGTGGGTAGGGTGTTTGTGTTTTGTTTTCTTTCTTTCTTTTTTTTTTTTTTATTATGACAAAACCCCTTCATTAAGGCTAATGATTAAGGAATAAGGACTGTATCAGAAAGCAGCTTTTGTGGCTGCTGCCCTGTGGAAGCACCCCAGCTCATGCTGCTCATGCAGCTGCAGAGACAGCTCTTCATTTTGAGGGGGGTCTTCTCTAACAGCAGAAGTGACCGCTGTGCTTCGGCATCATGCACTTACAAGGAAGAGCACTCGGAGTGGGGGTTGGTCATGGGGGGCAGACAGGCAGAATAGGATGAGTTGCACATATTCAGTGCAGTGTCTGCATCTTAATACAGAGGTCTTGTGGGCATGTTAGCTGCAGAAGAGGATATAACTGCCCTGAAGATTTCTCTCTGGCTGAAATTAAACACAGAGAATAAAATCACGTATTTTCTTGCGGTTCACCCCCATGGAGCAAAGCAGCTCTCAACTTTCATAATCTAAAATACATTGTCCCCCAAGTAAGCAGATACAGAGTACGTCCTCTGCTTCCACCAAACAGGACTTCTCAATAACTCACATGGCACTGCATTTTATATGGACTTCAGCATTCATCCTATACAGAGGAAAAAGGAAAGCCCAGGTCTGCAGAGGAACCTGACACTTCATGTTCAAGGGCAACTATAAGAGCCTACAGAAACTAAAAAGAAGCAAGGAAGATGCTTCAGGGTGGTGACCTGCAAACATGGAGTTCATTCCCACCCTCTCACTGCCTTCCCAAAGGGCCCTGCTCACCAGCACACTGACCAGTTTGCCACAGAGCTACCTGCAGCTGGCCTAGCCTAGATCATGCAGGTAGTCTCTCAACAAGAACCCAGGTGTTTATGCAGAACAGTTCAAAAAGCATGCTGGAAATTCTCAGTTGTGGTTTTTTTTTTTGGTTGGTTGGTTAGTTTTGTGGGTTTTTTCGTTTGTTTGGGTTGGGTTTTTTTGTTGTTTGTTTATTTGTGTGTTTTGAATATAAATTGTGTAATGGCAACACAGTTCGGGACCAAATGTGCTTTCCTCAGGAATCGGCTTCATCAAGGGGCTAAGAGCCAACAACACTTCCCACTTTGATGCAGACCTCTCACTTAGAATCATAGAATCATAGAATGGTAAGGTTGGAAGGGACCTCAAGGATCATCCAGTTCCAACCCCCTGCCATAGGCAGGGACACCTCCCACTAGTACAGGTTACTCAAGGCCTCATCCAATCTGGCCTTGAACACATCCAGGGAGGGAGCATCCACACTTTACTCAGCTTCTCCTGATTTACGTGGAAATGAGATAAGGATTTAAGAAACAGCCCTCTCTCACTCTAGGATTCTGCCCCAGACATATTCCATGTGCATATTCATTACTGCAGGGTTATTGACAAATGTACCATGGCTCTCCAGTTTAATTTTGGCAAAACGGGTACCTGAAAAGTCCAATGAAACTACCAAAAACCTGATGCTGTTACCTGGCACCACATCAGTAATTTCCAAACCTGAAGGCACAAATGAATAAGGATGCACAGACTGAAACACCTTAGGAAATGCAGCTGTAGATTCTGTAGAAGCCTCTTACCTGTGTTACGTGCAAGAATGAAACTGCAGATCACTCCGTGAACTTAGGAGATGCTGTTTCAACTTTCAGCTTGGGATCATCTCCACTCAATTCTTTCACAAACTACACTTGGTCCTCTTTCCAAGGGGTTGTTCACACACTTGCTGTCTTTGAATTAGCTGTTTAAGGGGAAGAAGTGATTTGTGAATTTCCCTGTTCCAAAGCCCCTTTTCCCCACTCAGAAATATATGCCAGCTTTAAATATTAAACCAGTAAATGATTATTCAACTTCTCTGATGCTTTCCTTTTATGTATCTGTTCACTTTTGCTTTACATATTGATTACTTAGCATGCAACTAAAAATTAACATGAAACTCCTACTGTGCCATGGAAAAGGAGAGTCACATACTCAGAAAACCTTTTGCTTGTGTTGCACCAAGTCATTAAATCCAAATTACATGGAATGCAAATTCTGTTAGAAGTAAATCTCTCAAACGTTCCCCTAGCTCCAAAATGCAGGCATAATTTTTGATCTGTTACTATTAGAAGCACAGCAACAAATGATTCAATGTGTATTTCCAGTTATTGTAGCTCCTTCCACTCTTCAGTGCAAGAGTAAGATATAAGCTTTAAATGCACAGCTCCAAAATTTTACCCCACTTACTAGTCTGTAAAAGAAGGCAATCAGTGTACATGTCCCAGTAAAAAGACACAGGAGGACAACAAACTGGTTCTCTTTTCCATTATTCCCCCTACAAACAGAGCAGGTCTTTATCTCCTTGTCCCAAAGAGATACCACTCTCTTGAAAAAATCCTCCTGCTTTATAACACATTCTGAACCTGAAGTTATTATTCTGAGATATGAATAGTATTGCACACAGATAAATGACAACAGCCTTTGAGTCCAGCCAGAGACTACAGTCTTTGGCTCCATTATCAAATCCTTCGCTGGGAAACACTCTGCAGCACCTCTTTGCAAAAGAGCTGCCTGGTTGTGGGGTTGGTACATGTGATTTCCTTAAGGCAAGCAAAGGGCTCACTTCCATAAAATCCAAATGGATTCCTCTCAGGCTGTACACCTGCATCCTGCAAAACCATTTGACATGAAGCTTCAGCTGAACATAGATAATTTCTACCTTCCTGTTCAATGCTAATTAAGCTTGTGGCATTCAGTCTAACTGGGCGAAGACTGGCCACACACTGCCAATGCATGCCAATTACTCAAGAACAAGTACAGTATTTTCCCCAACAGTTAGCACATACTCATGAGTTCTAGTGTCTTATTTCACAGCCCTAGTCCCTAGGTCCATGAAACATCATTACTCCTCTCAACACAGGACATACACCTCTCACTGAGTAGAGAATGGTGTGCAAATAAGCACGAGACAAATTGATGTGCCAAGAAAGAACAGCTCAGTGTGTGGTCACTGTAGTGACCAAATCCATCCACTGTTGTTGTGATACAAAAAGGCAACTTGCAGTTCTCTTCTGCTTTCTACAGAAGGTGGCAGGGGCAGATAGGTATTGGGGCATCTGTTCCAGTTCCAATCCAAATGCCATCAATGCCAGGTAGACAGCAGCTCTTGTAGCTTAGATCAGATGAAAATCAGCTACATAACTGCTAAGGATGGCAAGAATAAGAACTTCTTTAAGTGGTTGTAGATGTAACCTATTCTCAAGACTAAACGTCCCAGGTCTCAGTCATTCTTCATAGGGCAGATGTTCAAATCCCTTAATCACCCTCATAGCTCTCTGTTGGAGCCTCTCCAGCACATCCCTCTCTCTCTTTCTAGGGATGGAGCTCCAGCACATCCCTCTCTCTCTTTCTAGGGATGGAGGTAAGGCTGACTGGTCTGTAGTTCTTGGATCTTCCTTTTTGGAGACTGGAGTGACAACCACCCTCTTGCAGTTCTCAGGCACCTCTCCCATTCTCTATGACCTTTCACAAATGCTGGCAAAGTGACTCAGCAACAACATCAGCCAGCTCCCTCAGCATTCCTTGATACACCCCGTCAGGGTCCATGGATTTGTGCTATCCTCACCCACCAGCAGAGTTTTGCTCCCTCTGGTTTTGCTCCCGTACTTGCAGTGTCTGCATTTCCTGAGTGCTGCTCTTAGCAGACAAAGGCGGCATTCAGTAACGCTGCCATCTCTATGTCATCTGTCACCACATCTCCCACCTCACTTAACAGTGGACCCGCTTTCCCCCTATTCTTCCTCTTACTATTGATACATTTAAAGAAGCTCTTCTTGTTTTCTTTCACCTCCTTAGATTTAGTTCCAAGAGATCCTTGGCCTTCCTTGTTGCACCTCTGTGTACTCTGACAGTATGTCTGTAATCCTCCCAACTGACTGGACTCTTTCCCCACATATTATGAACTTCTTTATGCCATTTGAGTTTTCCCAGCAGCTCCTTGTTTATCCATGCAAGAATTTATTTTCTTTTCCAAGGTTGAGCTTGTAGGAGGTTGTGTTTCAATATCAACCAGCTCTCTTGGACCCCCTACCTTCCAGACCCTTAGCCCATAGCATACTTCTAAGTAGATCTTTGAAGAGGGCAAAGGTAGCCCTCTTAAAGTCCAGGGTAGACATTTTACTATTTGCATTGCTTCTTTCCCAAACTTAATGTCCTTGACCAGACCTCCTTCATTTGTTATTACAAGATCCAGCACCACAACTCTCCTTGTTGGTTTTCCAACCACTTGCATCAGAAAGTTCTCATCAATGCACTGCAGAAACTTTTCGGACTGAGCAGGCCTGTGCCCGCTTGGTGCATATATTTCAGAGTATCTTTCCAGCATTCCCAAATTCTGTCACTGTGACTTTTTTCCCACCCCAGTTTATTCCTTGTTCTTGACTTCCTCTCAAACTGTAGAAGATGGTGTGCAGAGTTGAGCAAGTGTAGTACAGGGGCAGATGTTCAAGACTGCAGCATCCCAAAGCTCACCCAGGAAATAGTAGGACTTGATAGGTGGCAAATACCATAGGAGTCCCAAGCCCAGGGACTCCTGCAGGTTCTGGATAGTTCAACATTCCCTAGTTCCACTGTAAGGGAAATGATCAATGCAAGCAATGACCTTTACAGACAAGACGTGAAAGGAAAGAAGGGAAGTGGACAAGTGGAAATTGTTACTTCAGTACCAGAATGCGACAAGAGGACACAGTCTCACACTGTGCCAGGGCAGGTCCAGGTTGGACATTAGGAAGAAATTCTTCACAAAAAGAGTGATTGCCCATTGGAACGAGCTGCCCCTGGGAGGTGGTGGAGTCACCATCCATGGAGATGTTTAAAAGGATGCTGGATGAGGCACTTAGTGCCATGGGTTAGTTAATTAGGAGGGTTAGGTGATAGGCTGGACTCAGTGATGCTAGAGGTCTTTCCCAACCTGGTTAATTCTGTGATTCTGTGAGTAACTCTTCCAGCTAACATCAGGGTGGCTGCAGTCACCCATGAGTACCAGGGCACATGAACTTGAGGCTACTTCCAGCTGCCTACAAAAGGCATAACTGACAGCTCCTTGGTTTGGTGGCCTGTGGTAGATGCCTACAACAGTATGTCCCATGTTTGCATGGGTCTTCACTCTTACCCACATAAGCTTTTAATACTTTCTTTGCCCATTGGCTACAATGGCACACACACTGCCCTGTTGGACCCTACCCCTGAAAATTTCAGTTTAAAGCTCTCCTGATTAAGCTGGCCAGCCTACCTCCAAATATTCTCTTGCCTCTTCCAGACAAGTGTATTCCATCCCTCCCTAGCAGGTTACAGTTGGCATAGAATGTCCCATTGTTACAGAAGCCTAAACCTTCAGGATAGCACCAACTACATAGATAGAAATTAATATTCATTATTCATCTATACTTTGCCACCCCTTCTTCTATAACTGGCAAGATAGAAGAAGAGATATCTTGGACCTCAATATTTTTAACTTGCACCCCCAGAGCTTTATAGTCTGTCTTTAGTTTGCTCAGGTTTCTGCTCTCAGTGTCACTCATGTCCACGTGGAAGAGTAATAAGAGGGAGTAGTCAGTAGTCTTCACAAGTCATGGCACCCTTTCAGCAATGGTATAGATTTTTCTTCTTGGGAGGCACCAAACCTCTTGTGATTCTTGATGCTGCTGAGAAAAACAACTTCCCAACAGCTGACTCTCGGCTGGAGATGGGTGAAGCCTAAAACCTTCCCCACACCACTTTTAGCACAACTGCCTCCCTTTCTTACCCAGCTACGCTGAAGCAGATGAAAAGACAGGGCAGGGCCCAGCTAAGCTATATCTGGGGACCAGCACACTGCCTTGGATCTCCTTGCAGTTCCTCCAAACTGAAGGTGTTGTAGAGCCCATCTCATTCTCCTTGCTTCTCTCAGCTGTCTCCAAAGACTGAAGTGGTCTACAAATTGTTATAAATTCCCAAGCATCAACGGCAGGCAAGCATTTAAATCTGCCCTCAACTTGCCTTGCTCTCTTCTTTTCAGAAACCATCTCGAAGCAGTTTAAGCACAAGGACTTGTTTCTTTAAGCAAATAAAGTAACACATTTCTCTGTTTTTACTTGCATTTTTTTCCCAGTCCTCTGCCCTCCCTCAGAAGCTGCCTCTTTCTCTTCACTTCCACTCAAACAAACTGCTGCTGAGAAATACTCCTCCTCTGCAGCTCCTACAACATGTGCAATAGCTTTTGTCTGTCTCTACCTCACTGACCCTTCATCTCTTTTCAAATCACAGACAGGAAACAATATTTTCTTACCTTGCTAGGAACTGGGCACACTTTCCACTTCTATTACAATATTACCCACCCCTGCAAAGCAGTCTAGTCTGCCCCAAACAAGTGGCATGAATGTGGCAGTTTTCTGCCAGACTTCAAGCCACGACTAGGAGGCTCCACTGGGTTGTACTCCAAACTGGACTGTAAGCAAGCAGCTGTGTCAAATGATTAAATCTGAAGGGATGTGCACAGGAAACCAGTTATGTCAAACCCATTTGTCTCTCTGCAAAACACCCAACCCAACCAAGCAAAGATAATGGGGGTTCTCCTATCCACCTTACAAAAATGCCACTTCAGTCAGAATGATAACATCAGTACATGGCAAATTAGGTTTTCCTTCTGGATAATTTTTTCCAAAGAAGTCCAGCACCTTTGCTTAAGCTCAGCTGAAAGGATTGGACACTATGAGAGCTGCTGGGCACCTGCCTGCACTCCCTTTCAGGGGTGGTTGCTCCTCAGTACTTACTGGCATCAAGCTGTGCAGGATGCGCAATCCTTATTGCCACCAAGCTGTTTAATATACATAATTAGTCCCACTATTATCAAAGGGAAAATACATACTGTAAAAAAAAAAAAAAAAAAAAAAAAAAAGCAGTGCAGGAGAACATTTACCTTTCTGCAATAACCACACACAACAAATATATCCAGTTAAAACACACTACAAGTCTTTTTCCAAGAATCCCAAACAATAGCTGCCAACAGAACTGCACAAATGACATGTTCCAAGTTTATGGAAAACCTGGAGTGAAGTTTTGTGTCATTGGTAACATGACTATTGTCTGACTTTCTTGAATGGGAAAAATATGTTTAGTGAGAAAAACTCAGGGAAAAGGTTTTCCTACTTACGAAAATTAAAATAAGAGAAACAAAAGAATTATTGATGTAAGAGCTCAATTTCCATGACAGCTCAGAAATGCAGCTCACTCCCAGCAGCCAAAGAGGCTGAACCTCTGAATCAGGCAGAACAGAAGCTAAACCTCTTTCTGCCACACCACCACTAACTACCACAGTAACTCCTGGAGACTTCTGGCTGCTTAGGAATGTCACCATTTCTCTGCTCTCTCTTTGCTCTTGTCAGACTCCACCTGGAGTACTGTGTGCAGTTCTGGAGCCCGCAGCACAGGAAGGACATGGAAGTGTTGGAGCGGGTCCAGAGGAGGGCCATGAGGATGATCAGAGGGCTGCAGCAGCTCTCCTATGAGGACAGACAGAGTTGGGGCTCTTCAGCATGGAGAAGAGAAGCCTGGAAAGAGGCTCCAGAAGCTCTGCAGCCCTGAATTTGCCTTATTTATTTATTTGTGTTTTTTTTTTCCTCTCTTGTGAAATCTGTCTCAGTTGCTTTCATGCCTATGATTGAAAGGTATTGTGCAAGCTCAGAAACAAGAGTGTCAACGAAAGCCAAACCACACAATTTGGTATATTTGCTTGCTGACTAAACAGTTTTTCTGGTATCTTTCTTGGCTTGGAGAGGAAATTTTTAGTTTCAAAGCTGAATGAGTGCTCCACTAAGTTGAGTAGCAGACTGTCGGTACAGTCTGATAATTAAGGGATCTTAGTTCTTAAACAATGCTGATAAAACAAAAATCCCTCTCCCTTTTTTCTGGATTACCTTTAGAACTGAAATCAGAGCATGCTAAATGAATAATAATTTGCACCTTCTGTGAATGATCGAAGATTGAATCAAATTTTAACTAGACTCCATTTGTAATTCCCTCAGGACGACATAATTACAATTCAACACATACCTTAATTAGCTGTACACATCTATTTCATAGTAACTAACAGGTTTAAACAGCTTTTATTGTCTGTTGAATGGATGTTCCACTCTTACAAAAAAGAAAATAATCTTGAATTTCCTAAAGTGGAAGAAATTTGCTCACAGAAGTCAAGAACTGACCCAGAAATTGCTGTCCCTATAGTCAAGTAGTTACCTTTTGTTAGTATGTTTAATTTTGTTTCAAATTCAGTAATGCTACAAAGAATTGATAATGCACTGATGTGAATCATTGTTGCTCCTGCTGCTTTCATTTT